>OX384039.1:22400489-23000489 GCA_947534325.1 Agonum fuliginosum | reverse complement strand
TTCATTGACTGAGTTTTTATTAATTATTATTACAAAGAAGAAAAATAATGTCAAAAACTTGTTTTTTGTAATTTTGATAAAAATAAAATGGAGCAAAAAATGCAATGAATTTGCGAATGTAACAAGAGAAGAATTCAGACTATAGTTAAGTATATAATCCTAGTTGTCGATTAATTGGTAATAATAATTAGTGCCTCCATTTCACTAGCCATTCGGATTATCTCAATACCCTAGCGGTCATTACACCATTACAGACTTTCCCGTATTTGTCTACTTCCTCTTCTTTGCTGTCCGCAAATTAAATCGTAATTAATTTGGATTGTCCTCTGCGGACCGCGCGTCGTAATTGTTTACTTTTCAGCCTTTTGTCTTCTTCAATTCCACGCTGAGCTTGTGGTGTAGTAATTCGCCGCCATTGATCTTAATTCGTTTTCGCTTGGAGAGCTTAAGATTTGTGACTTGTTCTTGTAAGATGCCGCGCTGCCCTTTCGAAAAGGAAATGTTCTTGCAGGATGGTTAAACAGATGCTGCTTGCGAGAACAATTTGCAGGATAATTGAAATTTATTCCGTTGAATTTAGGGATGAACATTATCTAATATTGGGGAGTGCTAGTTTCGAATTTTAAATACCTACAATTGCAAAACAAAATACTTATACGTTATACGTATACCTAATCTTCTCGTAGATTTATTTATAAAGACATTATTGTTCGAGTAAAATAGTTAATTATATATCAAGGCTGTGAAGAAGGCTTTTATGTTACGAATATGAAATACAACCACGTAAGTAATGAAATAGTATATTACATAATGAGCGAGGAAAGTGATTTATATCGGCACTTTGCTGATAGTTGTGTACACTATTTTTCCCACGACTATAAATATTAAACATTTTATTCATGAATATATTTTGATGTCAATTATCACATGATACAAGATTTTCAATAACAAGAATATAAATTCTATTTAAATTTTTAAATTATACCAGTTACAGCAAAAGTACTAGTAGGTACTGTAATTTATGTGGATAAATCCCTTTTATACTATCGTGATTGTCCATTTTAAGGGAATAATGCAATTTATCACGAAATTATTATTTGATGTACGAGTACTTACCTACTTAAATATGAAACAAAAATTTGAACTGTGGCGATAACGAACGAACGGGTTGAATGGTAGTGTGATATTGTTTATTTTGGAGAGCATAAACAAATATTTTTATTTAGAATTGACAGTCAGTTTTCTATCTATAGATGAAGTTTCAAATAACGTATAATAATTAAAATATTATATAATTGATATGCGGATTTGTCTTTTAATAAGGTTTAATATGACTATTTCTACTTCTATTGTGTATCGTTATACTATATTAAAACAATAAATAATAAAAAATAGGCACAAAAACTAGTCTAAAAAGGTTTTAGCTTATGTCTGTGTGAGTGTATAAATATATCTCGTTGGTAAAAATAGGAACCATCCGTGGGAAAAAATACTTTTCAAAAATCCATCCACAGGATTTTAGCCAACGTATAAGCGAACATGAAACATACTGGCGCTAATGTAAGTATGATGTACGAGCAATGTTTGTCTATTGTCAGTGTACAATGTGCATTATACATTACCGGCTAGACAGACAGTAAACATTTTCTGTTTCTATTTCCGTTTAAAATCCTCGTCTGGTTACCGCATTTACCATTTCCTTTTAAAGTCTCAATTCCCTTATTCCCCAATCCTTCTTACGCCATTTGTTTACATCCCTCTCTGTTGGCGTACGCCACTGCTTTGGCATCGGGGCACTCAGCGACTTCGCGGCTCACTGCACACACAATGGACGCAGCTTTTTCAAACTCAACATTTTAGTAGATTGTAGATACCGAATCTGGAATCTAGTTCAGGAGATACTTAGTTGGAACGAGTTGGTAGATGGTGGACGTGAATTGGACTATTAAATATGAAAACTCAGCTTTGGAAACTTTTTCTAGGTTAATGGGAAGATGTTTGAAATTATTGCATGTATGAATTTATTCTCTTACGCTTCTATATTTGTTGTTAGTATAAGCCCATAACTGTGGTAAGTGCTACTCTGGCAAAAGAGTTTGTTGATGTAATGGTCCCCTTCGAATTTGTATGTAACTCGTACACAAACTGAGTTTTAGAGGACTCATCTAACAATATTTCACCATGAATGATATCTGCACATATTCTATGACTATTTTCAAAAAGTAAACAATTAAATGTCTCACTAAGATTAAGTAGGTGCCTACCTACTTACATTATAACTAATAATGTTAATGAAAAGTTAATATTTTTGCACATATTAAAACTGACTTAAATTTTGATAATACAGTAGGCACTCGGATATGTAAACTAATACAAACCAAGCCAATTCATAAAATGGAATTGTTCATTAAACGAAAATGTATTTTAAATATATCTATTTAATATTATTCGAAGCATATTCATATTTATAATACATTAAGATAATTACTTATTTCTTTTTGCACTGTCTTAGCACTCAAGCATTTTAGAATTACCATATATCGGCCATATCTTTATATTTTCACAATACAAGTAAATAATCAAGTTCAAAAATATTACTTGCGCGTATAGGCTTTAAAAATAGAAAATGGAGCTTTAAAGCTAATAAATGTTTTAAAATTGCGTATTTAAGGGATATAACTTCTATTTTGAACGTTTATTTTACTTTGAACTAAATTTTGTTTGTTTGTGATATTGAAATAAATTAAAAACTGAAGTCCTGGATCGTGACAATAAACATTTTCCTAGAATGGACTGTAGTTAGTAGCTTATCTGTTAACTTTTTTACATTAATTTATAAGTAGCTAGTTCTAATTTCTTATCGTACAATTTAGATTTTTATTACTAATATTTTAAATTATTATTTCGGTTAGGAAAACAATCACCATGATGTAAACGCATTATTAAATATTCTTGAAGTTTTTTTTATCTCCTCGTAAAGCAAACACTAAAGCTCAATATTCTCCATTTTAAAATTAACGATCAAACAACGTCTGTCCGCAATAACTTCATGTTGCATTACTCGGTTCGATGCCAACTTCATGTTACACACCTCATCTTTCTTTCTCTGTCGCCATGACCACCACATGCGTCGCTAGTTTCATTAGAGAGCGAATCAATCAGGCAATCAGCAACAGTAGCTGCAAAGCAAAGAGCAGCGGCTGCTGGAAGAGCAAAAGGGCGTACACCACTCTGTCCTCAATTCTGTTTAGTGTTGACACAAACCTGCACTCTCAGAGACGAGAAAGAGGAAGAGGATGGTTTCGGTTTTTTCGACCAGGCACATTCGTGAGTGTAAATAGAAAGAGGTGGAATATTAGTACCTATAGCCTGGGATTCCACGACGGAAATTGTCGACAATTTGTTGTCGATACCGGCATCTTTTGTTGGAAATTGCAACCCACTTTGCTATAAGAACCTTTCGGCAATTTTTTACTGGCATTAATTTAGATATGTGCAGCTAAACAAATGGCTATGCTTAAAAGATATAGTAGAAGCACGGCTTCAGACAAGGTGAGGATGCAAAAGAAATGGCCTGTAAATGTCTATGACACTATGATGACATAGATCATAGTATAGTACTATATAAAAAGGACAGATCTATCCGCCATCTTGGAACCCAACGTAGTTTTAATACTGTCAAGTAATTTGATGCAAATGACTAATTCTTTAAGACGTTGTTGATAAATTATTAATCCAGAATGTAAATTTATAAGAAACTCACGGTACATAAAGCTATCAGCTATACCTAGTTTTGGGTTGGATTCCATTTCTGTCACCTACAGTTTATAAATGATTTTTTTTTCTGCTTTCTAGATCTACAGGGAACCTAAATATCATATAAAAATGTTAAATGCAATTAACGAAGATATTTATTACACTTACAGACAAAATAAAAAATAATTGAAAATGCTAACTTAACAAATATAAATTAATTTCTGGAGTGGTTTAAACAATTGGATGCGGAACAACCCATCATTTATATTTATATGCCTTAAAAGGCGATTGGACAAATCAGTTGTATGATGTGTCAAACAGCTGTGGGCTCCAATATGGCGGACGAGTCAGCTATCCGTTTATATAGTGATGTAGATCATAGTCATAGCATCATAGCCATTTATAGACCATTTTTTAACGGACTGAAAAAGTCGTGACGCTTGTTTGGAACATTTTTGCTGCGTGCATATTCGTTACCTGGTTGCCTACACGACACGATTGATAGTTGTCAAAATGGTCTGACTATAATTAGTTTGAAAAAATTCATGCGGGTATTATAATGCGGATATGTATTGCCTACTACGGCGAAACGTGACACTTTGTCAGTTCATTTTTAAATATATTATAGTATAAACAAAATGTCGTTTCGTTGTCACTAGCAATCTATAGACTACTAAAGTAACGAATTCAAGTAGGTATACCTACAATTCAAATCACAATCTGCCTGATAATCACCGAGTTGTACCTATTTTGCTGAGAATATATTAATGTCGAATGCTATAGACATTTTAAAAAAATTACTGAACTGTATCTACTTTAATTGTCACTCTGGAAAATTAGACTTTTGAAGTGTTGAATAATTAAAACTAAGTTTACCTAATTTGCATCAAATATGCATTATTTCAGTTTGAATCGAATATGAAACTGATGTCTAGTCTAGACAAAGAAATAGAATGACAAACTAATCGTACGGTAAATTTTCCATTAAGTAAGTGAGTAAGTATGTTTTTTTCTGCATACGTCACTTTTCCATAGAAAATTGATCGACAAACGAAAGAAAACACCCACTATTTAATTACTTACGTAAAAAAGTGTTAGCGGTTGTTAAAAAAGTCTGTTATAACTCTGGAATTGTAATGGCCAGTGGTTAGCTCAACGGTATATTAGCATATACTATGCTAGCGGTCCCCAGTTCGATCCCAGCAACCGATAATAATACCACTCTATCCGAGTGGCTGAATTCCACTAAAATAACATCTACCATTCTGTAATTATTGGGAGTTAATCTTTTGGAATGGTTACCATCAAAATACAAAATCAAATTGAATTGTGAAAATAAAATTAAGTTCCAAATAATATTGCCAGAAAAATAAAACATACGTTATTTTAATTTATAGTCATTTGAACTTAGAATTTTTGAATACTTGCCTAATATTATACTAAATTAGGAACGTAAATATTGATTACGAATCAAATTTGCGAATAGTTGGTTTGATTGATTTTTATTTTATTAATTCTTTTTAATCGAAGTAGTGTATCATCATAAAAAGGAACAAATATGTTTTTGTAAACATTTTCATGTTCATATGATGTAAACCAAACTTTTATTCTACATTGTCTATACTTCAATACTACTACTGTTCTCGTGCTCTCGTCAAAATTATGTATATCCAGATCCAGACAGTACGTTGTACGTATCTCCAAACAGTATTCAAACTTCCAAACATTGAAACTATTCCCTGAAGCACTATTTCCATTTCCAACGTTTGTACTTTCAATTTCAATTCACCTCAAACTTCAGCATTCAATCTCGAAATTTACAATTCGCAAGTGCATTTTGTAGTTATGTGCGTAATTATCGCCCTGTTAACTTATATGCCTGTATTCTATTACTGGCAGTTCTCTAATTTCGACGTTGCACTTCATTTAAATTCAGCTGCTGTAGTCGCTAAGGTCATTAGCATTCATCAGGGCGAACTTAGAAGTTTAGAGAGGACTTGAAAGAGCTCTGAAGCCGGCCCTGTGCACGTACCTAATGGTGTTTGTTTTATGCAGAAACACGAATCAGAAGCACTCATAACTGACGAGATTTGGTTAGTGGGATTGTTGGTTTTTAATTGTTTTTTTGCGACAAAATTAAATTTACTTAACTTAAGAGAAATAACAAAAAAGTTTTATCAAGTTGGTACCAAGCATAGATGCAACCAGGCAGGCTTTACATTTTTATTGCTGGTCCTCCCAACTGATATACCCTAAGCTGAAGCTTGATTTAAGTAGACAAATGAATGAATGAAATAACCACAGAACCTCGTAGGAAACAATATCGAATATTTGGAAACTGACTGTTTATTATCTTTGCATTTACTGATAAAAATTTGTGCAGATCATAACATGGTAATGAGAGTTTTGTTTTGTATATATCTGCTGTACACGTTTATTTTATTTACATTAATTAACAATTAGCTTTAAAGTTAAAAATCGAAGGACTAAGAGTATAGAAAAACACTAACATAAAATTACCTAATTTCGCGTTTTGACTAATCAAAACTAAAGTTTAGTTAGGTTAGTTTCTATACAAATACACGAGCAAATACCCCAGCAACTTCGAGTTTAAACTAGTTAAAACTTAGTGTTTTTACTGAGTTCTGATTTAAACGGTGCTTAAACACTAAGCTTACTAAACCGAAGTTAAAAGAAGTCATTTTATAGGTAACCTAGGCCCCTAGGCCCTTCGAACTAAACTTAACAAACTCTTGATTCTTTCTGATTTCACATAATATAAATGCAATTGAGAGCTTTCTTTAAGCTGTGAAGCCGATTCTATTTTTCTTATTTCATATCGATCAAATTATAGATATAAATTTTTCTACAAATGCGTCAGAGATAATATGTGAAATGGGGTGAAAGAATCAAAGAATATATTGGAAAGTATTCCACTAAAACTATAAAATTACCGATTTTTGCATCAACTTTGTTTTGATTAATATGTAACTACTGGTTTCGAATAACGCAACGTAGTTCATAAGTTTGCTTCTCGTCTTACATATTAAAACACTATACTCTTAATTATGCAGCCATAAAATTTAAAATTTTCTATTTAAGGCACTTTAGATTAGCTTCAAACTATCATTGTATCATGTATCTAAAAAAAGAAGTAGGTAATTTTCTTTTAATGTATCTTGAATAAAAGTTCTTTTTAAAATAACGAAGTTTCTTCCCTAATGAAACTGCTACCAATATTAAAAACTGAAGAAGTTTTTTACTTTTCTTGTTTGTAATAAAACCAAGTTTTTTCTATCTCACTATTTAATATTCGTTCGTTTTTATTAAAAAGATGTTCAATTTTACAACCAAAATCGTTGCCAGAACAAAGTCGTCTAAAGTGATTTCAAATTTCAGTATTCTAATCAACAATAGTGTCTGGTTTCTAAAAGAATCGTTTAATATATCCAGATATATATGGAGTGTGAAGTAAAGTGTATGTATTGAACCGAATCACAAAACGATTTTCAACCTTCTACAAGGCGATAGCTGTATTGAGATAGAATAAAATTCTTTTTTCTATTTTTCTTTTTCGTAGATTTTCTGATTTTAATTTAATTTTAACAAATTGCTTGTTAGCTCAGAAAAAAAAACCAGTAAGAAAAGTTTATTAAGATTAGGTAGTTAAATTATTTTCCTATTTTATTAAGCAGAAATTCAATTATATTTTTTTCGGCAAAATATTAAATTAAAATGTATTTTTTCTAGTTAATCTAGTTATTCTTTAATTTCTGTTCAGTTGTTAAGTTTTTGTTACTTTTATACAATAAAAGTACCTACAAAACCTAGAATTTAAGAAGAATAAAAATATTACGGGTAACGCATGTAAAATTTATTTATCTGATGCCGTATCATAATGACAATATTATAAGCCTCAATTTGAAGACAATAGCGTTCTTTATGGATAAGGACCATAATGAATCCAGTATGGTACTCACTACCCGAGTCACTACCATAATGAAATAACTAAAAATAACAAACAACTCGTTACAAACTAGCATATAGTTTGTGAGATGAAAGAAGTCTGAAAAAGGTACGAAATAGTACGAAGTAAGATTTAAGCTCCGCCCATATTTTCATATTCAGTAATAATAACAACTTACGTTACACAATAACAGTGTTGAGTAGAACGAGCAACGTTTTGCTATGCATGTCGTAACTTATGAATTTTTGAAAGACAAACGTGTTCAATCCATACCATTCGACAATGCAAGTACGACAAAGATAAATATATACGACGTTTGTTTATTTGTTGATGATACAAATGACCTTTTTCAGAATTCTTTCATCTCAAAAACTATACCTACCAGACTTTTTAGATTTTAACTTTTTTGTTCAATATCAAATATAGTAGAGGCAGAGAATCAGATAAGGTACGTCATCAAAATAAATCACTAGATTTATGACGTCATCAACGATTGTGATTACATGTAAAAAATTTAATAGGTAAAGTTAAATACAAAAATATAAATATTAATATTTTATAACTACTTATATACTTCACGTACACTTGTTTTTAAGGATTTTTAAAAGTAATGTGCCTTGTTTTTGACAATGTAATAATGTTTTTGACATTTTCTCAAATGCAACCAATGTAAACGTTCAATTATTTGACAAATAGAAATTATACCTATAAAAGAAAAATTAAATTAAAATTGACAACTTTAATTGTGATAATGGTGATAGTGGTTAGCTCAGCGGTAGAAGAGGGTCCGCCTAGCATGCTAGCGGTCCCCAGTTCGATTCCCAGCATAACCGACAATAATACCACTGGGTCCGAGTGGTTGGATTCCACTATAATAACATCTACCATCCTGTAATTGGAAGTTAATTCTGTAAGTTGGTTACCATCAAAAAAAAATAATAATAAAAAATCATAATGATTGACGTTACGATCCTTATAACATAAATAACTATTATAGTATTTAGGTAATGACTTGTAACATTTTATTATTTATTACCTATAGCAATTAGCAATAATTCTTAAAATATCACGACTGATTTCAGTGCAGTAGTCATTTGAATATTAATAATACTACATCATAGCAAATATAACAAATTATACTTGATTCTACTCTACAATGTCTGTATCTACACTACAATAACCAATTTACAATTTCAATGCATTTTAATTCGCATTATTTCTAATCCAATCAATTTATCACTAGAATCACACCAACCATACAAAAACTAGGGATTTCGATACAAAACAAATGCGCACCAAAACAAAGAACCCAGCTACAAATACCATAATTAATACTACGGCTTAACATAATCCCATATCGCAGACGGGATTCGAACCCCAGTCATAAAAATGAGTAATTACTCACAATATTGCCCCGCGCGATCCGCCAGTGGAATCATAGAATGCCATGGAAAGAGAGAATGGAATATAATATGGAAAGTTTTATGAATTTTTGTGATTTATTTATATGAGGGTTGAATTGTAGTTAGGGTATAATTTGAATAGAGTTTCGTGTAAATTTGTGGTAAATATAATAATTTGTTATCAGGCGGTTACAAGCGCGACAGATTTTATTTGAACGAGTATTTCATTTCGAATTATTTGTTTTGATTGCAGTTTAACTAATCAAACAAATAAATGTAGATTTATTGAATTAATAAACTGTGTTTGCTCAAATTGTTTTACAAGTGAAAAATTTGTATGCAGATTTTAATAGATCAAATAGAATACACAAACATATGAACTATGATTTGAAGCAAGTCTAATATTTTTTTGAATGTAAAACATTTTTTGGTCGTACTGTGTCTCTAAAGTTAAATGTTTTTAGATTCAAAAAAATTATTGAATTAAGAAAATTGAATTAAGACACTTGTTTTGTTCTGTACCGAAATATAATTAAATTAATAGGTACAAATTTTTTTAAATCAAAAAATGATTTAAATTAATGATTTAAAAAAATCACTTTGATTTAAATCAGGCCAACCCTGCTCGTACCATCATCGACACTTAAAAAAAATGTATAGGTATGTGAAAATCACTTATTTAAAATGGGGTGCCAAAACACTGCACCATACTCTTTATGTGATTAAAAAAACACGATATCACTAACTTAAGGGTTAAAAAAGAGTACACAGACCAGTGCAATGTACATGTACCTACACGCGCACTATAACTTCATAACGCTAGGTTATCTTTGAAATAAGCCAGTTTTTTTGTGTAGGATCTCTTAAAATTTAAAATATTTATTTTTTCATGTAATTTATCCTTTAGAGCAAAATTATTACCCGCGAGATTGCTTGCTTTAGCCTTATAAATAATAAGCAAAATTCCATTACAAGCCTTCCACTTCAGCGCTATCTTCAGCTAAGTCTCGAATTCGATACTTTCAGAATCCGATTCTCGGGCAAATTGAATATTCAGGTGAATTCTTTCTCTTTCTCTCTCTTGGTTGTTTTACTAAGCCGAGCTTGCGGAGCTTTGTGCCGCGCATAAAGCTCCGCTTGTGCTTTACAACTTTAGATACAGGTTAAGATATTACTTGTTCTCTGTGTCAAACGTACGACGTACGAGAGTATGGCGTGAAAATGACGACTTGAACCGGAAATAGAACTCTTTGTAGAACTTGTAAAATGAGTTGTGCTGCCAGATTTGTGAATGGAAAGATTAATTTTAGCGAAAGGGTATGGAGGTAAAGCAATTGAATTTGCAGACAGGTAGAACTAGGAAGTTGTAGACGGGTTATTTGGAAGGAACTCTCAAAATTATAATCATCGTTGAAACTTTATAGCACATAGGTAATATGAATATGATTAAACACATTAAACATAAACGCGGGTAGACTATACTTGCGTAAATACGTTTATGCGTTAAATCGTTTTGTTGGGTGCATATGCAAAACCGGAAAATGCATTGACCGAAAGTGCAAAAACTGAAAATGTAAAAACCGAATGATGCAAATTCCGGAAATGCATGCAATGAATAATAAGTTGACTATTTTTGGCATCATCTCAATCATCTGGCAACTACTGCCTAAAACATTCAACTTATTCATTGAGTGCGCGCTCTTTTGGCGAATACCTACATTATCGGTTGATGCCGAGGTTGATGCATAGTTCGGTTCATGCATTTTCAATCGACGCATTTTCGAAATTTGCATCATTCGGTTTTTGCATTTTCGGTCAAGTCATTTTCCGCTTTTGCATTTTCGGTCGAAATATTTTCGAAATTTGCATCATTCGGCTTTTGCACTTTCGGTCAATGCATTTTCGGTAAATGCAATTTCGGGGTTTGCAGCCTTTCTCGTTTCGTTAATTTAAGTCCGAATTACATTTAACTTTTTTCGTCTAAATTTTAGTCAAGATTCATCCAAGAAGTTCCTAGTCATTTCTAGCTAGCTTGCTTCTAGAATATAGAAATCGCCTGGCTCTATTTTTCTATTCGAGAGTCGTACTAGATTTGTCTACGCAATCTCAGTTCAGTATGCAGTCAGTTTGACCAACCTTTTGACTCGAAAAAAATTGAAGATTTCCGATTAAATATGAATAGTTCGGAAATAAAGTATGAAACTCGAACGAATCTCGGATGGAAATTGAACTAGAAATCTAGCATGAATCTAGACAAAAAAAGTATAATGTAATTCAGCCTTTAATTCTATGTGTAGATTACTGATTACATTATGGTAATACAATTTTATGCGCAAATTTGATCGATTTTTTAGAGCTTTGTTAAAATGTTAGTTGATTAACCATTGTTCTTATTAAAGCCTCATTCACATAAGCATTTAATTTTAATGTTTATATTTATGTTTAAGTTTAAGAAAGTTTAAATTCATATAACTAAATACGATGATTCACACTTCCCACTTTCAAGCACTGAAAATACTCAAATTTAGTTAGATGTATTCAAACTTTCTTAAACGTCAACATAAATCTAAACCTTGAAACTTAATGCTTATTGAAAGAGGTTTAATTAATTATTAATACCACGATTTCATGTCTGATATTTAAATACCTAGTCATGATAAGATTTTAAAAATGATTGCTGCTAGCTATAAAATAATACCCAGATTGCTAAGTAAGTTTCAATTTCAATGGATAATTCCAACTGCGATATGAAGTAATAATTTATTTTCCTTTTCTTTACATTGCACGATATTTAATTCCAGCAAAAATATGCCCTCCTTTTCCTCGCATTATCTGCCCTCAAAGTAATATAAAACGCTAGTAACTTCTCTCGTAAAAACCCCCAAAAATATTTTTCTTCAAGTTACGAGTTCTTCGCAATTTCGTGTGACTTTTCAATATCGGATGGTTCGATTTATTCGAGCGACATTTCCGGTATTTTTTATTAACGTGCAATAAAAAAGCAATAATTTTTTACAAGTCAGTAAGTTCGGGACGTCTTGGAGTTCAAGTTACAAATGATAGATCGCTACCAAAAGACCACAGATGCAGATACGACTGACGACTTCAAAAAGCGACAATCGATACGGCGCCAAAAGTGAAAAGAATGAGGCAGGGTCGCATTAAAAAGAATTTTTTGGGAGTTTTTTAACTCTGTTTTTCTCGCTGTTTTTATTACAAACTCAATCCGAAATTTCAAAATGACATTTTGTAGCCAGTGTGCGGCAAACTAAGAGTTTCGGGCTGATTTCGGGCAGCCGTAGTAATGGGAAAGAAAATGGAATAAAAAAAGAAGTAAAATGGAGAGTAGGAATTCGGACAAAAGTAGACTGATCGCTTAACTCGAGTCTTCCGAAATCGATCGTAAGCATAATATGATTTCGGTGTTGATCCGAAATCACCATCATGATGATATGAGTACATGCCAATGTAATTTGATCCTGAACATTTTTTTGTAGAACACCGTCGTCCTTTTTAAATATAAATATTAATTTATGTAAAATCAAAGTCAAACGTTTTAAATTCACGTACAAGTTCCGCCCAACCTGCAATGTAAATATATTCAAATACTTCTCTGCCACTAAATTCAAACTCTACGCAAGAGTGACACAGACGGGCAGAGAAAGAGAGAGACCCAGAATCAGAGATTATTTCCGGATTCAGTTTCCGGTAGCCCGGAGTTTCAGCGTTTCTGGCCCAGGACGATCTGACGCCCGGACCCAAGTTCGGGGTTCTATTCGCTTTTCACTGTTACAAAGAGGTAGAGGTAGGGATTGAGGACTGAATTGTATAAAACTGATTCACTGATTGAAAAGAGGATTCCGAAATTGGGACGCTATACCTGAATCCTGAATATATAGGCAAAAACTGGTGTTACTTTGCCACTAACCATGAAATGATTACAGTGAATGTATATCATAACCGTCTAGTCTGTATTTTTGTTTCGTTATCTTATTTTTCGTTCGTATTTTATTCAGTTTTGTTTCTTGTAACAGTCGGTTACAGCTACAAAATAATTTAGCAGTGTTATTTAAATATTCGTCTAAAGTAATTCGAATACATATTTACTAACTGAAATTTTATTTATTACATTTAATTATTAAAGCCAAATGTACTACTTAAGTTTCGTTAGCAATAGTGATGGTAATTGAAAATTATTGTGTGAACGAATATTTTTATGTTTTTGTTATTGAGTTCGTTTTGATGCGTATTATTATTAGGTACGTAATTTTCTTAATAGTTGCTTAATATACTAATTTGTATTTCTTTTGTTTTAGGTAAGTGACCCAATTCGTTTGTCTTTTATTTAATAAGATTTCTGCTTCATAAGAGTGGTAAGTCAGGATCAACAGGTTACCTATAAAATATATTATTACACTTCAAAATATACAATTATTCATAACACAATATTGAATGCAATTGTGACATTGTGAGAATAGTATAGAAGGTATATTAAATAAGTTAATTAATTACATTCATTCTTATTTATTCGATCTTGAATGTCGGTTCATATCAATTTACTTCATCCCCATTTCGTTGTAAGGTAAATTTTCGTAATTTGTGAGGTGTATTCATGTCCCAGATGCCGAGTACATTAACTTGTAAGGATTCGAACCCAGTTCAAGTTTCCTGCTTCAAACTTATTTATTAGCATATATATTGCTTCGAAATTGAACTTTTTAAATTATATTTAAACGAGGTTAACAATATTTGCTGTTTAGGATCTGCGTTTATATCCTCGCCGTCGTAGTTTGCTGAAGTTGAAGTTACAAACACAAGATTGGGTTATAGAAAACGCAAGTTTTCAAAATATTTAATTAAATTGGAAGGACCTACATTTAATATTTGATATTACTACGTATTTCCGAGTTGTTTTGTTAAAGATTGTATGCAATTAAACTTGTGCAATCGATTAGCTTTTAACAATATAAGACAATTAGAAAGGTCAAACCAGAAGTGGTTTTGTGCATTCTGATTGGCTGTCAAACGTATTATATGTATAACGCTTCGATTGGTTTACGAATTTAGCACGTGCTCGAGAAACCAATTATTACGACGCTCGAAACCTGACTATTTTTAAATATTGGGAGAATATATAAAATACTGTAATATGCTTACTACGAATTAATTTATATACCTAAGCACTTTTCTAAGATTTTAATATTATAAATTTTAGTTTGTTTATGATGCGTTAATGTTCACAGTAATACGTATATTATACCCTAGACAGACATATTTTATGCCTCTTTAGATGGATTCAATAAATTAGAGCAAGCTTTTGTTCTATAAATTAATCAAACGATTAATATTAATGACGAGAAAACACTGGCAGCTACCATATTTGCTCGTTAAAGCGGATGCTTTGTTCACGATAATTTTCAACAGTTTTCTATTTAACGAACAAACTTTTAATTGGGGAAACGTAAAACATAGTAGAAACGTTGAAACGAATTAAAATAAGAGGATTATGGAGAATAATTTTTATAATATTTCACTAAGTTTTCTTTTGTTACAATAATAGTTTAAGGCGGCTCCTGCTTAATTACATTTTCGTAGTGTTTTGTTTTTTGCTCTATTTGAATTCATAACTGCGTCAGATTCCTAGAAACGTAACAAACGAAAGGTTAAAGGTCATATTTAAATTTAGAGCTATTGTATTTTGCGTTTGCTGTTACAGTATACGTTACAATAACTATCACAATATTATGAATAATTGATAAATAACATATTGTACTTTATTATGTTTGTGCAAAATAATTCTCATGATGTTTAACTGTTCTACAAATACATTTCTTAATATAATCTATAAGTTTATAACTGTTTGCGTTTGTTTTCATTAAAATCAAATGAGAAAAAAATTGCAAACCAATAGAAATATCGCCAATTTCGATTGCATATACTGCATAACCTTATTCAGGGTAAACATTTTTGATAATTTGATAAATAAGTAGATAACAGGTCCGTTAAGCTGGCACAACCATTACGGCACAATCAGTTGAAACATATCAGAAGATTTAGTACTCATTAATTACTAATTAATTACCCAGAAGCCAAATTAATTACTGTTAACCAAACAGAAATAAAAGGGTTGTGCCAGCTTAACCGTTAAGCTAGCACAACCGCAAAAAAACACGATTAAAATGGCTAACACCACACTAATAATTTATTACTAATTAATTACTCATTATTTAACAAGTAATTAACAATGTATTACACTCACAACCCCCGCCGCGGCAAGATTTAACCCGAAACATAGTGTGGCGTCACCGCTCCGGCTGCCCCTACTTCGACTAGAATGATGCGCAACATGATACTTGTTTCAAGCATTTTTACAATGATATATACATTTTTCCGAAGACAAAGTGTTTATAAGTAATTTCTGAATTATTGAAGGAGCGGCCAAATTTTGTTTATAAATTGGATATTGTTTCTAGTTCTACGTATGAATTATACTTGTCCTACCAAATAAAAGAATTCTTCAGATAGATTAATCAAAACATATCGAAACTCGAGTTTACAATTGATTATTCCAGCACAACCATTCAAAATCAATTTAAATATGGCTTAATCGACGTATTGTAATTTTACGTTATTGTAATTTCAACATGGACTAATCAAATTATCGATGACTTAGGAATTGATTACTAGATCTCAACCAGTTAAAATCAATTATAATTTGGATTAATCGATAAATCAATGTCTTAACTCAAGTTTAGAATTGATTACTTCAGCACAACTACTCAAAATCAATTTTAACACGGAGTTATTGATAAATTAATGTCTTAACTTAAGTTTGGAATTGATTACTCGAGCACAACCAGTTAAAATCAATTTTAATATGGATTAATCGATAAATCAATGTCTTAACTCAATTTTAGAATTGATTACTTCAGCACAACCAGTTAAAATCAACTTTAATATGAATTGATGGATAAATCAATGCCTTAACTCAAGTTTGGAATTGATTACTTCAGCACACCCATTCAAAATCAATTTTAGCACGGGGTAATCGATAAATCAAAGTCTTAAATTAGGTTTGGAATTAATTACTCGGGAACAACGAGTTAAAATCAATTTTAACATGGACTAATCGAATTTTCCATTACCTTGCTCAAGGTAGGAATTGATTACTTTAACACAACCATTCAAAATAAATTTTTAGACGAAGTTGTCGATAAATCAATGTCTTAACTTAAGTTAGGAATTGATTACTCCAGCACAACCAGCTAAAATCAATTTTAATATGAATTTATCGATACATCAATGTCTTCATTCAAGTTAGAAATTGATTTTATCACAGGCTATCGATAAATAAATATCTTCATAGATTTGAAATTGATTACTCGAGCACTAAAAGTTAAAATGTCTTAACTTAAGTTAGGAATTGATTACTCCAGCACAACCAGTTGAAATCAATTTTAACATGGACTAATCGAATTTTTCATGACCTTATTCAAGGTAGGAATTGATTAGTTTAACACAACCATTCAAAATCAATTTTTACACGGAGTTATCGATAAATCAATGTCTTAACTTAAGTTAAGAATTGATTACTCCAGCACAACCAGTTACAATCAATTTTAACATGGACTAATCTAATTATCGATGACTTAACTCAAGATAGGAATTTATTACTTCAGCACAACCAATCAATATCATTTTTAACACGGAGTTATCGATAAATCAATGTCTTAACTTAAGTTAGGAATTGATTACTTGTGCAAAACCAGTTAAAATCAATTTTAACTTGCATTAATCGATATATCAATATCTTAACTCAAGTTTGGAATTAATTACTGAAGCACAACCAGTTAAAATCAATTTTAATATGGATGAATCGATAAATCAATGTCTTAACTCAAGTTTAGAATTGATTACTTCAGCACAACTACTCAAAATCAATTTTAACACCGGGTTATTGATAAATCAATGTCTTAACTTAAGTTTGGAATCGATTACACTAGCACAACCAGTTAAAATCAATTTTAATATGAATTGATGGATAAATCAATGCCTTAACTCAAGTTTGGATTGATTACTTGTTGTGCTGGAGTAATCAATTCCTAACTTAAGTTAAGACATTGATTTATCGATAACTCTGTGTTAAAATTAATTTTGATCGGTTGTGCTGAAGTAATCAATTCTTACCTTGAGTTAAGTCATTGAAAATTCAATTAGTCCATGTTAAAATTGATTTTAACTGGTTGTGCTGGAGTAATCAATTCCTAACTTAAGTTAAGACTTTGATTTAGCGATTATATCATATTATAATTGATTTTAACTTTTAGTGCTCGAGTAATCAATTTCAAATCTATGTTAAGATATTGATTTATCGATAGCCTGTGTTAAAATTGATTTTGAATGGTTGTGCGGAAGTAATCAATTTCTAACTTGAATTAAGACATTGATGTATCGATTAATTCATATTAAAATTGATTTTAACTGGTTGTGCTGGAGTAATCAATTCCTAACTTAAGTTAAGACATTGACAATTCGATTAGTCAATGTTAAAATTGATTTTAACTGGTTGTGCTGGAGTAATCAATTCCTAACTTAAGTTAAGACATTGACAATTCGATTAGTCAATGTTAAAATTGATTTTAACTGGTTGTGCTGGAGTAATCAATTCCTAACTTAAGTTAAGACATTGACAATTCGATTAGTCAATGTTAAAATTGACTTTAACTGGTTGTGCTGGAGTAATCAATTCCTAACTTAAGTTAAGACATTGACAATTCGATTACCTAATTTAAGACTTTGATTTATCGATTACCCCGTGCTAAAATTGATTTTGAATGGGTGTGCTGAAGTAATCAATTCCTACCTAGAGTTAAGTCATCGATAATTCGATTAGTCCATGTTAAAATTGATTTTAACTCGTTGTGATCGAGTAATCAATTCCAAACCTAAGTTAAGACATTGATTTATCGATTAACCCGTGCTAAAATTGATTTTAAATGGTTGTGCTGAAGTAATCAATTCCAAACTTGAGTTAAGGCATTGATTTTTCCATCAATTCAAATTAAAAATGATTTTAACTGGTTGTGCGCCTGTAATCAATTCCAAACGTAAGTTAAGACATTGATTTATCAATAACCCCGTGTTAAAATTGATTTTGAGTAGTTGTGCTGAAGTAATCAATTCTAAACTTGAGTTAAGACATTGATTTATCGATTAATCCATATTAGAATTGATATTAACTGGTTGAGATCGAGTAATCAATTCCTAAGTCATCGATAATTTGATTAGTCCATGTTGAAATTACAATAACGTAAAATTACAATACGTCGATTAAGCCATATTTAAATTGATTTTGAATGGTTGTGCTGGAGTAATCAATTCTAAACTCGAGTTTCGATATGGTTTGATTTTTGATTAATGTATCTGAAGATTTCTTTTATTTGGTAGGACTAGTATAATTCATACGTAGAACTAGAAACAATATCTAATTTATAAACAAAATTTGGCCGCTCCTTCAATAATTCCGAAATTACTTATAAACACTTTGCCTTCGGAAAAATGTATATATCATTGTAAAAATGCTTGAAACAAGTATCATGTTGCGCATCATTCTAGTCGAAGTAGGGGCCACACTATGGTTCGGGTTAAATCTTGCCGCGGCGGGGGTTGTGAGTGTAATACATTGTTAATTACTTGTTAAATAATGAGTAATTAATTAGTAATAAATTATTAGTGTGGTGTTAGCCATTTTAATCGTGTTTTTTTGCGGTTGTGCTAGCTTAACGGTTAAGTTGGCACAACCCTTTTATTTCTGTTTGGTTAACAGTAATTAATTTGGCTTTTGGGTAATTAATTAGTAATTAATGAGTACTAAATCTTCTGATATGTTTCAACTGATTGTGCCGTAATGGTTGTGCCAGCTTAACGGACCTGTAGATAACGCTAATGTAAGTTTTCTGTGATTTGAAATTTTTTGCATAAAAATATATCTTAGAAATTTTTTGTCCGAATACGTGTTACCTACTTTTCCTCAAAGAAAATTCTCCATTCTGACGGTATTTTCAAAATATAATTTGCCAAGTGAAATTTGTTGAATGTGCAACTCAATATTTTGTGTGTTGAATTTGAATTTATTTCCTTATCCGCAATTTCCTGCATTTTCTGTATCTCTCTGACAGTTTTCCCCTGGTAGCTGGTATTTTACTTTTTTCTCTGCAGCAGCTATTTGAGATATATGATTCTCTGCTGAAAATACTGAAGGAAATACCTACACATACATACATTTTCATTTTTTACTTCATAAAATAACGTTCCCGGGTTTAGAAGAGTAGAAGACTGAACCTACTTTAATTTTGTCTCTGTTATGAGAAATTGATTCTTGATCGAAATTTAATATCGTCACATTTTCAATTTATGCCTCTCAACGAAGCTTTATTGTATTTTGTTACGATTTTTTTCAAAATGAAATAATAAAGCTGTTATAGATTGAAATACAAGATATATATTTTTTGCGAAGTGAGACTTATCTTATTGAAAGAAAAAATAGTATTAATTATTTTTGTATTTAGGTGTAGCTATATCGCTATATGTAGACTATAAATGGCTTATTATTAGATTGTCAGCGCCATGACGTCTAGTTTGGCCCAGTTGATTAAAATTTTAGATTGTGTCTTTACTATACTAACATTTGATCCGCCCACTCTCTGCTATTTTCTCTACGATGTGTTTTTTTAGATTTGTACGTTCTTAAGTTAGTATGTTCTATATTTGTTGTACATTCTTGTATTTACAATTTCTAGTGATTGTAGTGTCTTTAGTTTGCATCTTCTTAAGGTTTCACTACTTGTCTTGATTTTCAAAGTACTTGACTTTGACTTGAAATCAAGTCTAGTAATAGAATCCGAAATTCGGAAAGTCAAGTAGTTGAATTTCAAATAACTTGAATATCGAGTTGTTAAATGTCAAGTAGGTACTTCATACTTGAAAATTAAACAGTTAAACTTAAAAAAAGGAGAAAAATGAAGTAATTCTTCAAAATTGCATTGCATATATCATAATATTAGGTATCAATATATAACAATGGGCCTGGCAATATAGACTATTATTTACAAAACCAATTTAACATTTGAATATTTTTTACAAAAAATAATATCTGTGCAAGAAATTCATAAAAATACAGCGTTGGTGTAGATACAAAATCGTTCCAATTAGCTCATATTTTAACAAATTGTTCGTTATCAAGTGTCAAGTAACTTGAAATTACTTGATATCAAAGTCAAGGAGTAAAGATAGAAAATCACGTCAAGTTAAGTAATGAATTTTTAAAAAGCTTGATTTTCAAGTAAAGTAATTCACAAAAACGTCAAGCTACTTTGACTTGATGAATCTGTACATCTTCTATTATGTAATTTCGTATGCTGTTGCTACTTACATATAAACCCGTCAGTGACAACAAATGAAATGCTAGAATTACCTTTTATTAATCCTTATTCGGAATCATGCATTACCTACATCACTTTTAGGGAAGAATAGCTAAGCCACATACTGTTTCAACCACAATTTAATTAAATAAATAAATCAATTCCTTTCGTAATACCCAACATCATCAATCAACCTGCATCTTTTACAAAAAAAAATCTCTTCTCAAACAAAGCCTCCTCACAATATTGAAGCATCGTTCTCATCCTCGGCAAAATATTCACTTAATAGATTAATACCATCCCTCGATCAGCTTGGTCTCACTTTCAACGTTTCAACCCCTAAGACATATTGGCTGCACTTTACCGCCCCTGCAGCCACTGCAATCACCCGATGTGCATTTGTCGCAGGCGCCATTTATCAACACTTGTCTCGCGGCCCCGCGGCGGTGGCGGGTACCGTGTGGTGTCTACGTAACATGTGCCAGCGGCTGCGACATAAGTGGGGCATAGGTGGAGCATCAGGGAGGAAATAGGGGTGATGATCCTGTGTGGTTATTGTCATTAGAAGAGTTTAATATTCTTGTGTTAGATAGAAAAACCTACAAGTAATCGAATGCTGGAAATTTCAAGCCAATATTTTGATCCGTTCAGAAACTACACTGAGAAAAACGTATATTTGTGATTAAACTATATTATTTACTATAAACGTATAATTTATTTGAATAGCGCGCAACGAACCTAGCTTTGCAGGTAACGTAGTATGCTATTAAAACATATGAATACACATCGTTATGAATCAAAATAGGTAAGTTGGAGTGAAAAATTACATTGCTTAACAGTTAAAATATATTAGATTTTTGAAAATAAATAGTGGTATTATTAAAAAAATAATTTGTTAACTGTTACTACGTATCTTCTAACAGATAAAAAACATGTCTTTCTAAATATTAATAATTACCTAACAGTTAAATATTATTCTTTTACTTGAAATATATAATACGATTACAAAAAAATTATATTCGTTTATTATCAACAAAATTATTTAATAGATATCGTATTTTGTTCTTTTAATATTAATATAATAATTTTAAATGTTGATGAGGTTGATAGGTTGGCATAAGGATCTTTGTATGTGTGTACAAACAATTTTTAATAAATAAGGTCCTTACGCCAACCTATCAACCTCGTCAACATTTGAATTTGGATCAACTCATCACTTTTGGAAATTAATGTTAAATGAATCATTAATAGTTAGTAGATATTTGTACATGTATTGTATTAATAGGATTGGTTTGGAGAGATTTAGTACAATATATAAATCAGTTTTTATAAATACATTTATTGTAAACAAACAGAAATTAAATTATAATGCAAAAAAATGTCTTTCGTACAAAAAAGAACACATTTTATAATAATTATTAAATGAACAAAAACAGTAGGTATTTATACTATTCCTACATTAAATCTCTAATATATTAATATAAGAAGATAACTATTATTAATCACTAATCAGTCAAGTTTATTTACAGATAAGTCAAACATCATTTACCTATATATCTTGTTTCATAATACTTATTGCCTTTTAATCCATAAGTCTTGTACAGTTGCAGGAATTGAATGGCAAAGGCTATCGTATTGTATTATATGATTATCCGTTTGATTCTTCAGTACGAACAATACACTCCTGAATATTATAATATAATAATTATTAGCTGCAACCAAGTAGAAAAAAATTATAATATGATGTATCTTTTCATTATTGAATTGGGCCATGCATTTTTTCAATTTTATTCTCTGTCCTATTTTAGGAACGAAATTTTCAAAACTTTTGTCATCCAGAGACAATAAAATTCCAATATCTATTTGATTTTCTAAAATTAATAAATTATGAAATATATTTTCAACATTAAACAATTTTTAAAAATTCAAATTTCGTTCACAATTCAAAATTAAATCTTAATTATTTTTGCTCGGTTCTTTTAGGTTTGTAAGCACCAGTAAAGCATTTTGTATGAATTGATTTACTTACCTTCAAAAGTTGGAATAAGAGTTTCAAACTCCCATATTTTTAACAGTTCTACAATTTCAATACCCAGTACTGGTATTTATTTGTTATAATTAGGTACAGGTAGTAAGCACAAACTACAAACCACGTTTATTGCAAACTTACTGTACGTTCTGCAAGATACACTTTCAATGTGTGGTGTCGACCGGTATCAACAAGCACGTTTCTGTTTCTACAACGCTAAGTAATGTTCTTTAATAAAAGAATTATTACATTTATATTTTAAATATACAGATTCATGGGAAACAAATTCAGTTAATAGTTAAATTAAAATGTTTAATATAATATCCGGATTATTTTCTTGCAAATATAATTCATTAACTGTTAAGTTATTACTTTCTTTAGTATAATACTAATATATTTGGTTACAAACAACACTATAGTACATAGTAACTTAGTAAATTTACAATAAAATATTTAAAGTGTTAAACGAATTAAAAATATGCAATTGTTTATTGTTAACTTTGTATAATAAATGTGAATAGATCACTTGTAAATAAATTATTCGTTATAGTATAATGTATTAAAAAGTTATTAAATAAAATAATACGTTTCTAATGTAAATATTAAATTACATTTTAAATTATCGAATTATATATAAAGAAACAGCCTTCAAACTTGAAATTTGTTTAATATTAGACCATTTTTTTTCTCAGTGTACAGCTGATCAAACACAATACTCAAATTTTGTCTAGTTTCTCAAGAAAAACATCCAGTTAATATCGATTTAACTGAAACTGTAAAAGTTTTCTATACAAAGCACCTTATAGAGAATTATTTGAAGAATCTAATGCAGGAATTCGTAAGTCAATATTTTAATTATTTCAGAAATGACAGTTCAATAAACAGAAAAATAGCTAAATTTTTTTTTTCTAAAAAATTATATTTAAACTGTTACTATACTAGTGCTCGTGCAGAAGATGCGGCCTAGTTGAGGAATCGACGGAACACATTCTCTGTGACTGTGTGGCTGTAACAGGAACCAGAAGCAGACATCTACAGGCTCTATATCTAGAGCCACGCAACATTCAGAGTGTCTTTTGCAGCAGGCTAGCTAGCTTCATCGAAGCAACGGTCCCCTGTTTTAAACAACAACAAACTAGTGCTTCCGAAATATGTAAGATTTGAATATAACAAAATTATAAAGAAATCGAACGTTGAAAACTGGAAATAGATATAACAGGAAATATAACAGCTTTTTTGTTTGAAAAGACAAAATTAGGATTTTATTTAAATTTGACTAGAAATTGCTCTTATATTATCACGATTTTCTCAAAAACAAAAACTACGACATGCATAAAAAAATATGAGTATCATTTTACGAGATAAACTGAAAATGGCGGACATTTTTTAAAATGGCGGCCATCTCTAGCACTTAACACTTTGGTACCTTTTTTATATGAAAGAGATTAGTTTAATTTACATGTCTGTCAATTTTCACATTTTAATCACGAAATGCATACGTACCTAGTTGATATGAATTTTGTCCTATAACTACCGGACTATGATATCTTATAATTTATAATAAATTCATCTATGAGGAGAACCACCTCTTATTTTAATAAATTACTTGCAGGTGACTATTCAACATAATTATTTTGCTACATTATAAATAATTTAAAATTAATTACACCGAATTTGATTGGTTCCCAGTTCGATACCAGCAACCGACAATAATACCACTGAGTCCGAATGGTATCTATCATTCTGTAATTGGGAGTAAATCCTGTTGAATGGCCATCAAATAAATCTTCAATGTAAGGGTATTTTTATTTGTATTTCGTAACTTTTTGTACGTTTATGGATTGTAATTTTTTTGTTAGTATCACTTGTATGTTTATCTCTAAAAACTTATCGAAACGTTTTTATTTTTCTTCTCAACATTTTCATAACATAACATAGATCCTTATTCAAGGGAAGGCTGCAAGTGTCAACTCTCATATAATCGAAATCAGCTAATTATTCTCTATTGTTGATTTACGCATAAGTACTATATTAATATGACTGTAACAAATTGACACTATTTATTCGTTAGTGAATATTAGTAGAAATAAGTTCATGGACTTTTTTTTTATTGTTTATTGACACCCAGCGTAGATATTACTTTACAGAATCCGCTAATATGCGTAATATCGAAGTGTTTTACATTTAATGTGAGTCAACATTTTGAATTTCATTAATTTAAATTTGATACTTTTACTATAAATCGAAGTAGTAGGACCAGTACGGCTGAAATCTGTACACACAGTATAATTATAATTATAACGATGGCTCACAATATGTGATAATACCGCACTCAAGTTTACTAAAACCACTAAAAGGCGTGCTAGAGTATATATCCATGTAGGAGCTAAGCATGTTAAAGCAAAGTTTACATTGTGGTCTGTTAAAGCTCAAAGATCGATGATCCAAATCTTTGGTCCGACAAATGCATCTAGCAATTTAATCACACTCGGGTGCATCTAACTATCCACTTGGTTTGCCTTAAATAGTTTGGTTGCACAAGAATTTCATCAATGTTACTTTGGTTTAGTGAACAAATGATTACAAATTTTGACAGCACCAAAACATGCGGTCAAGGGCTCTTCAATTTCCAAAGGCTTTTGTGCCAAAGATAATGATGGCTTTTTGTTATATAGTTTAGCAACTGATTTAAATTTGGCTACTAGAGATATAGGATAGTTAATTAACTCATGGGTCTTGCGGTTATCAGTTCTAAATTATTTACTTATTTCGTTTAGAAATATCCCAGATAAAAAATATGTTCTACTATAAATTGACTTTAGCATTTAACACCAGCACATTTCATTGTCCGGTATCTGAATTTAATGAACAGTTTAATTGCACTGATTCTCTAAAATCCTTTCCTCCTCCGTCTATGTCGTCACCCTCAGCTTGTAAAAACCGCAGAACGCGGGTGATACATGTGACGTCATGTGTGTGGTGTAACAGTGGCGTGCAGCAGTGTTAGGGTGACAAAATGGCGGAGGTGCCTTTGTCAAGTTTTTGTTCATGTGATAATGGGCTAGGGAAAAAATTGGGGTGTTTACGGTCTTTTAGGAAGATAGTTGTATCGTGAGTGGTGACTTCACTTTTTTGACCGTGATTAATTGTTTCGCTTTGTTTTGATCTGTGGGAAATGGATAGCAATTTATATTATTTTTTTCGAGATATTTCACTTTGAGGAAAATCTGTACTTAACCTTTCTTATCTAGAAATAAACTGTAATGTGTGTATGTATATTTGAAACTTACTTGCGCCTTAATGTTTCAGTTTTTGTCCTAGGTACAGAGGTACATAAACATTAATATTGTTTCTGTTTGGAATATAATTTTATTTATTTTTACCGGAGATAGGTAGGTATTGGGATCGTTAAAAATTCAATGTCGAAATTTTTGTCAATAAACACGTTTTAGTACCGTTTGAACCTATTTAATATACCGGTAAATTACTGGTAAAGCGGTATTGAATGAAAATTTTACCGAATACCGGTAATTGAAAAAATAGGTAAATTTCCAAATCCTAGAACATACTTAATTACTACAAATAAGCTAAACTTTTACTATTTACTGTTACAGTCTTTATCGTAGCAGCAAATAACAACATTCATAAAAACCCTACTTTAAATGAAAGGAAGCAGTCATGTCGCACACATTTATTTTAGGTCAATATCATCTACTTTGAAGGGGAGCGATTCTGAAATATCTCATAGAGTCATGACACCATTTTTCAAAATAAATGCACTTCCTTTCCACAACGTTACGACGTTACTGTAGGGTAGAGGTTTATGTGGCCTGTTTAGTATTGGTTTTATTATAGTTTTACTAGGTACTAGTGTAATGAAATTAATTTTATAAAAATATTAAATATAAGTTAAAAACATATCCACAGTAGTGGATTCCATAGGTTTATTAAGATTTTTTCTTAATGAAAGCTTCATATGAAATTTTTAAATTATGTAGAAAAACATTCCAAACTGTAAAAGTTTGAAAAATCTACATTTAAAGCTAAATAAAGGCATCACGGTATACTCGTACTTGTTTATGTCGGTACACACAAAACTTCAGATTTCAGTTGTTTTCTTTGTGAAAGTCTTTTCACTTCCTTCTTAAATAAAAGTCGTATTCTACCCTTTGAGGAAATGGAACCCGAGTGTTCCGAATAATTTAATTTGATAAGGGTAAACTTCTAAATTTCTAATTTGCCTTCATCGTTCAGCCTCGAGCTTTGTGACAAGGGTTGCAACCCTTTACGAGCTGTGACTGCACTTCGCACTGTGTTGTGTGTGCGATACGCACGGGCTATTGTTGTTAACAATGAAATCTTCTTCAAGTGGGAAGAAGAAGATGAAATACTCGCGGTATTTCAACAACACTGTCTAAAGCATTTAAGAGAAAGAGAATCAGGAAAGACATTTGAGTTTTAGTTGAGTTGAAGTTTTAACTATTGTGAGTATAAAAGTATGAATGAAGAACGAACGGAGTGTAGTTTGTTTAAGGGTGTGTTGATGATGACATTAAAATGTAATATATGCATTTGACATTTCAATTTCAACATTTGCGAAGAATACACTGGTTAAGTAGTATTTTCTATGTATGTTTAATATTTAAGACCAGACGTTTGTAACTAAATTTTATAGTTAAAAATTGCCACTTCGTAATTTTCTTCTTCACTGAAAAAAATTGTGTTAAGTTGGATTATGCCCTTTTTCAGTACCTATAATGAAAAATAAAAATGTCTTGAAATAACGATGACACAAAAGGAACCAGTCATCAGCTAAGAATTTATTTGTACAAAGTCCACTTTTCAAAATGTGTGAGTTATAATACTAGTTTTATTCCCAATATAAAAATGTTCCATCTTCACTTAAAAAACCTTTCAAATTGTGATTTGAAAGTGAAATACAATAAATAATTTCTTGAACATACTAATATAAGAACGTACTAATCTAAATTACTTGTAACTCGTATTTTGACGAATTATACTGTACCAAGTCCTAAACCAACCAATCGTGGCGATTGAAAATGATCACGTGACGTTAGATTTGGTACAACATAGAACATAATTATTATGAATATAAAGGAAGGCAAAAGTCACAATATTACCATAAAAAATGTCAAATTAGCTTATTTCATTAACACAGTTATCTGTTTACAATAAAATAACTATTCCCTGCATAAAAAGTAGTTATTTATTTATAACAAGCATTTTATCTAAATCATAATAAATTGGTATATTTACTGAGAAAGTTGAAATTTCACTTGAACCAAGTACATTTTGAATTTTGACATTTTCTGCCTTCAGAATATAATACAGTGATAAAAATACTCGTAAATTAATAAAAATAAGTTAAAACAACGTAGCATTATTTTAGGATAGTTTTATTTAACCATAAATAAAATCATTGAAATCAAAACTTTGAATGGTCTTTTCTCCAATATGAGTTTTGTGAATTTGGTTCAAATTAATTCGTAGCTGACGCAGTGTAGAACTATTAAAAAAATATCTAAAAATTGCTTGAATGCACCAATGACATTAATATTCCCAAAGCGTCACCAACGCACTTACATCTTACACTTCACCCATCTTACAAAACAACGATTTAAGGTTCAATTCCTCCCCCTTCATCTTCATCGTCTCTCAAATACATCCTGGGATCCTGGCGAGCACTTTACAAAATATGATTACACAGGGTGTTTAGCACTACTCACGAACGTTAAAATTCCCTAACACTCAAAACAATACGCGATGCACTGGCGTAAAAGCCTCGCCTAGGGGGACAGGGAACTCCTGGTTGTCAGTTGTCACCCCTGAGGCGAGTAGGGGGCGAAGCCCTACGCAAGGGACAAGGGATAAACTTTCATAAATACTATAGGGGGACAGGTTAGAGGCAGTTGTGTGGGATAGTGATTGTGTAAAGGAATTTAAGATGTGTAAATATTATTGAATTATTGTTTAGGGGTTGAATGGCTCTATTATGAAATTCTTTAAATTGTTGGAATTAGCTGGCTCTGAAAGGCAAGTTATTAATTTCTATTGGACATTTTTTCAATATTTTTATTTTGGTGGTATACATTCAAAAGGATTTACTCCCATTTATAGAATATTACTAATAATAATTTGTAGACCTGAAAAACAGAGAAAACAATAAATAATAATAATAATTTTATTTATCAAGTAAAAATATACCTACAAGGATATATTTGCTTGTCAATTTCAAAGTGGTAGAATGGTAGATGTTATTTTATATTGTCTCTTTTCTGTCTTTAAATCTTTATTTTATAAAATATTTAATAAACAAATTTTTTAGATTGATAGAAGTTTTCAGAACGCATAATGATAAATGAATTATTTTATTTGGGTATAGTTCTGTATGATTTTATTTATATATACAACATTTCGAGAACTTTGCTTTCCCTTCGTCAGGTAATAAGTGAAGTGTTTATTAGTGATGCCGTGAGACGAGACGAGACGAAAATTTCTCGAAAACATTTTGCTGCAATATATTTGAAAAGCTATAGAAATAAATTTATAAACTTTTTATAAATATTTATAACAAAACCAAAAATGCTAGGAACAAAGTAAAATTTTAAAAAATTACATTTTCGAAGCGAATTCTGGTCTCATCTCGAAAATCCGAGACGAGAAATTTATTGGTTCTCGTTTCGGCGGCATCACTAGTGGTTTACCAAAAATAACAACTGAAATAAAATAATTCGTTAAACAAAATTTAATTTATTGTAACTTAAACAATTAATGTTATGTGGTTTTGTTTTGATCATTATGTGGAAACAGGTACATATTCATATATATTATATACTTGATTTCTCATATATGAGCAAGAATTGAACACGATTTAAAATCTCTCATTTCATATTCATATACAGTAAATATAAATATATGAATCAAACATTTTAAAACACACTTATATTGAATGTAGTTACGCAAATTATTAAATAACAAGATTATGACTAAATAGTCCATGTTCATAAATGGACTGAAATCCATTTAAAGTGTTTTGCTGATGTGAAATTAAGATTAGCATAGATTCATATTGTGGTTACGACATTTCAATGTAACACAAGATAATTTCATTCAAATCTTGTATTAATTTCCAGTATTGTTTGAAGTTTCACATACTAAATACTACCAATTAACCAACAGTTACGCCAACAATATTATTCTGAAACGTAGTGTTTTCTTTCACACTTTAACGTCTAATCGGATAAACCTTGTATATCTAATTCGTCGGAAAGGTAGTACTTGTTTAGTAAAACTATAAGCTCATGCATGAATATTGATGGCGAAGCTGGAACCAACAATCAATGTTATCAAAAACGCTTTCATCGAAATTTTGATGAATCTTTTCATTTTAGATCCCACTAAACCGAGCACTGAATAAACATAGTAGAACCTAAAAATCATAACTTTGAGAAAGTTCGGCCCGGGTCGACCAGTTAGTGTGACGTTCAGTCTATCGGTCGAAAACTAATAAAATCAAATCGAAAACAGAAAATTAAAATATTATTTAATTACCAGATTTCATTCGCTACAATAACTTTTATTTTTCTGCCCAATAACATGATTTGGTTTTCTCATATAATATTTTCTTAATTCAAAATTCATATTGTATTAACTGAACGACTCTTCAGAAACGTGACAAACAAAACAACATCTTCCATCACCTCTTCATTTCGTCTCAATCTCGCACAAATCAAATATCTCCGAATTCCAATTCTCCAATTCTCGGCAATATGTCTGGTGCAAACAATCGTCCCTATCAACGTTATTTATTCCATTGAGGCTTGGCGGAGTTCACAAGAGTGAGGCAGTGCAGTGAGGGTGAGAATTGAGGACCGAGAGCCCAGACACGGGGTAAAAACGCAAAGACCAGCGCCAGACCTGATCTCATGAATCAAATCTGAGACACGTAGTGCTGGCGGTAAGAGAAAATACACCAGATAAGCAAGAGATACGAGTGTTTACCTAAGGATAATTTTGTACTGCATTTTATGAAGCTTATGCTCATGGAATAAAAAAAATGTAGTTTAAAAATAATAATTAATGCGCCTTATTCTGAACGGAGAAAATGAAACAGGTAATCTTGTGCTCCAATAAAATTTTAGTTGTAGACAGCTTGCTGCTAAAATGATTGCTACAAAATTGAATATCGATGTCTGTGCTGTATAGTATACCTACCTACATATAGATACGCATATGGATTTCGGTATTTTACCAATTAGGTGACTTCATACTAGGTATTATTCTCTACTTCTCATGCCAAGATGGTATTATAACTATTCAAATCATACCTACTATCTGTTCGTGTGTTGCCATCCGGTGCTGGCCCGTTGTTACAGCCACTAGCTGGTTACTTATGTGGTTGCCAAATTAATGTTATCCAATCTTTGAATGATAACCAGATCTAATGATGATTCAAGCCAGGGCGTAAATATTTCCGACCTAACTCGGATACAAACCCATAACCTTTGTGTCTAGTCCACAAAGGCAACTACTCCAAGTGTTATGTAAATACTTCATTATATGAACAATCCACTATAGTGAACCAGTCAAAATTTAACATATGAGGTTCTACAGAGTGTCTGTTTACTCTATACAAAGTTTATTTGGTGTAAAACTGGTGTGACATCAACCAATCAAAAACTTCATAGATTGCTTTTCCTAGTTATTAAATCACGAGTTAAAACAAGTCTAAAATGAAACACTATGTATTACAGAATTAGAGCGACTGTCTGTTTTTTAAGAATTTGTGTAGTTTTATGACTTTATTGACCTAGGACCTCCAACTTATTAGATTCCAAAACACTAAGCACAGTATTTCATGTGGATTGAAACTTGATTTCCAAACTTCAAATACGATGATATAGTAACCGAGTAAACCAGAACTGTCCGTTTGAAAAGATAATTAATTAGGAAATGATAGTTGATTAAATGCTGAAGTTAATCAGTTTAACAACAAATATTTCGACATTTAATAATTTACTCAAATTCTACATAAAATAGACGGTTGGTTTTGTTTATTTTTCATTTTAATTAAGTACATATCCAAAATCCTCGGTTGCAGAAAATTTAATTTATCCGCTGTGTGCAGGCGAAACCGACGTTATTTTTGCTCACGAATAGTCGCTACTGTACGTTTATTTACATCTCTGGCATATGTTTTAGCAATTTCCCGATGTAACTGTCATCTCTATCAACATCAGCGATCACTTGAGCATAAACTTCCTTGTTCTAACCATACTTTACTCATACAGATTAAATTTGGTTGTACGTTTTCCACAAGTTATAATTCAGTACGCAAGCAAAGCAGTATAAATTCATGCAAATATACACTGGGCTTAGCTAGATGCGGTAACCAAGGTTGGCTGCTTGCTGGAATATTCTAATGCGCTCTGCCAACTTTGTATCCGATTTAGCGTCAGAACTATCGCAACTCGCGAATTTATGGTTGCTGTTACATCTGTTAAAGTTATTTGACTTACCGAGAGCGGTTACTCCTGTTCAACTAAATCAATTTCAATTTACCTGGTACGTACTACCTACTGTGACACTTTGAAGTGGAAATTGTAAAACTAAAGGTTGTAAGAAGCAATGTGACAAGGGAAGGAAATATTTTATTGATTCTCTCTCAGGAATATAATTCAATCTTAATTTCTGATTTTATTTAGTTATATTGTTTTATTTCGACGAATCACTTCCACTTTTTTACATCCTTTTAATGTTTTAACTTAGTCAGTTTACTTGAAATAAGTAAAAGAATTTGAAAATTTCAATAATGTCCTTAGCATCAACATCATATTATAGGAATATTTAAATCAAAGTTGTCTTTTCATCCTGAAAGTAGATACCTGATTATTATTAACGATTGAAAGTATATTTTTGAGTTTACACATAATTCATTCTTTTCTTTTTGGAAAATTAGTGTACGATCTTGTGTTAAGAAGAAATTATCTTGAGCAAACGTTGTTTGCAGTAGCGCTATTTACGGAAGTAATAGTAGTATAATTTTTATGATGGTATTTGCGTTGTAATTGAGTCTATTTGTTATTTGCATTGGTAACTATGTTTAGAGTTATTTGCTGAAATGTAATTTATTACCTATTACACTAGCAAATTAATTTGTTATACATTCCTAGCAAACATTGTGAAATAATCTAAATGGTAATATGGTAAATATCACGTATTTTCAAGAGTTATTGTAAACGTTTCAGAAGCCTTACAACAATCAGTGGAAATAGAAAACTTTGAGCGTTATAAATAATTTAACTTTAAATTCATATTTAAAAGAAATTAAATTACCAAAGGGACTTTACAGTCTCTAGGCAGAAGTTTTATCAGCTGAGTTCGGTTCATCTCATCAGGACTGTAAATTTCACTATCGTTTGAATTTTGTCGTATAGAGATGACTTATTTTGGGCTATTTGTTTTTGGATGAACAACAAAATTGTATCTATACTTAATCACTTACCTTGCTTTGTATGAGTGTTTATTTGTCCTAAGATCCGTTTAATAGATTTTGGCACCGTTTTCTTCATTTAAATACAACTCAACTACCCGCTTATAATGGTTTTAATAATGTTAATGTTAACCAACTTGTGTTTGATAAATATAGCCAAGTGTTGTTGTTGCATGTAACCAGCTGTGGTTGAGGTTAGCCAGGTACATATTCCAGTTGTACTGCTTACAACATAGTTCAGCCGAATTTCGACAACTTTTGACAGTTCAAGTTCAAATCCAGTTCGGTTCAAATTTCTGTGATATACCTACTGTGTACAAAGAACCACAAGTACACAAGGTGACCGGTGGTGACCAATGACTTCGGATGACTTATACAGTGTGATTCACAACTTCGTGCATATATTTTAATGACTTACTCACTAATGTTTTCAAAATTCGCAATTCGCAACAGTTTTGGGTCACTGTTTTTAAATGGAGGTTCATAAATTTACTATTCTTGCCATTACAAAATTAATTAAAATTTTATTCCATTCGAAGTTAATTTATCAATATTATACAATCAACAGTCCAGTTGTTTCAAAAATGTGTTTCTTGCGAAAACTGGTCTTATATTTACAAATTTTTAAAAAATTATTTTTTCATGATCAATAAGTTGTGAATCACTCTGTATAATCGGTTGTGAGGCTATCACACTCAATGCATGATAGATATGTTTGTAGAGTGTTTGATAAGCTGAGTTTGCGGCTTGGATATGATATAACTGAATTCTTTGAAGGAGCAAAGCAGAATTCATATCATTGATATCGCATTCAACTCGTAAATGTACATTATGAAGTCAAATTTAATATTTCAACAAATTGTTTCTTCTTCTACTCGTATACTTGATTGAAAATAGATATATGCTGAACAGAAAAATAATTCGAATACACTGCGGTTTATATATTCACAAATATATACAGAATGTATCATAACTTAAGTTAGGTACATATTAAAATGGCATATAGAATTTGACGTACTGATTCGAAAATTAATGTTTGAGGTTTGTGAAGGGAACAGTTTTGGGCCACTGGCTGAAAAGGTTGTTTTAATATTAAATATAACGTTGGAATATGTTTGCATAGTACAATAATTAAATATAGTTTCAAGTAGCCGGCCACATAACTGTCTTTATTCAAAATAAAATAGTATTCAGTGGTATTAAAAATGTTCTCCTGAAGTAAACTGCCCTTATTTATAGGAATTTCGAAAATAATCTTTTTGTTTCAGAATCAGTACGTTAAATACTATACGCCATTACAATATGTATCTAATGTTATGGTACATCCTGTAGAAACACCTGTATATTTGAATTGCAGTACGTATTTTATGACATTTCTTTGCTTACGTGAAACAAATCGTTTCGCCTGCAGTCGATCCTGATTTGATGTCTTTATTCTCGAGTCAAGCTCTAATGGCGCCTACAACATGAAAATATCGTAGCACACTCGATTGACTTTGTGAAAGTTGAAAAATGCCCTGAGCTTCCTTAAGCGGGTTCAGTTCTTATCGTCGAAATGGTAAGGAAAAAGGGGACATGTTATATATACTGCTGTGCTGTATAGAGATTTGTATGTAGTATGACTTGAGAAAAATTACAGCCATTTTAAATCCTTTTATCCTTTTGACTTCTCGTAACTTTATACGCCGTGATGTTGTGAATACAATGCTACAACTTACATCATGCAGTCTGATCTTTATTGTTGCTGGTTTACTGTCTCTGATGATAAAAACAGAGATGTCGATTCTTTTTATTATACTCCACGCAACCAACCCAAAGACCAAAACAGGATACTATTTAAATTAAACCAGTTACGTACTACAATGGTACAATTTATTTAATTTATCGTTTTCTGTTCAAAAGCAGTGTATCAATATGTTTCAATTTTTCAATCGGGGATAGTTTCTATTAACGTCCATAATAACCTAAAGCCGTCATACTTACTTTTATGTTACTCGTTGTTACTGAATTGTTTCAATTTGTTGTTTTTAATTTTCGAGTAAATATGGTCTAGCAGTCTCTTTCATTCTCTCTTTCGCTACTGTGAAAAAATCTCGTAAATATAAGTAACATAGTTTGCCAATCCATTGGTTGTTTGTTGTTTGTGCTTACTTTGAATGAACCAAGAAATGTATAAAATCTCGATAGTCGGTAACATAAAAAAATAAATTGAATCCTTAGTTTCAATACTCTAAGTCTAGACTGAAGCTCATCATTTTTTAACAATTCTATTAAATGACGGACATGGCTTTATGTTTTACGACTTTTAATAAACAAGCTTTAAATCGACTCATCGGTCAATGATCTCATTATCCGAAGTAAGTATAGATTTAAATAATGTTTTAAAATGAAAACACTCATTTCTTAATAAATAATCCTTTTGTCTCATTCATTTGGAAACTCTTGTATATTTAAATTAAAATGTAATTAAATTAAATATAATCTTGAAGTCAAATTCAAATCAGAATTAATTATACATTCCAGATATTAAAAATTACAAATACAACACTAAATATGTAGATGAAATTTACATGAATCAATTTAAAATACCCGCAAAGTAAAATATTCAGGAAGAGCATATTCCTCGTAATAATCTTCTAAGCAATTTCGAAACAAGAGCTAGTTAGGTGTAGGCGACTAGATTTTAAATTTAAATTTCTCCCCTTAGGCAGCAAGCCTCATAAATTATGAATTAATTAATAAAGATTATTAAAACGCCATCAATTAGTGACGGTATTAAACTGCATTTCGGTCGATTTCAACGCTGTAGATATTTAAAATTAACTATTACGTGGTCGTGAAGTCGTGATTGCACTTACATGGGAATTACGAGATCCGAGAGATAGAGATTTTTAATTAGCTGGATTTTAATGAATAATTACAATGAATTTTATTCGTTATTAAATGTGCGAATAACATGGTTTTTAATTAGTTGATTCTTGTATTTGGAGCACTTAACAATGAAGAAGAACATTGCTTGAGAACAAGCGATAAATTCTACGTTTAATTTAATTACACAAAATTAAAATTGTAATAAAATAATTGAATTATATTTTCATAAAATGTGGATTTTAACATATGCAAATATTTTAATAAATGTAATTTAGAAATTTTTTAAAAATATACAAAATGTCAATGACAAAATAACCTTACTGTTATTTTCCTGTTCGAATTAAAAGTGTTTTGTTTTGTTCTTATACTTTCTTTATATTTGTTGGTAGGTACTCTAAAGTGGTTTAGGTACATAAAAATATGTATGTAATAATTGATGCAGTTTTTAAGTAGTTATTAGATTTAGAAAATTTTAACAGGGGGAGCACAAATCTAAACATTGAAAAATTATGTAAATTGAATTAAAATATTAATGTCATCTATTCTAGCGCAAAATGACTAAATTACGTAAGTATCCATAAGTTATTATTATTACAATGAGGAAAAGGGATAATTATAAATAATTTAAATGAAAAATGCGCCGTGGGCGAAACTTTTTGTAGTACAGAGGCAGATACTTTTAAATAATAATGTAATTTAATGTAAAATGTCTGGTTTTCTGTATTGTTTTTAAAAACAAACAAAGCAAGTTTGAATCAACGGGGAGGAGGCACGTGCCAGAATGCCCTCCTCCCTAAATTCGCCACTGTGCAGATACCCTATAATTCAAGATTTAAGTCTCTTGACCTTTGGCCAGCAAGTGCCATTGTCATTAAAATTTCAAATTTGATCATGATCCGGCGTTTCAAACTGATAATTTTCTTGTCCTAAATGCAGTCATATCACTACTTACATTTGCGGCTAAGAACTATTGCGTTACCGTTAGTACCTGTAGAAATCTAGTTAAATGAAATAACAAAATGCGTATGCTAATTGTCTAACAATGCTTCCCTCAAATCACCTTTCTACAAACAAACGCATCCCCCGCCGCCCCTCTTCTGTTCATATATTTGCACACACGTCACAATATATTATTAACAGTCTCGTAATTGCTCATGCAACACCTACCGTAGTAGGTAATAGTTGAAAATTAATTTACCCTAAACTAATATAAAGCGCATCGCAGTAATTCATGAAACCGCTTCTGAAACAAGCAAGCATCGCTAGCAACCAACAAGACACTAGCAACTGTTTATCGATCGACATTCGTGACAGTTACTTGTTGTCAGGGGTACAAGGGGCAAGAGATTGACAATTATTGCAAAATTGATTTTTAAGGTACCTGGTGAGTATCTTTTGTTCCATAGAATTTTTGATTGGTTATAGTGGTATATTCATTGTGAAAGAATATTAGCAATAATTTCGAGCAATATTCCATTTTTCAACTGTCATTCTAATACAAATAGGTAACATTGTAATAAAATCAAATTAGTTACAGTGATTTTATGTAATTTAATTAGACCGAATAAATAGAATTAAAGAAAAATAAATCATTCAAAAGTTCGATGTATTTAGCAAATCATATCAAGCAATATTTTTATACAAACTTTTGTTCAAGAAGAAAATTTTATTATTTTTCTTTTTGTTTTCTTTCTTCTGTGCCTTACAAATTAGTGATTGAAACATCTAAAGCAGAAATTTAAAGAAAACTTTTAAATCCAGTTTGATTAGATTTTAACTCCATTTCGTCCAGGATCTTGCAATTATAAGACGTCAATTTAAAGTATCTTCTTCAAGAAATTGACATGATTAAATTATATCTCAAAACAAGCATCAACTTTACTCCAAAAATCTAGGTGTTGAGCTAACAAGAAATGATTGAAATACGTCAGTTGAACTGACTGTATTCAAAATATAATATAATGTTAATTAATTAAAAATAAATAACATAATAATAAATAAATTTACTGACTAACACTAGGTACTTGAATAAATATTTTGCACTTATTTAACAAGGTGACAGTATTAGCTGTTGATGCTGGCTTTATATAATCATTAAAGAAGATATATTTGTATAAATAAAAGAAACAACTTTCTTTCTCTTCATTTTCTTGTGTTGTTTGGCTGTCACTGGCACATTCCTCGCAAAAAGAATAACGGAAACCGTTTCATCTTCAGTCCTGACAGATATTAATGTAAAAAAGAAGATTCATGGCAGTTTTTCCTATACTTTGTTGTATTCCTACCCGGGACAACGACAGGGAAATTAATTTATTTTGGCAAGTAAATAGGTTGGCACACCTTCCCCTGATTCCGATGCGAATCTGATTGGTTCATTCGTTACTGTACAGTTGGCAACATTGGACATTGTGCGGGTTCCTCCCAATTTCGAATTACAATCAGGCAATGAAGCAATGCCCGACTAACAGCGAACAGAGATTGATGTTGGAAAGGGCAGCAGAAAGAGAAATTTTGGTGGAATACAATTCACACAAAACAAAAATGAATCAAACGTCAGACTTCGATCAGCGGTTCATAATTTATACAGGGCATATTTTAAATGTCTCAATTGCTATAATGGACTACTGATTCTTTTTATGAAATATTTTTGAAGAAGACATCAAAATTTGTGACCTGTATTGTTTATTTTCACTAAATTTTTATCAACAATTCTAAAAATAGTTAATGAAAATTGAATAATATATGTGATGTGACGTAGATTGATGCCATATCTCCTTTCTTTCTTTCTTTCTTTTTTTTTAAATAAAATTTATATTTTTATCAATATTTTAGACATAGGTAACATTAGGTTTATACTGATAAAAATCTGATTTTTAGTACCATGGAAGTAGCCCATTTTAATTTCGACGATGTATTAATGTATATTGTATACATTATTTTTACCTGAATTAAAGTAAAAATCTGGCATTCTGGGTATGATGAAAGAGGGGACTGGAAAATTAATAACAACAACAACAAGTTCAACAATAATACTAATAATATTGCCTGTAAAAAAATGGGTTTTGTGGATTTTACCATGTATCTTCTAGTGGAAAAACGTGATTTTCGGACTTTGAGACGTGGATAGCGAGAAATTAAGGCATTTTCAGACCCATGTTGCATTTGAAAGTTTGTTCTAGACTTCGAGAACTGTCATTTCCCAAAGTTACAGAAAATTTCACCGAGATTATTGGTCCCATGTATTTGGTGCGGGGTCCTTTGGTATGAGTAGGAAATCAAAATTCGATATTATTGCGTTCGACAATGAGCATTATAATACTATGAAATTTATGATGATATTTGTAATAAATACTTGAGAAATATGCCGTATTCAATGTAAATATCCTATAAAACCTATAACAGGGTGACACAATGGTTGAGCGCCATGCTAGCGTTCTCGCGTTCGATCTCAAAAATCCAATGTGGGACTCTCGGTGGGACTGAAGAAAGCTAAGAGGTATTTTTATTTAGTTTAGTTTAAGAAGTTTTTAACAAAAACATAGGATGTGGGAGTCAAGGAAGGTAAAAGGGTTTTTTCATTTAGATTAGTTTAAATTTGTGTTTTTATCAAAAATGGGAGTACCTATGTAAGGATTTAAGAAGGAGGGTAAGCCATCATTTATTGAAATCGGTGTTTATTTATCATTATGATAATAATTATTCAATTATAGTATTTTTTATTTAAAGTAAAAATATTTACTTATTGTACATTTTTAAATATTTTAATGTACAAAAAATAGTTTTAAAGCACACTATAAATGAAATATTGTTCAATTTTAAATTATTTATTTTGAATATATACCTAGATATATTTATAATGCTAAATATTGTTATTTTAATGCACAAAGTATTAATTTGAATGCACATTATCTATTTAAATATTACACAATTAAATCATATCAATTTCTAAATTTAATAAATGTGATCTTGTTTTGTGTTTGTACCTACATTTCCAAAAGATTATTATGTCATGTAATGCATCTTGTTCCTTCGGATAGTAACCTCGAAATCATCATTCCTCCTACATTTATAACAGAACCAGGCCACCCTTCATGTCCTGTCTTGTCCTTCCCTCGTCCTCATCGTGCCTTGTGATCACCTTACAACCTTACTAGCTCATCAGGCCCTGACAGCTCGTTATACGATTTGCGGTGTAACCCTTTCGCCCTTTCATTGTCTACGCCCTTGGAATCCTTCACTCACTGTTCCATTAGCACCGAGAAAAATGTTAAGGATATCACTATTCAGTTGTTCTGTTGTTAGACTTGAAATACGAGATGCGGAGAGTTTGGTTTGTTTGATCATCTGAGGAGGCTTTGGAAATGTTGCAGTGCATGACGGATGGGGGGAAACGAGAGGGGGGATGATGGTTGATGGGCTTGATGTTCAACTGTTCAAACACAAAGTGAATGTAAATTTAGGGGAGGTATTTGCATTAGTAAGTTATGATCGATTCTAAGGAACACGATTGAATACGAATATATTGGGCTAGGACCAATTTTAGAATTTATCATCACAATCAATGTTTTCCGATGTTTTCAATGTTAAACTAACTCATATAAAAAAAATCTGACGTGGCCACCACAAGACCTCCCGCCATACCTACTTTATTCTTTTTACTTATTACCTACGCAAATATATTAATATATAAGTACTTACTATTACTACTGCTACTACCACAAATATATTTTACATTTTATTTACACTGCAGAAGAAGATATAAACGATATTTTACTATTGTCACTCTGACTGTCATGTCATAATCATTTAAATTTTACGTAGTAACAAATGATACGATCATGGACTACAAGATACCGAAATACTAAATTATAAGTATTATATACTTTAATTATTATATTATTATATCAGATTCAGAAAAATTTATAAAATACCGATTGTAGGTAATAATCACATAATCTTTCATTTAAAATTTAAAAAATTGTCTTTAATTAATTATTTATTGAAATATTTTTAAAAAGTACTTCTTCCGGTTTGTAGATTGAAACCAAAATTATATTGGGCTTTTAAGAATCGTATTGAAACCTTAAATACAAAATTTGGTATTTAAATGTTTGATATTTTTGGAGTTATCGTGTCGGAAAAAGTGTAACATACGAACGAACGCACACACGCACACACACACAGACATCATCTCAAAAATGTGTAATTCGTATTCTAGAGACCCTAAAACGTGCTTATCTGCCAAAAACTCATACTCGAAAATTTTGACCCGTCACAATACCTCTCTTATAGAATATGAGGCGAGAGGTAAAAATTGACATTTTAATTGAAAAATTGATCATTTGTCACGGGCATTGTTCTCACTTTCAAATACTGAGGTCTTATGTACCTAGATACTAAGATTATTCCTGCTATGGTAGGTACCCTCGATTGCCAAGTAAATTATACTTGCGGGAGGCATGAATGCAGTTAATTTAAAGTTTGTTTATTGAAAGAGATACATACTTGCTTCATATTTGCTTCATAATCTTATGTATCGAAATCGAACTTTAATAATTACCTTACTACTTTTCGTTTAATTCTACAGAAATTGAAAATATAAACGCATTTTTATCTTCTAGTTTACGGCTGTATATCTTTCTTTAACGCCATAGATTCTATGTTAGGTGCTTACTTATTAATCTCGACGTGTCCTGAAAATGATTGACAATTTGATGATGCGTGATGAGCGTATGAAACTAGAACGACACATTGTGCTGGATATTAAAATTGTATGTACTATGATAAGTGAATATTAAATACTTCCACTTATTTAAATAATGCCTGGTATTAGGAACAAAGAACTTTAAATTTTAATATAGCGTACTATCTTTATGCTAATGAGTCTAGATATGTCATTGTAGATGTTAAGAAATTCTAATGCTAATTTATTTTAATTTCTACTTTGATAATTTTGAAGTCTATTTTCTGACAAAGAGCGTTTGAATCTCGGTTTGATTTGAATACAAAACTGATAAAACATGTGAGATATTTTTCTGGAAATTTTAAAATAATGAAGTATCACGTGTTACATGTGGTTCATTTGAAGGACTGTAGGCGTAAAATATATTAGAAAATCGATAGAATTATTTCACACTGGATTAAGTCATGAATAAAGGATTACTGCCACCCCAGTTATCCAAAATTAAAACATGAAAAATGTACAAATTTATCACCGGTTCAGTTAACCAATTCATAACCACCCACATTGTCAAACCTTCATTCGCATTCATGTACGAGAAAAACCTGCAAAAATCTTTAAAATATTCAAACGGTCCCCACCAAAAATATTCACTTAATCCGTGCCATCATCCATTCTCTTTTTGTCATTCGCAACATGTTCCCCCCAGCCAAAGGGAGTAACAAAACACACTCGCGTCCGATGCTCTTTTTTCTCCTCTTGGGCAATTACATCACAGTGGGTTGGTGTCATGTCTACCCCGGGCGATAGGCTTTTGTTTTGCAAAATTCTCTCGATAATTGATGGCGGCCATGATGGGTAATGGCGGCACGTTTTTGACTGATCGCCTGGTATATTTTTTCCTGAAGATAACGGGTGAAAGATATTTCGGAAATGCGGAAGAAAGACGAAAGTTATTTCGTTTTAATCTTGCAGTTTATTTTGTTGGTCTATTCTATATACAGTTTTGGTTTCTTAGGGTTTTTTGTGGCGTAGGGTTGTCACTGGTGAGTTATGGCGGGGTTATTTTGTCTTTTGTTTAAATTGTAATGGGGTTGCTCAAGAGTGGGATTATATTTGAGTTGTTTATAGAACTGCACTAATTCGCTGAAATATTAGCTAAATATTTTTTACATTACTTCTAAACTAAAAATATTCTTGAAGTGATCGTTATACAGACTCTTTCATGAACACTTGTGTAAAGCTGAATTTCCATAACGTAACGTCATTTTAAAAAATCTGTTGTGGCCAGCACACGACCTCTCGCTTTAACACTGTAATTTATGTGAATTTGATTTTAGTTAGGCTTTCTTAAATTATAATTTTGCAATAAATTTACAAACTTTTTGAAAATAATTTTATAGTTCTTAGTTCTTTAATTAGCTCTTTATAGATAAAAATTTAACTTTATTATTACCTTATTACATTATGTTCAGTTGTTAATAATATTTACATTTCTTTTAAAATGGTGCCACAAACATTTCAGAATTTGTGTATACGTCTGTTCATCTGTCACATTGACATATTCATTTTTGTTTTCAATTTTTTTTCCTATATTATGATTTACAAATCGTGGTAGGTAAAATTACAAATTTTTGAAAATTAATTTTCCTTTATTGGTAAGAGATATAGAAACGATGTTAAATAAATATTGTAAAAGATAATTTGTTCTTTCAAATGTCGAATGACAAATTGTAACTATCGCAGTATTTCCTATATTTTTTGCAAAAAATGTTAAAATTCTTCAAGAAAATACCATTTCCGGTTGACAGATTTTTACCAAAATCTTATCAGCTCTTCATTAACATATATAAATGTATATTGCAAAATATTAGAATTTTATGTTCAGTAGAATTTGAGATAATGAATCAGAACGAAAGACTATAGTAGGCGCACATACAGACACACACACACACACACACACACACACACACACACACACACACACACACACACACACACACACACACACACACACACACACACACACACACACAGACATCATCGTGAAAATAGTCAAAATAGGTTCTAAAGGTGCTAAAACGTGCTTATTGACAAAAATCTCGACATCGAATTTTTTCACGATCCCTATACCTCTCTAGGCGAGAGGTAAAAATGAGACATTTCACAGACCAAAAATATGTAAAATTTATATTGATAGATTGAAGATAGTCATAAAAATAAAGTACCTATCTATGACATATAATTTCATTTTTATTGTATAATTAAAAATCAGCTTTTGTATTATTAGTCCAGGCAACGAATGCTCTAAAAAAGGTATAGAGGGAAATGCGTGGAACACAATTTTTGACTTCGTAACTTTGTTTGGACTAGTTAGGAGGTGACCATATCAAAAGTCCCCGCCCGTAGCCCTTAAGCCGAGGTGTGGCGGAGGGTTTGAAAGTCTAATTTTTCGGTTTTTTACTTATAGCTCGGAAGCTATGCGTCCTACTGACATGACCACTCTATACAATGAAATCTGATTAAATTTGCAACAATTTAAGTCCAACCGCAGCTCTGTACGTCCTTTAGTTTCCGAGATATGACACTTCAAAAATTAGCAATTTTTTGAAAAAAATGAAAGTTGAGAAATTTTAACTTTTTTCGTTATTTTTGTGTTTAATTATCTGTAACTTCTGAATGAATAAAAATATTGTCTTCCGGTTTCTTTCATTAAATTTCACGAACATTTATCTATAAAATAAGTTATTTTAAAAACTTTTTAGGGCGTTCATTACGCCAAAATATCAAATTTTTTTCGACAGAAGTATTCAAATATTTTGTGTTTATTGTGTTTAATGAGCTGTAACTTCTGAACGGATAAAGTTATCAACATTCGGTTTCCTGCATTAAATTCTACGAACATTTCTCCATAAGATGCAGTATTTTTAAATCTTTTTTTGGTATTTATTAAGACAAAATATCAAATGTTTTTCCGAGAGAAAATTGAGAAATTTTTTAATTTTTAATATTTATTGTGTTCAACGGATAAAAAAATGACTTCCGGTTGCTTTTATTAAATTCTACGACCATTTCTCTATACGATACATTATTCTAAAAAATTTTAGGTGTTCATTGCGCCAAAATATCAAATGTTTTTATAAAAAATAAAAAAATTCTCAATTTTCTCTCGGTCATCATTTGCTGTTTTTTCTTAATGAATACCCAAAATAGATACTGCATCTTATGGAGAAATGTTCGTATAATTTAATGCAGGAAACCGGATGTCGATAACTTTATCCGTTCAGAAGTTACAGCTCATTAAACACAATAAACACAAAATATTTGAATACTTCTGTCGAAAAAAAATTGATATTTTGGCGTAATGAACGCCCTAAAAAGTTTTTAAAATAACGTATTTTATAGATAAATGTTCGTGAAATTTAATGAAAGAAACCGGAAGACAATATTTTTATTCATTCAGAAGTTACAGATAATTAAACACAAAAATAACGAAAAAAGTTAAAATTTCTCAACTTTCATTTTTTTCAAAAAATTGCTAATTTTTGAAGTGTCATATCTCGGAAACTAAAGGACGTACAGAGCTGCGGTTGGACTTAAATTGTTGCAAATTTAATCAGCTTTCATTGTATAGAGTGGTCATGTCAGTAGGACGCATAGATTCCGAGCTATAAGTAAAAAACCGAAAAATGAGACTTTCAAACCCTCCGCCACACCTCGGCTTAAGGGCTACGGGCGGGGACTTTTGATATGTTCACCTCCTAACTAGTCCAAACAAAGTTACGAAGTCAAAAATTGTGTTCCAAACATTTCCCTCTATACCTTTTCGTTGACTGGACTATATATGCAATTGTTACGTTTCACTGCAGTGTCTTAGTTACGAATATAGTACAAATATCGTATAGTATTCAATTCATTTATTGTTTTCTTACGTTACCTGGTACGCAAACTCTGAATCTAGGTTAAGCGACTCTGTAAACGAATTTGAATAGACAAATAGCGAATAAAATAGGTTTTTTTTTAGATAAACCCAATAACAAATTAAATTTGATTAGACATTCATTAAGTTTTCCGAAATTTTTAAAAAGATATGAACGTTTTTTACAATTTTGATACGAAAGATACCAGGACAACGACAACGGAAAATAGACAAATAAAGAAGTAGGTATTTCCGCAATTTTGTAAACCTTTCACAAAATACGTGCAACGTTATTTATAGTGCATCTGTTACTATTGTGATCTTTTGTTATATAGAGTCAGACAAAATGCAATTAAAATCACAATAAAAATCTCACCCAACAAAACTAAATTACTTGTTAACTAACTGCACTTCTACCCTGTGATGAAAAATGCAATTCCATTTATTCTACAACCTCACTAAGTGCTCACTTAATTCGCAAAGAAATTAAAATGCTCACAACACCGTTACAGAATGCAATAATTTAAAACTAGCATTCAATCAACGTCTAGAATTTCTCTCCCTGCTCCCCTGATATCCGAGTAATAACGAGCTTCCCTAACTCGAGGGTAAACAGGGGGGAGGCCCCTTAATCCCCAATTATAGCGAAATTATTTCACCAGGAGTAATATTTACAATTTTGCCTGAAAATTTAAATTAAATACTTGAAGATAATAACGAATAGTGGCTTCCGTTTGGTGAATCTTGAATTTAATGGATTGATTTGAGTGGTTTATTCAATAAATGCATTTCAGTTGACTGACACAGGATTAGCAAAATCTGCAGTCTGCAAAAATGAAAAGATTTCAGCGCTTAAAATCATCCCTTGGATGGTTTAATATCCACTTATATTCTTGAGTGGTTTATGGTTGGTATGATTGGTATGCCTCGCATTTAACTGTATGTTAAAATGATGTGCAAATAAGGGGAGAGTAGCGCTTTATACATTAAAAGGAAGATGAGTACCTACTCATAGTCTACCTACTTTTACTTTTTCATTGCGACCTTAAATTGAAGCTAATTTTAGTCAATTTTTGATATATTTTTTGAAAATTGTAATTTGTAGTACTAAATTGATAATGAGGTAAAAAATGTGCTGAAAATTTTTTTATAGTTTTTGTAATTATTTATGTATGTGTGATGTCGTAAGACGAGACGAGAAAAAATTCATTCTCGTCTCGTCTCAAATTTTCGGGACGAGAAATTTAAGTATTCTCGTATCGGTCATTTCTCGGCTGTTCAATTTTCGTCTCAAATAACTATTTCTCGTCTCGTAGTTTTGAATCCCAAAAATCCGAGACGAGAAATTTATTGGTTCTCGTGTCATAATTTCGAGACGAGACGAGAAATTTCTCATATCAGCGGTATCACTATATGTATGCAGTATAGACCCTGAAGAAGATGAAAGTGTAAACGTAAACGTCGATTATATAAAAATAATATTCAAGTTTTATTAGCTGTTATTAGCTGAATTTTGTCACTTATGTAAAAATAATCAAAATCATACCAAAATTAACACTAACTGTAACAATTTCATATAATGGTGTACCGTAGCGATTGCTTTTAAATTGCGACGAATATGCTATACCAGACAAAAAATTTCCATATTGTTATTTTATCTATATTTATCGCAGTGGTGAATAAGCACATTTTTAAATTAACTAGGTACATTAATAATTCGTAGTACCTATGTAGTACCTATGCACATAAAGCGATGTTTATGTTTCGGCTGGTTTATTTGCACATGATTTGAAATGCATTTCGTGTCTCTTCGTAAAGCTAGAAAAGTGGAAAATTGCAATATTGAAAAATCCACAGAAGCACCGTTTTAATAAGAGCTGTCACTCTGTGCATGCTTTTAAATTGAATGGTATTTACATTTCTGAAATAGTCATGTTTAAAATCTTCCTCTTCTAGTGCATAGAGAAATATCTGCAAGTCTGCTGTACCGGCGGCGTAGTTTTATTTTGAACGTGAATCTCTTACAGGTCAGGGAAAGATTTCACGTCGAAGTCGACTCGTCGTTTGTATCAGAATGAGCATTAAAGTCAAGTTTCTTTCGAGGAATGGAGACATTCACGTGCAAGTGATTTTAATCTGAATTGAAAGAAACCGATTCACTAAATCCCGAATATGGTTGTGGAATTCAGTAGATATTTTATTTGTATCTGTACTCAACGCGGAAACTGAGAGAAATATACAATTCTATCATCTAGACATCAGTTCACTAAAATAGATATTTTTATGTGAATTACGTTAAATTTGAATTACGTTACATAACAATACTACGTCCAACAAATTGAAACCGTTGTGATCGTTCTTAGTGGAATTATTTTTAGATAGGCTCGTTTCACTCGATCTCTATTATTAAGTAAACTCAAAGTGAATGTCCAGCCCAACACTCTCGTTGCTTTAGTACGTCGATACCTTATTTCACAGTAAATAAATATTTCAATATCCTAAACCTAAAAGGGAATAAAATTTACTACTATGAAAAGGGTCCAGCAGAAGAAAACTAGCTTTTGATGCAAGCGTTAGTAGGATCGAATTCCAATTTCGATATCAAAGATATCACAGGAAAATACAATTGTGCTGATGCTGAATGGTTCGGAATCCACTTTAACTTGTAGATCCCTTGTAGGCTGTTTATTGTACAGTCATACCATTCAAGTAAAATTGATCAAACTGATACTTAGATACTCCATCTAGAAACGACTCAATAAAAGTCACGAAACTAATATGAAGTATAGAAATGACATAAGAAGCCAATATAGCATACAAAATAAGAAATAAGCTGTTAGATGCAACTGTATGTTGTATATATTATCATATAAATATTTATATACTGCATCGCTAGTCCTTACCTTATCCATCGATCATTCAGTGGCCAGTCTTCAAGTCGGCCCCTCTGTTCGGAACAATGCCCTACGTGTAGGAAACGGAACCAATTATGACCAAATTCGCATCGCATCGCAACCAAGTCGCTAACAACTGAATGTCTGCGACTCGGCGTGCGTTGCCGGCGACGCTCATCAACCGTCGAGACGCCCAGTTCCGCCGCATTCCGACGCCGACGCCGGGATTTTATGCGCCCTCAGACACTGTTGAGATTGAGGAATTAAAATTTACACTAGATAATTTGAAGATTCAGTTAATTGAAAACGGAAGCATCTAAAGCAAAAAGTTTATGAGAAATGAAATTTTACTCCGAGCTGGCAAAGAAATTGAATATTGTAAGATTTTTTGTTGAGGACACTTTCAAAAATTGTGTCTCAGAAGTTGCCAAATCTGTTCCGCAATGCAGGCAAAATATTTCAGACGTGCAGGACAGCAGGACAAACATAATAATATGGAATTTGTAAATAAAATATTCATGAATATAAAGTTGCAGGAACAAAACTTTTAAAACAATTCCTTTACAGTGATTTTATTGTTCTTTTTTTATTATTCTAACATAAATAGAAACAACTGTATGATGTAAATAACTTCTTACAATTATTATGTAGGTACTTACAAGAACCAAATTAAACTCTGCATATTTTTGAAAAATATGTAGTTAGGATTAAATTCATATCATTTATTACAACTTCGCTGGGTAGTGACAGAAAACGTCGTAACATCTTAAAAAATTAATTTGGTGATAAAGTAAGTACCTATATCATAAATATTATGTAAACATCGGAAATTTGATATTTGCTACGTTACGTAGGTAGGTACTACTAAGTGTCTGCAGTCTGCATACTCGCTGGTAATGAATCGTAATTTCACAAAATTTGAAATTGAAAATTAGTGTTACTGTATATTTCTGATGAGAAAAATATTCTAATTATTCATACGATTATAATGCAAGCATGGAATAAGGTAGATAGGTAGGTCTATACTCTATTATACGAGACCTTTCATTAAAGGGACACATGGCCACGTGGTTTCGTGCATCATGATTGGTTCTCAAACGTATGCATTACGCTACACTCTAAAAAATGTATGTAAAATAACTATAATTGTTACTGGAATCCAAAATGCCCAGGTGAAATATAGTAAATTTACATAAAAATGCAATTTTGTCTAACTTTGTAAAATTACATAGGTACCTATCTACTCATAATTTTGAGTTAAATTTAGTACCTACATAATTTAAGTAAATTTATTTGTATCTACTTAAATTATGTACTAACTTTAATATGAAAATTATGAGTATGTAATTTACATAGACAAAATTACATTGTTTTGTAAATTTACTAGGTATATTTCACCTAGGCGATTTGGATTGCAGTAACAATTATAGTAGGTAATTTTACAGAATTTTTTTTTGAAGTGTACGATTGGTTGACGGTACACTTGTTCCAAAAATCAATCACGACGCTCATATAACCACGTAAATTTGTGTCCCTTTAATGAAAGGTCTCGTGGAACAGAGTATATAAAAATGTCTACTGGTTTATAATTGCACTCGTGAATGTAAAAAATTTAAACTTAATTTAAATAAAAAGCAAAATAAGTTTTAAACGAGGTTTTAAATATTTCTACTATAGGTATCTATTTCATTTTGTCTATTTACACTTAAAATTTCAATTATTTGAAGCCGTTAAACACAGTTCTGCAATTATTAAACAAACAATACGTCATTGATTAAAATTTGATTTCAGTTTTCAGTGTCTGGCAAATGAATATCTCAATATTGCTTTCTTTTAAAATCCAATCCATTTGAAGCGAAAGTATTTTATCCATTTTACTTTCAGTGTTTCAGTCATTCAGCACACAATTCCCTGATTTCAAATTAACATGTACAGTGTACACCTCGTCTGTACTCCCTGTCTCTCTCTCAGACTTAATCAAATGTGGCCATTGTTCTCAGGGCAGTCGCTGACACCGCCATTCACCAACACAAAACACACACACACACTCACACACTTGCAGTCGTCATTCAGTCCACGATCACGGCCATTGTCACTGAGACCAGACGACACAGATGACGCAATGACGCCGTAGTAGATGATGGACATTGAATGAATGAATGACTAAATGTGAGGTTAGGTTCCACCGGATGTCGAGACGGAAATTGGGGAGCCAAAATTGCGGAAGTGGGTGCGAATTTTGTTTGACAGGTTGTTTATTAAGTATTGCCTCGTTATAAATAATTGAAATTTTACTGTAGATGAGTGTTGATAAAAGGTTCATTATAATTAAAGATGCGTTCTATTCTCTTAGTTTTTTAATATTGAAAAGTCGTTTTAAAGTAGATAGGTGATTTCACAACAATTTTCTGCCTATGTAAATAAAATATACTTTTTACTTGATTTTACTTAGTTATTCTTATTTAATTATGTCTTATGTGGGTATAACCTAAGTAGTACTTCTAATCTTTTTTATTGTTTTAACGTGACGTGAGAGTTTCAACACTAAGTTTATGGAAACAGTTTGTTACAAGAATGATCAATTGCACTTTCAAGAGTTGGAAACTTTAAGAATAAGACGAGATTCCATTTCGGTTAGTGGAATAGTGGGATATCCACCCAATGACATCGTAGCTATTGATCTCTGGTTCTAACAGTCTGAATTCACAATGGACGTAAACTTAATATACCAAGAAATGTAAAGTTCGACTGTTATCCATTGTATTTTCCTACACATGTGTTGTGCATTCATATGCTTATGTCCAAATTAACTAATATTTATTTTCAAAATTAATACATTTTCTGTTGCGTGACTGATTTTACTAAATTGTCTAAATTCCAGTAGTAAAGAAATAAAATATTAGTACCTACCTACCTACTATAGTATCTTAGTACCTATTAGTCATTGATCTTTATTATAAATTGAAAAAATTAATACGTAATTATAATAATATTCATACTTTAAATAAAATTGACTTTTAAAGACTGAGAACTCTGATATTTTTAATTCAATTATGATCTTTATTATATTTTTAAAACATTTTATTAACTTACGTATATTATGCCTTCCTTACATTACAATAAATTCTAAGAACCAAGATAAGATGTCCTGCAAACTTATTTGCTTCAGAAGACATAAATTTGTCCCATAAACTGAACCAAGATGTAAACAATAGTATTTCGTACAATACCTACCTATCTACATCTAGAATTCTTAGGATCATTAACTTTATGTGTAACTTGTTATCAGAAAATTAGATTTTCTTTTATTGACCATATCATTGACATTAAGAAAATATACACTACATAAATTTTAGAGTTACAAATAGACACATAAACTGTATAACTGTTCTACGTCTAGGAATGTCCATAATTAGGATTAGGAATCTGATTTACATGAAATGTGAATTTGGTCAATATATTCCAAAGTTTTGTGATACGCAAGAAAAATAATAAAATGATAAGGTAACTGATTCAGTGTAAGTTGGCCCTCTGCTGTTGTACTGCGCCCTGCGCAAGATAACAACTTGAAGGGCCTCACCCTTGACAAGATGACACATTAATCTTACGAGATTTCGCCTCATTCGCCCTAACGAATTTTATAATCGCTGCTAAACTTTGTTACCGCTTAGCCTACCAACCGAATTTTCAACATTTTAACACAAAATTGAAAATTTTATTCATTACTCATCGTGGAGATTTAATATTCAATCTGAGTTTAGCGCTTTTTGCTGTTTTAATTATTCTTTTGAAATTGGAATTTGCGTTTAATGAAAACGATTTTGTGATATAATCTTTGTTAAAAAAGTAATCGCGGTTTTAGATTTATGTAAATTTTATTTCGTCGGACGAATTTCAATATTTTGGTTTTGATTTCGTGATTTATTTGCAAGACGTAGGAATTTCTTTTATATTTTATTTATGTCGTTGTTTATTTGTTCATTAAGTTTCACACTGTTTTTTAAGTTTGAGATTGTTGAAAATTAATTTAATTAATTAGTTATTCCAGCATTTTACTGCCCCATAAAAAGTATTTAATTAATTCTGATGTCGCTTTTCCATTTTTGTTTCAAGTCAAAGTTTTTATAGTTTATTGCATTCAAATTACTTTGGCGATTAATACGTTTCCTTCTTGGGACACAAACGCTGCGAAGTAGTGAAGTGAGAAGAGAAATTTCCCGTCTCATTTTCGTCTCGTCTCAAAATTACGAGACGAGAAGTAATACATTTCTCGTCTCGTATTTTCTAGATGAGACGAGAATTCAAAACTACGAGACGAGAAATAGTTCTCGAGAAATCGATAATTCTCGAAACTAAAAAAATTTGATTTTCTCTTCGAAGATGTACTTTGATTTACTTTGTACGCAAAAGAAAATAACAATTTATAGCATTATTCAGCATCTTTTCAGAATTCAGAGTAGGTATGGAACTTAGGGATATGTTTTTAAAATTTTGTATACTTTTCTTTCCGTGTTTTATTACACTTTCAATAATTATTATGCAAAATTATTAATTTAAAAAAATAAAATGGCGAAATTAGTTAGAGAAAAACATTCCTAGTTCTATGACAGTCCGATATAATGTCCATATTCTTTTTCGTTTTTCTCGAGGACTAAAGCAATATGATTTTACTGATCTCATATTGTGTAAGTAACTACAGCAAAATTAAAAAAAAATACATTGTTTTTATGTTTTTCCTGTAGACACCCGATAGGTACACATATTTTTGTCATAGTCTCACCTTTTACCTAACTTGGTGATGGCAGTTCATTAATATACTCTTTCGAGCAATTATTAGTCTTTTGGTAGGTAACTTTGATGTTAATTTAATTTATTTCCCTTAAAATATACCTAACTTTTAAATTATAACTCGCTCGATTACTCATTTCCTCATTTCGTACAATTCCTCTCAATGTGAAATAAAATAAGTGCCAAACGAATACCGAATACCTACTATACTAAAGTATATTCAAACACATATCGAAATTTCACGCAAAAAATGACCCCATTTCTCAGCCACCACATCATCATTTTCATTCCATCATCTTAACAGCCCCATTTTAACGGACGTTCATGTCGATGCCCCCCGTCCCCACTTCCGTATTGATTTTATGAGTGTCGCGGAAAGGGGAGAAGCAGGGAGTCAGACAGGAAACGGAAGTGTCCGCCGATGCGCGGATGTTTTTACATAACTAAGCCCTGCTGTGAACCGAGATGAATATGATGTCCTCGCCTCGAGTGCAGGGTATGTGTGTGTGCATGTAGATTATGTATGGATGTATGTATGACATGTTGACTGACTGAATATTATATGTTGTTGAACAGAGTTTTTTAAACGTTGATTTCGAAGAGTCAATATTGAGATGAAATATTGAATTGATTATTATTTATTCTGTTTGATTGTTACATTGTTAGCATATTGATATAGAAGAGAATATAAGGTAAACGAAGCAGATGAATGATTATTTATTTATACCTCCAGTTGAAAATATCATTGCAAATCTCGACTGCATATCTTCCAGTTCCAGTAATTTTTTCGGTCTGCAACGAGCAATAATTTTAAATAACTGTTTTGAACACCATTCTGTTTATTTATATCGTATATTTTTTAAAAGTATATTCTGAATAAATTTTGTGGAAACGCCTTTATTAGGTACTCCATGTTGCGATTAAAATCAGAAACTATCTATTTTATAAATTGCTGTGCTACTAATTATTTGCTAAAATAGCATAGATGATTTATTTAATTTGTCATTAGTTTATACTGAGTAAATTTTTGGTGTAATAAATAATATTTAGAACTGACTTTAATTTCTCAGCATATAATAAACATGTCTTTTCTTGTCGTATCATTTGGCAGGTAGAGCGAAATCATAATCATTTAATAATTGGAATTTAGCCAGAACTACTATTACTACTACTACGTACATAATTAAGTGCTGTGATTTATATTTATAGGTATCTCTTTATGATGCTTTGATAACCTGGTATTCCAAGCGTTTTATGAAATAAGAAATACCTACCCAACCTATAAGCCAACTATAAGTACTTTAATTATTTTACTAGTCAAATAAGTACTACGAGTAACATTATTCTACAGGGTATTTCAGGGTTAAGTATCCTAACTTAAAATTTGAATGTAGGACCACAAAACAAGAAAAAAATTCATTTGGAGATTTTCTTGCAAACGCTTCGTGTAGGAGATATTAGCTTCTGAAGTTACAAGTATGAGTACTTAATCCTGAAACACCCTGTATATAAAGTATGTCAAAATTAGTTCTTACATGTGAGTCTGTTTAATTTGCTCCACGACCCAATAGCTGCATTTTTGCATGTGGTCCTGTGAACTTGTTTTACAGTTTTACATTTTCATTGATAAACTTGCACCAAAAATTATACCCTGAAACGGATCTATATGTGTGAATGAAACCGTTGAAATTTAAACCTTTTAAAACATCTCTTCTTTATTGTGGATGCAAGTAAATTCATATTCATTGATAAATTCAATCTGTTATCATCCCTTTATCTTATTCTTTAATGATAAAAGAAACGAATATTGATCATATTGTTCACCAGTTTCGTACATGCAATGTTTCAACAATAATTATGACACAGGTTCTCATAATTAACAGTATTTCGACAATTCAATTAAATTTTAGCAAACAAAATTATTGTTTTATTTCGTTTTCACCCCAATTTTTCACAAACAAATAAACACAATTACTCCATCCAATTCACCTCAAAAACCATTTTCACTTCATAAAAATTCTCTCCAATCAGCTTTGAATAGACTTCCATTCTGCCGTGAGTACATTACACACTACTTTCGATGTTCCAAAAATATCGTCCGATCGTTCTGTGCTCCACAAAGCATTAATTCATATTGACAGCGTATTTTTTCACTCTTCACCGGTTGCTAGATCGGCAACGATGATCGGTAAACATTCATGTGAAGTTCGCTCGTTTGTGTCGTGAATAAAACGCAAAATTTAGTTTTTAATTTATTATGGCTGAGAAGATTTATGAATAATGGAGGGAAGAATTAATGGACGTGGTTATAAGAGTTGATGTGAGGGAATTAAGTTGCGAAAAGTTTTTAAAATAGAAAAGTGAACGCTGTGTTAGCATAACCCTTTGCCTGAAAAAGTATAAAACTTTTGTTTTATACTTATTAAGTCTTTAAACATGAAACTTGCTATGAAATTAAAAGAAAACAAGAACGGATTAAGAAATTAATTAATCGGTTAGTAATATGTGCGTTTCCAACCTTCTAGACAGTTGAGAAGGGAATAACTTCCCAGCTAGTTGAAAATATTTTTCCGGCAAGTCAAATGTCACTTTCCAATAAAATTGACAAAATCAATAAAAAAAAGTTACTAATCAACTCTGCCATAAATCTCTCTTTTCAAGTAGGCTAAACAAATTGAACAAATTATGATAAAACTGTCAAAAATATTAATAAAATTAATGTATAAATCGCGCATATTATTAATCTATTTGAATTGTGAGCAAAGTAGTAAACAAATCTCGCGGGAAAGCTTATTCCAGCCTCGCGCTTATAGCTTACCTCATATCAGTTCAGTACTGCGCACCTCAGTCATCTATATAATACAGCTCTCGGTTCGGTAATCTCACGTTTCAGCTTAAATCTTCACAAATAGTATATTACAGTACAAGTGAAGAAACTAAGAATTTCGCTCACGCATGTGGCACACAAAGTCGAATTAGTCCTCAAACAAAATAAGTGAAAATGGCCATCTAATAATTATTTCCGTTGATCGTCTGTTAATGAGTATCATTAATATATTAATTAATATTAATGCATGATTTTTATTAATCAACGATTTTTTTAATGCGTCCAACACACGTAATATAGTATAGTTTATAGTATATTAGCTAGCACTAAGTTGTAGAAAAATGCTTACTTAATAGAATTAAACGAGATTATTTCGACAGTTCTAGCTAAACATTATTCACGTAAAACTGATGCTCAGCAGTACCAAACTTTACTAACATATTTGTTATGGAATAAAATTAGATTTTCTCCAAATTTAAAAGATATGATCAACGGAAAAATATTGTAACTAATTCATGTGTTAATAGGCGATTAATAATCTCGACAATAACGCGCTCTATATAATCACGTTGAAATTCTAATAGTATTGCAGTTTGCAGTATATAGCAACAGCAAGTGCAACACCTTAAAATAAACAGTCAAATCCAATTTCAGAAGAAAAACAGTCTAAAAATTTATGCATTTGCGTGTTCAAAAATCCACCGAAACGCAAAAACTAATTACACCAAACCCTAAAAGACATAACAAGCCCAGTAAATCATTCCATTCAAAATTTTTAATTAAACTCCCGCAATCATATTTCCAGTTTCATATTTCCATATTTGAGTTTCTTTTTCCATGCATGATACACTCGTATCACATCGCATCATACATATATGAATACTGTGATAACAAAGATACATATCGAAAATTCAATGATCGGGTACTGAACTTGGTACAGTAGTGTGGTTAGTTTTATTGTGCACCTGGCTGCGTCTGGGGATTTGTGTCTGTGAGGTTGGTACGTGATCTGGGGACAGATGAACTCAAGAAGTAAGAAGTTGTCTGTATTGAATGGGTTACCAGTGCCATCTGAGGTTTTCGTAAAGTAGGTGAAATATGAATGTTGAAAATGTATATTTGCGAGGGTGTTATGCATACTGATTTGTCTTGGTCATAAAATTGAGAATAGTTTTTAATTTATGGTACCACTATTGTGGAGTGACGTGACGCGAATAATAGTTTAACACAAAAACTCATTACTAGGTGAAATTTTTCTTTAAACAACATACCTAATTAAATTAGTAACTTTTCTTGTGTAAGGTATAATGTATAAGAAGTTTAATACGTAAAATAATTGCCAGTCAATAAGATTATACTTATACTGTAAAGAATTTTACTTGTTACTCACTTGCAAACGTCATTTATTGAATCCCAACGTTACCTTTGAAATTGAATGTTTACTAGTTACCCAACGTTACTAACTTGTAAAATTGGCAGCTGCATTGTAAAAATTTTGCAAGTTAGTAGCTAGTCATAATATGTTGTCATACGATTCCCGTTGCCACAGTGTACTTCCAAGGCTTGTGAGACATCATGTCAGATAATTTTTGACAAAACAGTTGTGTGTAACTGACATAAATTGATTATAATTTTTTAATTACCTCTCGCCTCATATTCTATAAGAGAGGTATTGTAATGGGTCAACATTTTCGAGTATGAGTTTTTGGTGGATAAGCACGTTTCAGGGTCTCTAGAATACGAATTTAATATTTTCACGATGATGTCTGTGTGTGTGTGTGCGTATGGACGTATGGATGTATGGACGTATGTGACGATTTTTCGTTCACGGTAAAAAAGGTATCAAACCTTTAATAACCAAATTTCATATTTAAGATTTTAATAAGGATCTTAACACCGGATAAGATTTTGGTAGAAATCCGCAAACCGGAAGTAGTACTTTTTGAAACTTTAAATAGTTTTTCTTAAATAAATTGGTACATTATTTATTTATGACAATTTTTGCAATTAAAAATAAAAGAAAATATAATTATGTATGGGTACAGTTAATTTTAAATACAATTTGCTGAAGCTGGTAGTATTTAACAATAAAATAAAGTGCAACTAATATTCTACTTTTTTGAAATTTCAGTATCTTGATGTTGTCCATGAACATATGAAATTTGTTTCTACATTTTGAATGATTATGACAGTGACAGAACAGTTGACATCTTTTGCTTGCATCTTGGTTTACATTATCGTTTACATATTACATGAACATGAAACTATGAAAATGTAAGTAAAACTATTTATTAGATTATAGTAGAATAAGCAGAATTAGGCGAGAGGTCGTGTACTGGCCACAGCAGATTTTTTTTATTTTAGTTTACATTTGTGAGTAACACGTAAAATATCGTACAATATACGCAAGGAAACGGTTTTACTGTTTCAAGGAGGTGACAGGCTCGCCTGTTCGGCTCGCCGGTCATTTTCTCCTTTCAGCAGTAAAAATTGTTTTCCCTTGCTAGTAATGTAATATACTATTTAATAGTTCTTAAAATTATTGTTATACACCAAACCTCAAAATTAGTCATGTCTTTCAGAAAAAATGTCTGGCCAATGAAGAATTATGATTATTCTGTAATTAATCCGCGATATTATGTAGTATTTGTGTTAAGAACTGACTAAATAACGCACAAATAGATAGATAAATAATATTTGTGTTTATCTGGTATTTAACAAACACCAATACATTGTTTTGAAGACTGAAAACATTCTCTTTCATTTTAAAGTTAACTTATAATTACTGCTTCTCTCTTCTCATGTATTATACGTCTTGCTTCTTGCACTATTATGATGTGAAAAAAGAAACGCAATAGAAACTTCTTATTCGAAAATTATATAACAAGGCTTTTAATTCAGTAATTACTTGAATAGTCGTGGAGAACTTTAACTCTTTAATTAAGTTCTTGAAATTCCACATGCTTAGAAGATCGTCTACAAAGTAAAATACAAATCTCTACATTTATGCTGAGTTGGAAATCTCGCCTCTTGGGCTCAGCATAAGCATATCCAACTAAAATTAAACTTTATTTTAGAATTTTAATGAAATAAGTTTCAACTAAAACAGAACCGCAAAGTTCAACATACATAACGTTGCCTGTTACATCGTTCTGGAACTAAAAGGATAATACTACGTGGTGCAAATTTTAGCTGGAGACTGGAATTATTCAACTTCATATTGTAATAAAAACTCGTATAAAAGCTTACTCTTTGATATGAGACCAGTTGCATTATTTATTAATACACACACGGTAAAATACAAATCTGTACCTACCTCATAAGTTAATATACCGGTTTAGCGGTATAGGTACATATTTCGTAAAATTCCTTCGAAAAAAATTATCGGTCAATCGTAATTATTTACCGGTAATTCGATATTTTTTAAAGTAGTGTAGCAGCGCCGATTTTGGTGATAATTCGGTATATTATAACACTATTATAATGTTATGTGCTGTCAATATTAATTTTAATATAATACATATATTTCCGCAGTATTGACAGCCGCGATAAAATATGTTTTTACGAACTGTTATAAATAAGATTTAATTTTATGTAATATTTTATAAGGTTATGAATTGATATTTTTCTGACTATTTATAATACTAATTTTATTTTAACAGCCAAGGCCCTTGCTAGAACACTTCATTTAAAATATTCTTGTCATTTCATATTATTGAAACAATGATATTTCGTTAAATGAAACACAGCACTTGAAAAAAAGAGTACCCATGAAATTAAATTTTCTACGTATTTTAGACAAAATCATAAGGTACATAATCAAGTAATTCCGACCTCGGCTAAACGCCTCGGCCGTAAACAACTTGTTTGCAGCTTAAAGTTCCACTTTTTGTCCTAGATAGATAGGTCCAATAAACACTAATATTGTTTATGTTTGGAATATTATTTAAATTATTTTTACCGTCAGCCCAAAAGGGAGGTAGGTATAGGAATCGTGAGATTTTTATCAATAAACACGTTTCAGTACCGTTTGAACCTATTTTATATACCAGTAAATTACCGGTAAACCGGTATTGAAAGAAAATTTTACCGAATTACCGGTAATTGTAAAAATCGGTATATTTGTAAACCCTAGTATTATCAGTTCTTAGATATGTTTTTCTTATAAAAACAAAGCTACTCTATCATCTACTTTTGTTATTAACAAACAACGTTGTAAAAATCTTTGTTTTAATATTGCTAGACCTAAAAATCCTATTTCCGTGACTGCACAATTTTAGTAGATATTGCCCAAAATGCATTTGTAAGTTTTGAATGGATGTACTAGATATTACGAAAATTGGACTTGTCAAGAAATATTTATATTCAATATGTCTTGTGTGTAAAGAGTTTAAAGTTCATCTCGGTAACGGATAAAAATGTTACTGGGTCCGATACTATTCAAGAACCATATGCAATTCTATTATAGCTAACATGCAACATCCTGTTGAATGGTTCTTTGTGAAATAAAATAACACGAAACAGTCGTGAGAAAACAATTTAATTATAGTGTAAATTTTTAATACATAAAGTGGGGGATGAAATTCCTGGCACTCAACTAACAAACTATCAAATGCATATCGCTGAAATTCGCATGAGAATTGGAAATAATTTCCATTCTAAAACAAAAACCACTCCACTTCCTCGAGTTTAGCGTAGCCAATTCAATTGAGAATTCTCATGCACTTGGCAATTTACAATTTGTCGGCGATATTCATATCCAATTAAAATTCATGGTTCGTTCTCGGTCAATTTGAGCTGTGGACATCGGATTAGAGTGCAGCATGGGTGCGGGGCGCGGGCGGGATGGTGGCAGAAACGACGCTATTATCGTAGGAAGCGAGAATGGCCCTTACGAGGGATGATTACCACGACAATATCGTGCATCGCAATATCGTCGACCCTGTCGTGTACTTGTCGTGCTAAACTGAGAGAGATATTTATGTGTTGTGGACGTTTATACGGATTTTCAGTAATTTATTGCACTTTGTTTTTATTTCAATGTAAATTTTTTGCAAATTCAGTGTATTCTCTGATTTTTATAAATCGATTTGGATATCTTAGGAGTGATTTAGAATCATCTTTAAATTTCAGGTACCTTGGTAGTTTGTTATTTAAGTTTATAATTATCTTAAGATTTTTTTAAACATGCAATGGACATTGTATTTAAATTTCATGTTTTGACTGCAAGTACCTATTTCAATATCTAATATGTGATTATTGCCTAGTATAAAAAATAAAATTCATACAGTTGTTTTTCACTTATTACTCCAAAACATGAATTCATTAGGTATCTATAGTAGTTCACATAACAGTAGATCGAAATTATATAAGTAGTGTCAAGTTACTTTAGGTATGTACGTATTTGTAAGTCAAATTTGAATTTACTTGTAATGTAGGTATGGTATCTAATACATGTGACAAATAGACTTTAGCTTTAGTTAAAAATCATTCAAAGTGTAAGTTAAGACGATCCTCTTCCATGCCAGAAAACAGCCAAAAACATGTATTTCGCGCGCCACTCCACAGCGTTTATTGTTTTGTTAAATATAATAATCTAAAGATATTGTTGAAGATAAAAGTACAATCTACAAAATGGTCGATGCAAAATTTTAAAATTTTGCTTTAAAATCGAAATATGTTAATTTGAATTTTGAAAATTTTTGTTATTTTTTTAACACAAATATCTTCTATATTAAAACGAATTTAAAAAATTTGATCGGTTGTTTCGCAGATCCAAGCTTTGTTAACAACATACCTATTACAATTTGAAGTTAATTCACTTATAAATAAAAGCTGTACAGTGGCGCGCGAAAACCTCCTTTTTTTAAAATATTGCAGTTTTTTTACAAATATGGGTTTCTAAATTATTTTTTCCCCTCAAACATAAATTACTTGTTATTATTATGTTTAACAAAACAATAAACGCTACAAAATAGCGTGCGAAATCAATGTTTTTGACTGTTTACTGCCATGGGTAGAGGATCACCTTAAATCACAGCAGCTTAAAGAAATATTAATAGATTCAAGTGATTGGTTTGCACTATTAATAACATTCACCATTCTGTAGTAGAACGCCAGCAAAATCCTTTTGTATGGTCATTCGTTAAATCTAAGTGTCAACTAGCCATTCCGTAATTGGAATTCGGCAGAATCAAAATGTTTATCAACTAACAGTCGCTTATTGAACTTTTCATGTTTTTTTCTGTTTAATAATAAGTATGTACCTATTTAATATTTCATAGTTTGAAGCATTTTTCTTCTGTTATTCTCTTCATTCCAGATCATGATCACAATCTCCTGAGCCTTTCTTCGATTGTTTCAATTCATTCATTGTCTTACACGATAGTGTTTTGTTTCTTGTTTGATTGGAAGTTGTTAGTCGTTTCTGCTGCCGGTTTTGAAAGTTTTGTTGTTTTGTTTCATTTTCGTTCTGAGATTGACTTGGATGATGACTTTCGTGCGTTGCTTGTAAATGTAACGAGATAATTAGATGCTAATTTGGATTAGCCGGAGGTTTGTTTTCGACAGGAAGGCGGCGTTTTGTTCTTGTTTTTCGGTTACGGAAGTTGCTGAAAGAAACTTCGAAAGAAAACGAATAACTTCATTATTTGTTAGTAGTTGGATACATCTACTGATTCCATGAGTTAAATAAAATTAAAATGAAGCCTCCTGTGTTTTATTACCGCGTAGACCGATGATAACATGTGTGTCATTTTTAACTGAAACTGACTACTGTAATATTTCAGCTATAAAATCATAAATGACATTTTCACAATATTCACTGAATCAGATATTTTCAAATTGCGTTTTATTCTGCATTTCAAATATTTTTTTCTGCTTTTTATCCTAATTTTTCGTTACAAAATGAATTTTACTCTGTTCGGTCTTTCCGTCGTATGAATAAAAAGTTAAATTTATTGCACATCCCTTCCTGCTCATTCTATTTTATTCTTCTTCCTATTATTCGGTCCTCCGAAAATCTCATTTAAAAACTCTCGGAAAAAAGGAAAAAAAACTATGTCAGCATTCACATCCTTGCCTTAATAACCCAATTTCCCATTCGTTAAACTACCAAAACGGGTGAAAACAAAGGAGAACAAAAAATTGGCGACGTCATCACAGAACGACGAAGGAAATTTTTTGCATATTAATCTCAAATAACTTCCTGCATCTGTTCATATTTAAATAATATACATTTTTGCAGAATTGGTCTTTTTTATCAACTTACCATACCTGTTTTCAAGACAGTATGTTGATCTTACCGGTTGCACAAAACGGTAAGTAATTTACTTACCGTTCTAGAACGGTAAGTAAATTTAATACCTATTAATTACGAAGAAATTAATATTTGCGTATGGATAAAAAATACTACTAGTGAAAAAAAATGATATAAGCATAACGGACGTTTAGGAATTACCGATGTCAGACAAACACGAAAGTTGTAGATTATGTTATTTATTCATGAAGTCGACGTTTCGCCTACGTTTTTAGCCTTTCTCGGGACAAAAGAAAAGTTACAAAATAGAGTCAAAAAATGTGTAACATAAGTAATCAAATTAACTAAGAATTTAATAAACTTTTACTTAACGACGAGAATGACTGACGAGCAATCAAACGTCGACTTCATGAATAAATAACGAGATCTACAACTTTTGTGACTGGTGTATCATTATTTCGACCTTAGTTCAGATAAGTTTCAATATTTTGTCGTATTGTAGGTATTTGCAAAAATTATAAATTTAATTCAAATACACAGTTACATTACCTACATTGGTATACTAATAACTGTGTTGTTAACATCTTCATAGGTTATAATAATAATAATGTCCAACCGGTGAAGATGATTGCTCACTGATTGTGTTAATTGTTATACCGGTTATCCGGTTACAGGTTACCGCGGTTTGAATTACTGCTTGTTACGGATACGAGTTACATATTATGTGATGATGAAATGTGAACATTATATTATACAGTAATAATACAGAGATCTGCTATAATAATTTACACATGACAGGGGTACTGTTTTAGTATGTCTATTATAAATACAATCTAATGCAAGAGGTTAAATATACAGCATTTATAGGTACTTGTATTTACACGGATCTAAATACTACATGGAACGTTAAAATCACTTTACAGCTTTTTAGCATGAGTAATAAAGTTCTAAGGCTCAGTACTTTTTTATCTCAAATAATAAAAGCAAATGGTCAAAATATTTACATTTCTGACTATACTGTAAGGTAACTTACGTTATACATGATCATAAATGTTATTTGTTTGTTTTGATTTATAATAATAAATATAAATATTAGATAGTAAGATCACATACAATATAGCAATATTTTCCAATTTTTAACTTGAATAGTTTATTATGGAATTCAATAAATTAATATTCTTTGAAATATTTTATAATAGTTTTTTTTACATTATCTTAAATTTTAAGGTAATGCTGAATTTATGTGCAATTAATGTTTGTCGGGATATTCAGTTTTATAAAATTTATTAGTAGGTATGTTAGTAATGGTTAGAATTGTGAACTTATAATGCTACATATTATTTATCAATCATAATCTCAAATAACAGATGATTTTTAAATAAGCGGACAATTTCATAGGCGTAAAGTGTGTATTAATGTTCTACTTTTTATGGTGAACGTAACGTACCTACCATTAAGCATTTACATCCTAATTACAAAATAGTTGACACATTACGAGGAAAGATTCGATCTCTTCGATCTCCATATTTGTCAGCTCCTAAAATCGAACTAAGCAACACTAACATTACCTGTTAAACTATTATTAGCTACAAAACAAATAATAAAACATCCCATACGAATATCCTTAATTATAAAACAAACAAAAAACTACCATAACTCTCCCAACATCCCTATCCTAATTCTAACGATGGTCCTTCGTTCCAGATTTCCTCCTCGATTCCTGTTCTCCTGGTCTCCTGCTCCTCATTTGGCGGGAACTCCGTCGCGACGCGCGAGTGGGCGGCGTCGCGGGATCCCCGGCGCCGCGGGATCGATAACGGGGTCAGCACACTCCCGCCACCGGGACTCCGAGCATGTGGTGCGGGACTCCGCAAAAGGTACAGAGTGAGACGATAGCGGCGATGAGTCACCCCGAGCGCGGGAAGGGGTTAAGTGGGGTAACGGGCGGGGGGCGACCTGCTGGTGGAAGTAATGGGTAAAGGAGCAGTTTGTGGTAGTTTATAGGGTGGTTTATGGGAAGTGTTGGTATTTATTATTTATGTAGGCGTTAAAATTTAGGTTCTGGTTGTAAAATACTTGGATGGATGAAATTATACCACGCGTTGGGTGTATGTTGTGTGATGTGTTCAGTCAGTAATAAAGTTATTGCCTCTTCGATAGTAAGATCTTATACAATCAGCGGTATTGAAAAAATAGTATAAATTATTGTATAATGACATAAATATTTACCTTAAGAAAAAGGGGTATATACCAGTCTGTATGTAGTTACTATTATGCGTTTTTAAGTTTTTATACTATTATAATATTATATAATAGTAACTACAGTGTGTGGTATACACACTATTTTTCCTTTTTCAAATTCCAAATTCAGTTCAAATTTTCTTCATTATTGAACTCTACCCATCCTCTACCCATGGCAGAAAACAGTCAAAAACATTGATTTCACACGCTATTCTATAGCGTTTTTACTTAGTTTTGTAATCGTTAAAAATTTCGGTTCTCAGATTTTGACGGAAATATCCGTTTTGACCTTTTCTGAATCCATTATGACTAGTTTCGTCGTGACGTCTGTACGTACGTGCGTACGTACGTGCGTGCGTACGTACGTACGGACGTATGTGTGTCGCATAACTCAAATACGGTTAGACGTAAAAAGTTGAAATTTTGTATTTAGGATTGTTATAGCATCTAGTTGTGCACCTCCTATTTTTTGTTTCAATCTACAAACCGGAAATAGTACTTTTTTCAAATATTTCGATAAATATTTAATTTAAGATAAATTTTTTAATTTTAAATGAAAGATTATGTGATTATTACCTACAATCGGTATTTCATAAATATTTTTGTATCTGGTATCATTTAGGAATAATAATTAAAGTATATATTTATAATTTAGTATTTCGGTATCTTGTAGTCCATGATCGATTAACAATTGTTACTACGTAAAATTTAAATGATTTTGACATGACAGTGACAATAGTAAAATATGCTTTATATCTTCTTCTGCAGTTTAAATAAAATGACTAAAATATATTTGTGAGTATACTAGTATAATAAGTTAAAATAATTTTTTATATTATTCTACATTTTAGTTATTAAGAAAAGTATGAACACACAAGGCGTACAAGGAAGTCATGTGGTGTCCACGTCAGATTTTTTTATTTTGTTGAGCATAATAATAACAAATAATTTATGTTTAAGGGGAAAAAATTATTTTGGCACTCATCCTTGTAAAAAAATGCACTGCCACTGTACAGCTTTTATTTATAAGTGAATTTACTTCAAATTTTAATATGTTGTCAACAAAGCTTGGATCTGCGAATTAACCGACCGAATTTTTAAAATATATTTATATTATTATATTTAACCAATTTAACAAAACAATAAACGCTGTAGAGTAACGGGCGAAATCCATGATTTTGACTATTTTCTGGCACGGTAGAGGATCATCTTAAGATCCATTATCAACAGATTTAGGCTTTTTAATTTGAACTTGAATAATATTGTGCTGGGTTAAAATTTACATAATTTGTAAACACTTCAATGGTAAATGGTGGAATTCTGTGCATTATCTTAAAATTCTATAAACTTATAGATCTATAAGTTATGGAAAATCCGTAACTGACGATGGTATTCTGACTGCATGTCTATAACTTTTGATATCTGTAAATTTTTCTTATAGAATCTTAAAAGCAGTATTACCAATAGTTGCATACTATTATTTTTGTAACATGTAAAAATAATGAATTAATTGTTGTACCTTGCTTTTCTTGAAAAGAAATAATATTTTAGTATAAAAATAAAGACATACTTAACGAAATTTGCAGCAAAACATACAAAATCTTATGAAATATTTTCTTGTTATTTCTATTTTATTATTAATTTTGAAGAATACACATGACACGTGCTGATAAAATTTCAGAATATATTTCGAAAATATGAGGTAAAACATAATATGCTACATAATTAAAGATTTTTTACCGAAAATTTGAAAATATAGCAAACACAATAATAAATTAATTAATTTTATTTACAGTTAAAGGAAAATAAAAATTATAATTATAGTTTTCAAGCTAATACTACACACTCGAAGACAAATATACCTAGAGAGTAAATTAAATGCAATAGGGGATGGTGCAAGAATCTTGTAAACTACTACTACTGATAATATTTTATCAGAGATTTTAATTAATCCAACTATGTTTAAAATAATCATTGTCATTCATATTGAATGAATTCAGTAGAACTCCTAAATTTGACTGTATTATTTCCAAGCGATTTCCAATCATGATGACATTTTTATAAACTATGAAGCAAATTTTAAATAAAATATAACACATAACACATTCTATACACATATAGTTCTCAGCAATAATGTTCTTTTGATAATTGGTTTGAAATTGTAAAATTTGCTAGTTTTGATTCATTTTTCAATATTTCAGATACATGCCAATATTTTCATAACGACTTATGGTGAGTCAGTAGCTGTCTATAAATTTATAGAAATCTATAAGACATTTATAGAAATCTGTAAGCTATAGGTTTGCCCAGAATAGCATTTTTTAAGATCGGTCTATAAGTTACTATAGATACGCTTATAGAAGATATAGAACTGCATAGAATCCCAATAAAAATTGACTTACTTGACTTATATCGAAGTATCATGAAATGTTGTTGCATCGAATTTGTTGTTTGTATTCCATTATCGAAAACTTTGTTATTACAGTACCAAAGTTTGAATTGAAGTGCGATTCAGTGGTGTATTAATAAAAAAAAAATAGCACTGGCACGCTCATAAATCAGCATCGAATAGGTTTTCGAGGGTAGGGGCAGTAGGGGGTAGGGGTTTTTGCTTAAAAATTATTTTTGTACTTTTAGGGGCAGTTTTTCAAACACGGGTTAGAGATCAGTGTAAATAATTATGGTTATTTCATAATAAGAAACTTAAGTAGGTAACGATTTAAATAATAGTAGCTTCTTGTTTGAGAATTTAGGTTGATAAGTTACCATTTTTAAATAATTATGATAAATTTAACACATACTTATCCGGTTCTCAATGTGTTTGGACAAATTGTTGATTTTCTATAGAATAACAATTACAAAAAGTTACCGCCTATATAAAAAAAGTACCGATACGTCGTACCGCCGCGTTCCGGCCCCAATAAACTACTGGTGCAATTTAGAGTTGACTTAACATTTTAATATAAATGCTTCTCTTTAAAACCATGTGCGAAACTTAAAACTGCTAAAGGATTAACGGTTTGGTGTTTGGTTTACTCAAATTAGGATTCGTTATTAAAAGGTATTAAAACATTTTAATTTTTAATACCATTATTTGTTTTCCTGCCTCTTCGTTCGTGATCGCCTTGACCAAAACGGAAATAGTTACAAACATAATTTTTTACAGTTTGAATCTAAGAAAATTAATTCTTTACTTCATAATTTAGATACATTGCAATAGGATTAATATAATTTGACTAACAAAATAAAAAACACTTGTTTCGTTTTCAGGTTCACCCTAACCACAAGGCTAAATGCGCTATATCCCCAGGGCGCTAGATTTTTAGGGCGGTATATTTGAAAATTTTAAAACTTAGTTTGAGGAAAATTATTTATTCAACTGCAATAATGCAATGCAATACGCATTTTGAAAGTTGCTGCTTCAAGTTGCAGTGATGAAATATCATTTTTATTACACATGCATCGTAATCATTGTTTAAAACACGCAAATGATAATCACAAGACTAAAACACATTGTTTCAAAGATTGCTAAGTAACATAGTAACAATATTGAAAATTGTCGGAAAATTGTAACCAGACTACTTTATAAAATGAATCAAAATTAAAATGCTGTTTTCCAGCTATATTTTTCAATTATGATGCAGGTGTAATTAAAAATAGCGTGTTAAAATCACTCCGCTTCTCGTCGTGCTCTTAAACTCGACGTACGTGCTTTAAAAGCTTACTTAATACATTTGTATCATAATGTACTATTTTCAGCATTTAAAAAAAATAATAAAAATTATCAACGCTCTTCTTTGGGCAAGGATCCAAAGATTGATTTATTTAATATTTTGTTTCATAAATAGTTTATTTGAATTTTGTATGAGTTACCTATATATTTTTATTTGTTTATTGGTATTATAACTTTTAGCCCTGAAACTATAGTAAATCTCGACCCCTTCTTGATTTTTTAAGAAGAGGGGCGCCAGATATCTTAGGACGGCCCTGTTCGTTTTACCTTTTATGCTATTTGGCTGCATGATATTATTTAATTATATTATTAGCTTTTGCTTTCGGCATGATTTTGAAATGAAATAATAGTACTTACTCATATTCATATTTTATAATTTTATGGTATGTATATGTAATTCATATTGATAACAATTCATATGTGATCATAAAATAATTAAATAAATAATCCGGATATTCTGTTTGTGCATTATTAACAGCAATTTCATTAAATATGCATTATAATAATGAAATGAATGTTCATTACATTAATAACTATGAGCATGAATAATTTTACGTGTATATTTGTAACGTCATGCAATGAATAACATCTCATTTTGATAAAATATAATAGGTATAAACACATACAAAAAACACGCAATGTCGTGTTCAGAATTTCTAATTTAACTTACACCTTTCAATTTGTTCATTTATTTATTTTGTTATGTCTGCTGCCTGGATTAAGTTTCAAACACATTTGATTTCATTCATTCATTAAATAGGTAATTTATATTTGACATGAATCAGTATACGCGTTCAGTTCCAATGAACTCATTACTTGTCACTGAGTACATTTTAGGACTGGTTTTATTACCTTGTAAGTATAATTTTAATATTTGTTAGATCATTGGATTTAATGATCATTCTACGTTCACACAAGATATTAAAATCGTTGATGTCGTTTGTCGAATCAAATATTATTTCTGACCACACTTTAAGACGCAAATTTGCGTCTTTAAGTTCGATGATGTTTAAGATGACTTCCTGTATTAAAGTTCTGGTGTGAAAATGGTATAAGTGAATAGGAAAAAGTTTTACACGTCATTTTTGCGCTATGGTTTTCACTTTAACAGATAGAGAAGAAATGATTCAACTGATAATAAAGTAAATGTATTTGTTTTGAGCTTTTCATTTAATTTTGTAGAATGATAAATAGTATACAACACTTTCCTTATACAACACTATTTTTGCGATAATTTCTTCATATTAGCAAATACTTAGGCAACTAATAAATTTAGAGACTCGATTATATCGATTTATTTAATCTTAATTTTTAGAATGTTAAACAATAAAGTTTTAAGTTTAAAACCGCATTATTTGTCTGAAATTTTGTGATTAAATAAGTAAATAAAGTTTGTTCTGAAAATCTTTTGCATATTTTTTTTGTCTTGATTGTGCTACGACTTAAATTTCGAGCTGTGAACAGCCAAATTAATGTCTTCAAATTTCATTCAGCAAATTTTGAACTATACATGTCATGTGTAGATGCGGCTAACTTTAATCGCAAAATTAATTTACATGTTTCCCAGTCAAAAATTTTTCGTTGCTACTGTCACTGGATGGAGTAATTATTGTTTCATTAAAAATAATTAAATTTTGTTTATTTATTAATGTAATTTAAGAGGTTGATTACCTACTTATATAGTTTTTGTTTAATAGGTAAATTAATCTAGTGCAGTACTTCAGAAAATGCTGCAGGTAAACTATAGCATTAATTTTTCGAATTATTAAAAAATTCTTTCTGTTTCGTAATCTACACATGCCATATACTACTTAGTACTTACCCTTAAATTTATGACATTAACCTTAAAACCACCTTGTATATCTGAACAATTATTTTTAAAAATGCCTTTACACTTTCTTGTTTTTAAATTATTAAATTAAATTAATTTCCTTCTTTATTATATTATGTAGTTTAGTAATTCTGAGCTTTACCGGAAGATGAAGAAATCAGTTTCTAACTGATAAACTTAGTGAACTTGTCAGGTTAATTGTCTACAATGTTACACATAACCCAGGGAAGGAGTTTCAAAATTTATTTAATATTAAACATGAGACAAACGGTTTATCCAATATTACTGTTCTATAAGTTATAAACCTACTTAGAATACATGAACATAATTTTGACTTTTTGTAAATTTATATTAGTAAATTTAAATAAATTTTTAGAACTCATAATTAAATTATTGTTTATTTAGCAATTTTGTATTATAAAATAATTGCTTGTTGTTTTTTGTTAACACTTTCATTTATTATCTGAGCACACAGTTTCCGAAACGTCGTAATTTAAATAAAACTAAACCCAAAATAAACAATAAACAATGTAACATTAGTAAATCTTACATTCAAACATTGACAATACAAGTAAAAAACCGTCTACGACAGCCTTTACGCTCTCTTTCGCTTCCCTCCCGCTTGCGGAATCCCTCCCAGCAACCTCGTCCTGCGAGTCCCGTTTCAAGGATGTGGGTCACCCGGTGAGCTCGGTGTCTTCGCCCTCAGTGCCAGAGCCAGGTGCATCGTCCTCCACTGTGTGTGTGTTTATGTTTCCAGTCACTGTGTGCCTGTGGTGGTGTGTTATGAGCAATAAGACACTGGACCGGGCGGTATGGGACCGGGTACAGTTGGGAGTTCTGGGAATTGAGGAATTGGATGATTTATTGATTGAGAAGTAAGTCGACAGGGGAATTGGGATGGTTTTATTTACTTTAATTACAGGTGGAAATGGGAAATGTATGATCGGGATAGTAAAATGTTTAATGTCGTAAGAAAATAATTAGTATGAGTACATATCCAGTTAAGAGGGTAATATTCCTAACACGAATCCCGAATTTTTATTCAGTCGAATTCAGCTTACCTCTCCTCCAGCCAAAACGGTCAGAAATTTGCGTTAGAGATAAGTACAAGTTGAAACCCTGTCCTTCTGTGACAATATCATCAGTTACGCCGTAAAGCAGGCAAGGTGTATTAAAAAAGTGATCATTTTCTGGAACAAAATACAGCCACAAGAACAAACTTACAAGCTTGAAATTAAAGGCTGTGTACAGTCCGCTATCTCAGTAATATATCAATATTTAGGTTTTTTATACACTTAATTTATTGTCAAAATGGGTGTATTTTTAAATGCATTGAAAAATTAATAATTTGCGGACTATTTTCATCTCTTATGCACATAATAGTAAAAAAATCAATACTATATGTTGTATTATGCAGCCAGGATTTGTTCAAGAAAAATAGTCTATTTTTCAAGTTGAATTATGTTCTCTTAAGATCAAATATTTATTAGAACTTCTTACAGTCTATATAAATAACATCAAAATAAAATGTGTATAAGTAGGCTGTGAAATAACTGTCTATAGCGTTGCTGACAAATAGTATTTCTAGCCGAGACCAAAAAATCTCGAAGATGCTAAACACATTTCGCAGACGTCTTACTGATCGACGTGTCGTGTCATGTAGCGTCGATTTGTGTCGTGTCGTGTCGTTTAAAAATAGATGGTCCGGTCTCACTGGTCGAGTTGTATCGATCGTTTGGTATCACTATTTGACATAAATCATAAATTACTTTCTGTGCACTTTTGGAACATCTAAATTGGAAATTTACCATTGTTTTTTTTAAATTTTATTACTATCATTATCTAGGTAGTTACGTATTTCGTATTTGTACTAAATATAAGTATATTTGGAATGACAGGTAGTCAGCTAAATTTTAAGGTTATGAACATATACGCATGCGTGAAGGCATCGAGCAGCACCGAACACCGAGTAAATATCAAACTAGTTTCAAAAACAGACTACACGATCGCACTCGACAAAAAACGATGCTTCAGTGCGAAATACACCATTACAATACATGTGTTTGAATTTTACTCGACAGCAAACGTTTGATACTACTCGATCTGTGAGACCGCCGCTGCGCCGCCAAATACACTGTGCAACTGTAATGTACCTATACCTAAGTAATTTAATTAATTTGGAATCATTGCATTTGCTTTAAAGTGTACCTAGTACATGTTTTGTGGTAACTAAGAAAACAACAATATTTTTTAATACACAAAACCAATTGTTGTTATGAATAACGGCCGCGAAATCAATGGACTAAAAAGGTGTGATGTCATACGTTTCATCGTAGTGTAGGCCGGTGTAGGCAACGCATATGCATCCAGCATAAATGTTTCCAAACAAATTATACATGTCATTTTGACAACAACTGTATTAAACGTGTCGTGTAGACAAACATGCAACCAGCATAATGTTACCAAATAACCATCACGACTTTTCCAGTTTACTGTACATAAATGTTTTACTTCACTGCCTGAATTGTGTACTTCAATGTAAACAAATTTTGAGAGTTGCGCAAAAATAAAAATTTCAGGAATATTTTTCTTACCGGTTCTCAAGTTTTATTCCAGAATGAATGAAATTAATAAAATAGCATTCTGTAACTGTTGTGCTTAGAAACAACATTATACAAAATATTTACCAAGAACCTGTTGTTACAGTTTAAACTAGTTATAGCAAAATATGAATTTTTTTTGTATGATGTATTATGTATATTGATATTAAGCCCTATTCACACATGGACACATAGAAGACACACACACGCAACAGTAAGAAATACTGTGTGTAGGTATTGCTTGTGAAATAGAAGCGCCGCACGTTCTTCATTTTGGTTTAAAAATTTGAAACTTTATAGTATAATAACCTAGAATTTTTTATTATTATTCATCTATGACTAATTATGAATGCGATAGTAGTACCTACCTTCTCGAAATGCGAAAATTCCTGAAATATCCTGGAAATTATATCTCACTAATTTTTATTAGAACAAATGTAATTTCAATTTCTCGTGTAACAGCAGTCTGCAAAAAATTCTGTATCCTGTACAGAATTTGTCGACAAACTTTTTCATTATTTCATTCCACCGGAATGTCCTCAATACTTCCGGAATTTTTTGTTAATTTAAGCGGCAATTTGTGTGCTACGTTCCTCAGTTACCTTCGTGACGAACTTTTTACGTAATTTTTTATTCAAAAGTGTAATAAGATTAAAGACGAAAAAAATGAAACTCTGTTTAAAAATTCCTCGTAATCCAATGCATGGCTAATTAGCAGAGAGGATGTTATTCGCGTTTAGTTTTTTTAGAAGGTTTGTGGAATATTTATCATCAGGTTTAATTTTATATAACTATGAACGGAAATAAATGGCTTGTAAACTTTTACGCGGTCAATGAGTTTTAATGTAAATTCACCTGAAAATATTTACATTACCTACAATATAGTTTAGTTTATAAGCTTTTTATTAAATCAACAAAGCTATTCATTATTTTCGGTTTGAAATTATGAGAAAATGTTGACTGTTAATTGGATCGTGGTTTTTAATTTAGTTTTACAACATAACATTTTTTATATTTAAGGAAAAATGTCAAACCCTAATACAAATTAATAATTACCCTTGTTTTATTGAGTTTCTTGAGATGTTGATCCAATGTAAATGTTTGAAAAGACGTAGGTACCTATAAAGGTTGGCTTGTGGGTCCAGGAAAATAAAATGAAAACTTCAATTAGTCATGTTAATTTTATTAGGACGTTTCGGGCCCAAAATGTTGCCCTTCTTCAGCATTTACAATTAAAAAATATTTTTTCTGTAAATTATTACATGTCTTAAAATAAATAATTAAAAATACGCATGTTAACTCACCAACTAAAACTTTTTCAATAACAGTGTTAATAATAATAATCATACAGTAACAATGTAAACATCATGTTTTAAATAATTCACACTAAAATAGTTCAGTGGTAGAACGACGGTAGGTAATGATAAAACTCGGTGGTCGGCTGATAACTGACACACGAACTATTGACACTCCAACTTCTCACTAATTCCGGGAGAAATTCCCTAGAATAGGTTTTACCAACTCAAGCATGTTATCAAAGTTGGTATTGTTGTTAACTGTTTTATCTAATTTTATATTTATTTGTATATATTCATAATTACCCTTGTTTTACATAGTATATTCAGTTATTATACCACAAGAGCTTCGAAAATAATTGAAAATACTGCCGACTGATGAGACGTATTTCCATAGAAACAACTCGAGACCGGAGGTCGAGAGGTGTTTTGCGGAAATACGTCGAACCAGGAGGCAAAAGTATTTTCTATTATTTTTGATTATCGAGTGGTATACGAATTGACTATTTCATGAATAAATCAAATTTAACAATTTTAAATAACACAATTTTATTTATTAGCATAATTTTTAATTACATTTTAAATATTTTGACATTTGGTGAAAAATAAACAAACATTTATTATTGTTTGTTGTGTCATGGTTACGGTGAATATACGCATACTATGTCAATATTCAAAAATATGCACTAGAATAGTTGTTTATGTAGATAGTTTCTATGGTTTTTGTGAAAAATAGTTAATTTTAATTGGTTAAAATATAATGAGGGAAATAGTCGCTAGAATTATCTTTTTGCGAATAGAAATAATGAAGAGACTATAAATACAAGTTCAGAGTAAATACAATCAAATTTTAAAAGAGTATAGTATACCGCTATTCCAAATTTTGATCCTAATATTGAGAAAAAACTATAAGTAAGTATATCTTTGGCAGTTGAAACACGAACATACCAGGAACACCATTCAAATCATTAATATGATTACGATTTTCGTGTATTTTCAATGTATCCTACTTAATTCTAAGGTGAATTTAATGTTTAGTATTTCCAAATTGATAGACTGAATAAGTGTTATTAGAATCGTTTGAATTGTATGTGCATGTGTTTTTTAGATTAGAATAATTGTAATTTAAGATTTATGTAAATAATTTTGGCGCTAGACTAAAAGTATGAGTTCTTTTAGAACAGAAAGAACGAAAAGTATTTGATTTTTGACATAAGTTTCATCTCTTCGGATCAGATTCAATTACTTTATTGTAAATCGTAATCGTCTTCTCATCTACAGAAAGGTACTAAAGCGTTTTCTTTTCAAGAAAATCAATTTTCCAAACTCGACACGTCAGCACTAAAGAAAATCTTCCGCTTCCAAGATTCTTCTGAAAACAATTGCCATTCACGCACACATCAATTGTTTCCAGACCATCCACAGAAGTTTCAGTGCTTTCAGACATCCAAGTAGGCTTGACGTAAACATTGTTGCCAATCTCCTATCGATAAATATCCCCAAAGCGTTCGTGCCACAACCCTCAACATCTATTTTAGAAACGATAAAATCAAGAAAAATGCAAGTGCAAATCGTGAATCATAGCCAGCCGTGCACGTGCAGAAAAATCTTCCGTAATAAAGTTAACGCGGTGGAATTGAACCTGTCAAATGTTTTACAATTTGTTTGTGTTTTGTTTTTAGTTATTGGCGGGTTATATTTTCCGTGTTTTGTTTCGGGGCGTTGACCTCCTATAAAGGATATGATGGGGAAATTGAAAAGTGTGAATTTTTCGGTGTCCTTTGTATCGTGATGGACAGTGAACGGTGAATGTTTTTCACTGGGTTTTCACGGAATATTTGAATGATCGTGTTTCCTGTGTTTCTGTGTTGGATGTCAGGGAATTCGTTACATCACAAGGTTTCGGTAATTTAATTTGTGACTCTGATATCGCGAAAAACGAGTGTGCTCTGAGGCGGAAAATTAAGAATGCTTTATTTTTGTGAATTTAACTACAAAAAAATGACAATTTTGATGCAGTTAACAAATTGAATAAGTGATTCGTTTATAAAATGAAAAATATTCATTATTTATATTGATAGAAATATTATAATTTTGTATCTGTTGTACTAAGGTAATGTTTGTTTAATAGAAGAGTGATACTGCTTAAAACAAGTTCCACTTAAGTGATGTTACTTACGTAAACAAAAACCTTTTATCGATGTTGACAAATTTTCCTAACTGCATTAATTTTTATGTCATTATATCCTACCCAAAAGAAAAATTCGTGCAACGGAAATTTATTTCTAAAAACGAAAAAGAATAGTATCTTAATATATCAAACAACATCAATAATATGAGATGTAATCTATGTAGAAATCAAAGATTTAAAACCCACTATACTCAAAATCACAAGTTCTGGCAGTGTGGCAGAGATAGCAATACAGTGTTGCTAAATGTATCCCATAAGAGTAATGTGTTAGACAAAGATGGAGAATCCAGAGGCGGATTGTTTGTTTTTCGCTTACTTGTAATTTTAATAAATTATGCTGATTATTTTTTGACGTTTCTCAAAACCAATATAATGTTCAATTCATTGAATACATTAATAAGTAATCAATTGATATGCCTCCAATTTAAAATCTTTTACTTAGAGAAAAAACTCTGGTTTCTAATAATAATTCTCCAGTGTTTCAATTTATTCTCAGCATCTTTACTGATAATTTTTCTCGTTTAATATGAAGGATACGTAATTAAGTAAAATATTAAATTAATATAAATATACAATTTTATTTTATTTTTTCGATAACAAATTGATAACAATGTAACAACAAAATAAACAGCCAAAGACGGCCAAGTCAAAATCACAAATGGCGAGTAATACAAATATATACATGTTGTTTAAAAGACATAACAATTAATGAACAAATGTTGTCAATATATACATAGCATAAAATATATTTACAAACTTATAGAAAAATATCACATACTAAGTACATTGAAAATTTGAAGTAAGGTCCTGAACCTGTTTACATTTAAACTTCGAGGCAGGTAGCTAGGGGTAGCAGCGGTACTCAAACATGCAACTCATGCGTTACATCTTCATCGCTTTCAGTATCACTGTCGTCACTTGCGTCATTAAGATTAATAATAAAAGGTTCGATATCATCTTGCAATAGATCAGCTTCCCAAAATCTTTTTTCTTCATTTACAATGTGCCTATCATAATTTGTCCATTTTTCCTCGGAAATTTTTGAATATGCTTCACATATTAATTTTTTTACATCATTTTCTTTAAAAGTCGTATTATTGGAAGCAATATATCTTTTTGTTTCACTCCAAACGAGTTCTATTGCGTTTAATTCGCAGTGATAAGGAGGCAACCTGAGAATTTTAATGCCACATTTGGTAGCTAATTCATCCACCGCATATTGGTAGTTACAAATAAATTACAAGAAATGTAATTAGTACCTATATGTCTTGAAATGAGATTACAGGAGTAGGTATAGTTATTATATCATTTCTTAAGTAATGTGAAATCAAGCTTATAATATTTTCAAACTGTTTCGGAACTGCTGGCTTCTTTTCCCATCGGCACCACTCCACCGCTATAAGATTTACAACCCTATACTAACATTTCATTATGAAATTTAACACTGCAAACTAAAATGTGTTAAAGCATGAAAACTGAATGGTGTACCATGAAACAATGTAAGTGTAAAACTGGCAACAAGGCCGAGTTTATCTCCATAAGAATAACATTGCCTATCTCTGCCATACTGCCAAAACTTGTGATTTTCAGTTTAGACGTAAAGCCAAAGCCTATCTTTATGTTCATTGTGTTTCCTGTAACGAAATTAACGGTCCAAGCACTAGACAGAGTTTACTGTATAATAATACTCCTTACAGAACAGATTTATTTTCTGCATTATTCTTCCAGGTAGTATATAAAGTTTTTTCCAAATATTTAACCATCGTTAACAATGCAGACATATGATCAGACATAACACTTTGTCTTGTCTTCTTTTTGTCTCTATCAGAAATAAGTATCTATTTTATATTTGTATATATTTTTTAAACTGTAAATGACGATTTCCAAACATGTATAATGTGTCAATGAAATAAAAGATTTATTATTATTATTAATAAGGAAGGACTTCAAACCTAAAAGATACACTCGAGTGGTACGAAAGACAATGATTTTCTTATAATGACAATTATATGTTATGATTTGACTAATTTAGTAATTTTCCGCTGATTGCCATACTAACGGGATTATTCCTTTGTTACAGCAGTGTCAAAAGAGGAGCACGAGGATCCCCCAAGAGGAAAACTACCATACAATGGCTACAGCGACGAATTCCTTGATCGCCTGGAGCCCAACGGCAACATCCCTGCCGGCAAAGCAGATCTCAACAGATACGGTCAGTGGCAATTTTCAAATTATCTTTAACAGTATCAATAACATTACTGTTATTCTGGTTCAACAAAGACGTAAATGTAGAAAAAAGAGAGGTAACAAGCAAGAACTTAAATGCAATGATACCTATTTTATTGAAACAAATTTTCAAAACTCGTAGTAATTAATAAATAATTTAGTTGGGAAAATATTTATTGATAAATAACGGCGGTTCGAGAGCAGTGTGGTTAATAAATGATTTTTTTATTACGTTTTTATAGCGCTACCTATACTCTTGAGGAGCTAAAGACTGCAAGTTTTGTTGTCAAAATTGTATTTTGATTTATTATGGTATGAAGCAAACAGGACAAATATTTTTTTATGACATGATATCAATATCAGAGAAGCAGAAAACGTTAACATTTTTAATTGTTACTACTACAAAATTTTAAGTTTAAAAGTTACAGAAGTATTAAAGAATGTAGGTACCTACTTAATTGTATGCTCATTTTTTGTGGTATTTAATCAACCTTTTTTCTTTATTAAATAAAATATAAACTTTTACGTCTACAGGACTCATTTGTCTTACAAGAAAACTCGTTTCTAGCTCATACAGAAAAATATGTTTTTAATTACTTCGAGAAAAAAGCAGCCTTATTCCCTTATTTTACTAGCAAAGTTTATTATTAAAAAAGTTTTTTAAACTAGATATTAGCTATTCTCGTTTACACATTATTATAAAAAGTATGAACTTTGAAATCAAAGAAGAAAATAATGAACGTAATAGATATTAACCTTTCATATAAAATTTATAATGTACCTAACTTACTTTTATATTATATAGTTACTATAAGATCTATTCTGTTGAGTATTGTAAACAAAAACGAAATTCCTAAAATTTATAATCGTTTTTTCTTAAACGTGTAACGTGTTATCTTACCTACATTTTTTTAGGCTTACGTTCATACAGGCTTTTTTATAATTTGGACTTCCATTGTAAATAAGTAAATTTAAGTTTAACAACAAAATTCTATGTCGTATTTATTGTTAGTATTATTAATAGGTACTACAAAGTTGAAATAAAATTAAAACCTATTAAAAACAAAAATATAGTAGCAAACTAATGAATCTACGTTAAACAGAGTACCGTAGCAATCAGTAAAAATACTCGAAAATGCATTTAATTCCCTATGGAACCTTAAAATCAATGATGCATACACCCCATCAAAATACTCACAAATAAAGCAATAAACGCGTAAAAAAAGTAGAAAACGTTCATCACTTCGCAGCTTCGCTTTGGTGCTTCGCACGTTGCAGAGAACGCATCCGCACGCACCACTTCACCCTTAAACACCCCACCCCGTGACGCTTGCAATGCCATCTATTGAGCGAAAAATCATTTACACGAACATGATTCAATTTGTCTAGTTGATTGTCCCGAAGGCGATGTTCTAACTCGCAATGTGGGGCAGAGCAGTGTGGATTTTGAAATTGTACCTTCGGGCAGAGGGTGATATTTCACGCAATTTTAAATTTGAGTTAACGGAATTGGAGGAAGAGATAGCGATTAACCACAGTAGGTTGTGCGTAAAATTTAAAGTGAATTTGAAACTGAAGCAGATTAACTTTTTCTCTTCATCGTCATTGGTCAGATGTGACGTCCCTGTGATGTATGTGATATAGAATAGTGTGATAACACAAATGCGATCTCCTTGAGATTCATTGTAACATCGCACATGAAACATGTTTAATAGGAAACTACATAAGATATCGATGTCGAATATCAAAAAATGGAACTCTTATCGAAATTTCTGATTTACATTATGCTACATAGTTAGGAACTTTACGGACGAAACTTGAAGTAGTAACTAGACAAGAAAAGTATTTAGATAAATTGTAATTCATGGTTGATCCAAAATATATAACTTCTGGTATCGGTACCTACTCTTTAAACTATATTACAAATGGATGAAGTTCTAGGTCCTTGCTTAAATGGTTTTCAATTTTAATCGTTTGTTTTGATAGTGTATGCAAATAAGATAATTAGTATTGTTACGTATGAGATTATGTGCAAATAGGATTAAAATTAAGGCATCCGTATTACTAGCGCGCAATCGATAAATTAGTCCGTAAAGAGATAGATTGATATTCAGTAAAGTTGCCAGTATAAATTTATAATCAATCTTGCTTAGGTTTTACGAGCGAAAAAGTTTGTTAGAATTTGTTCTCTTTGTAAGGTTTTTATTTCGTTTTTGGTTCTTTGTGTGGAATAAAACTTAAGTGATAATGTGACATATTATCTTCACTCATGTTGTAATTATTATAGGAAAAAGTAGCATATGCTATGATTGATGTTCTAAATGACAAATAAAGGTAAGAGAATAAGAATTTTTAATTTTAGTTATTCAATCTTGTATATATGACATTAGTGTAACAAAATGGTAATCAAACAAACTAAACTAAACGTATAGAAATGATTTACTACTAGGTAATTCACGGTTTATATTTTATAGATAAATATAATTCAAGAAGCAATGGAATACAATAAATGACGAATGTTACTAAAACTAAGTACCTAGGTCAGAATAGTTATCATTTTATTATTTTTGACTTGGCTTAACTAAGGAATGCGTTGCACCAGGTGACATCATTACAGGAGTGATATTTGACACCATTAACCGATTATAATCACGCGGTTTCTTCTGCACTCTTTGTTATTTTATTGCTGTTAATATTGACTGATTTTGAAACAATTTATATTAGTTTAGCTTCAAAATGGTGTAGATTAAAGATTAATATTTCAGAACCTGTGCACTTACAGAAAAACATCGTAACGTCGTAGGCAGATAGTAAAATTAGGCTTATTATAAAACACACATCATTTTATTTCACTCAAGAAGGGTATTATGTTCTTTATTTAGTTCAGTTCAATCAACCAAAACTGAGTATGTGGCTATGTGGGACTCACATAGAGTATTAGGTTGTTTATTTAGTTCAGTTCAATCTGAGTTTGTACCAAAGCCGAGTATTTAAAACTCAAAAAGGGTATAGGGTTTTTAATTTAATTCAGTGCAATCGCAGAGTGTCTACCAAAACCGAGTCTGTGGGATTCAAGTAGGATATTGTGTTGTTCAATTAGTGCAGTTCAGAGTTTCTATACCAAAAGCCTCAGCATTTTGTGGAGTATGCCGAGTTATTTATAAAAGACTAATCGTTTCATAAAACGACTGATTTTATAAGTTTCCTGCGACATGTATATACTACTTTAATTTAAAGGAATTGTACATTGAATTAAAACAAATTTAACTGTGTCGCTTTTTTTCAAAATTATTTATAATAAAATCCTGGGTACCTATTCTAATTCATAGCGACAGTCGCTAGCGAAGTTCAGTTGATAACTTCGTGACGTCATTCCGTTTGTAACTATATCAAGGGTTAGGGATATTTGGCCTCCAGTTGATAACGACTGATAGAGATTTTACATTTACTGTGAATTTTGGCAAGAAAAACTGCTAAACCACCATTTTACCTATCACTTATCATAAACGTATTATTTGTTTTAAAATAAGCCATTTTTTTGATTTTCAAAGTAAATTATTTTTTCAAGAAAAATGTCAATTTCTTATTTCTACAATTTGTAAGTTGAATTATTTAATAAACTAATCAAAAATATTAAATACATATAATGAACCCATAATTTATTGGTATTTCATATTTATAAAATAAATATTTTAACCTCACAACGAACAAAAATCAACGCAACGCGCAAGTCTACCGTAGCGAGGGTTGATAAGTCGTAGCGACAGTCGTTTGGCTACTACGTCACTCATGGTGGGGGGTTATCAAGACAACCCAACTTATCAACGTTGATAAGTGAAATAGAATAGGACCCCTGACTACACTTATTGGGGTTAACACCGTCCATTAGGTACTGAACTGGATTGCATACGAAGCCTATGACTATTATAATTATCTTTATAATATTAATTTACTAATTTGATTCTTTTTGAAGCACGCATTTTAGATTTCTTTTTAAACTCAGACTTGAGGCTCTAATTAATATTTCATTGGATATTCATTTCATAGTCCCAAAAATTGAATTTCCCCCGATGTTCATATTTCTGGTAACAATAACAAACAATGTGGAAACGGTTCTGTTCGGAAGCAGAACGCTAGAACGGAAGAAAGTTAACTGAAACAAGTTATTATCTCCCGTATTAATTTCACCGACGAACTCATCTCAACTTCGGTTAACTTTAAACCAAGTTTAAGATTATATCTCACGCCCTAAAGACGCAGGCAAATTGCTTAACGAACGTGTTGGGCGATGCTGATGTAGGCATCGACCAGGATGCGAAGGGCTAATTTCAAATCGATTTATAATTACACACCGTTATTTAACACTGATTGAAAATTACAACAATTTATCTCGAATAAAAAATAATCAGCTGTATATCATTCCCGTAAACAAAGGAAAGAATATATATTAGCTCCAAGAAAGTTAATTACATAAAACGTAAATTTCGATTTTTTAGATAAAAAAAATTATAATAAGAAAACGTAAAAATTTACTTGAACGTTCTTTAAACACGAATCTCTTAATAAAACTAAAGTATTCTGTTTGAGCCCTTTGTAATTTTATATGATACATAACTAGTAAAAAAGAGCCATCATTTGGTATATAGTAACATTTTACATAATTCAGTAGAATAGCCCAAACAACTTGTGTCCACAAGTACACCTTGTTCACATCTGCTCCACTCTCCCCTACTTTACAATTAAAAATTGTATGCAGTTAAACTTAAACTGAAATGTGTACCTGACTGCATTCGAACACAGTCGATCAGATAACGCACTCGACTAAATGGTAATTACTTCATTATTTTCAAAACGTTTATATATAAATATCTACATTGTGAACTACTTTAGGTATAAACTTTTTAAAAAATTGACAATAAACCCATTAACTACAAACTTTAAAAGCTAACGGAAGAACTCTTAAAATATAATTTCTACTTATTTTTTGTGCTATTTACGTAGGATTAAGTATTTTTTAAATTTTAAAATGTCGTCAGCTAATTGTACTCGTATTCACTCCTTTATTTGTCATTTGCCAGCGCATCTACGCCGCTAACGATAATTTGAATTGGAACTTTAAAATTTGCATATGCGTTAGTTTAAAACTAGATAAACATCAGTAATCACCTACATTTCATTATTATAGATTCTAACTTCCTAAGTACTTAATTATTGGCTCCAACTCATTATAAACTAGTTTAATTAGCCGAATGCATTCCCCACATATACGTTGCTAATTTGCATCTCAAATGAACAGTAAATATCAAGAAACGTGTGGAACAAAGCCAAGATAATTATTATATCTTCTTTTTGTTCTTCTTACATCCCTGTCGGATGTACGATAATAAATGTCAGCTCCTATTTAGGGTATTTTTCGTTGCCAAGTATTGGCAAGACTGCATTTAACTGCTAGCTTCTAACCTAGTTTTAAGATTGCATCCCTGGTGGACAGTTTGACGTTTGGTACAGATTTGTAAACAAGGGATTTATAACAGACGAGTGAATATTATACCTCATAAATCATAATAATGAATTTAGATGTAAAGTTATTAAGTGATTGTGACAGACTAAAAAGAATCTTGTAAATTTGAAAAATAGGGCATATTTGGACTGAAAAAATGAGGTTTAGTGCTGTTTTATCACATTTTGGTGAGTCGTTTTTCTGGAATTGTTTTTAATAATAATTAATGATAGTTCTTTTTTTCAACCACACTATTAAAGTAAGTAATAAGTATGTAATTATTTATTTACCTCCTATTATCTGATGATTGAGTAATATATTAAAATGTTAAATGTTTTATTACTTAATACTACTATTACTATATTTAAAAATTAAATGCTAATTTGAATAATATAGATGCGTACAGATGTAATAAAATTAGCAATTATTTATTAAAATGAAAAATTTATTTTTTACTTTGCGAACTGTTTTGACTTCGCAAAATAATATTTTAGGGGATCCAATCCTTTAAAATTATGTAACCTAGGCAATGGGCTGTAATTCACATTTTATTAGATTATTTTTACTGATTTTCATTGTTTCGTCTCTACGTTTTTCAAAATTTTATTTTAAATTCATGTTTTAGAATGACTTTTATTGTATTTGTATTTAACACGTACACACTCACCTAATTTAAAGACTCGGCTTGCGCCTCGTCCATAAAAAGATTCATCCTCTGAAACTCTATTTTGCGTACTTGTTATAGAAATAACTATTTTACGCAAAAATCATCTGTAATTCATAATGCCTAGTATTTACAATTGGAAATGTTAGCAGATAAACATTATGCATTGTTGTTCACTTAGTATTTTTATCAAAAATAAATTTCTTGTGAATTCATTATGTCAATATTTGTATTGAAAGTTAACAGAACATCAATAAAAATCAACAGGTAGGCAATTTTCGTAGTTATTCTCGTATATGAATGAAAAAATTAGTTTAGTTAATTTAATCTCTAATTTTCTTGTTTTTCTAAATAAATGAAATTTTCATTTTAAGCATAATTAGTTACAAAATTAATATCGATATATCGATGACTCAGTATAAAGATATATCGATGTATTGATAAAACGATGTAGTATCATCAATATAAGAGAATTTCCTTCAAGGAAAAAAAGTAATAAACCAAAAATTTTATGATTTGTTTAAAATTACAACTTAACAATTTTATATCAATATCCTGAAGGATAATGATAAAATTCTTACTCGCCATCATGTTAAGTGAAGTTCAAGGATAGTAAAATTAAATTTTGTTACTCAAACAATTATCCTTACAGGACAAGAACTCATTTTTTAAAAATAGTATGTTGCATTAAAAATTCAATTTTGATAATTTATTTTTAATGCCCTGAAGGATAGTCAAACATTTGTTATATTCCTTAATGTTTGGTTAGATATAAGGATTATTAGGTAAAATTAGGACACTCGAACAAGTGTCCTTAAAGAAGTAAACAATATTTAAAAGAAAATGCAAACATACGTGTAAAATGTAATTTAAACTTTTTTATTTCCATTGTCCTGAAGGATAACGGAGAAATTCTCATACTGTATTATGTTACACAGAATCCAAGGATAATAAGGTAAAATAATGAAACACAAACAAGTATCCTTCAAGGAAAAAAGTAATAAACCAAAAATTTTATGATTTGTTTAAAATTACAACTTAACAATTTTATATCAATATCCTGAAGGATAATGATAAAATTCTTACTCGCCATCATGTTAAGTGAAGTTCAAGGATAGTAAAATTAAATTTTTTTACTCAAACAATTATCCTTACAGGACAAGAACTCATTTTTTAAAAATAGTATGTTGCGTTAAAAATTCAATTTTGATAATTTATTTTTTGTGTCCTGAAGGATAGTCAAACATTTGTTATATTCCCTAATGTTTGGTTAGATATAAGGATTATTAGGTAAAATTAGGACACTCGAACAAGTGTCCTTAAAGGAGTAAACAATATTTAAAGGAAAATGCAAACATACGTGTAAAATGTAATTTTAACTTTTTTATTTCCAATGTCCTGAAGAATAACGGGGAAATTATCATAAATTATTATGTTACACAGTATCCAACGATAATAAGGTAAAATAATGAAACTCAAACAAGTATCCTTCAAGGAAAAAAAAGTAATAAACCAAAAATTTTATGATTTGTTTAAAATTACAACTTACAATTTTATATAAATATCCTAAAGGATAATGATTAAATTCTTACTCGCCATCATGTTAAGTGAGGTTCAAGGATAATAAAATTAAATTATGTTTCTCAAACAATTATCCATACAGGACAAGAAATCATTTTAAAAAAATTGTATGTTGCATTAAAAACTCAATTTTGATAATTTATTTTTAGTGCCCTGAAGGATAGTCAAAGATTTGTTATATTCCATCATGTTAGGTTAGACATAAGGATTATTAGGTAAAATTAGGACACCCAAACAAGTGTCCTTAAAGGAGTGAACAATATTTAAAGGAAAATGCAATCATACGTGTAAAATGTAAATTTAAGTTTTTTATTTCCAATGTCCTGAAGGATAACGGAGAAATTCTCATACTGTATTATGTTACACAGGATCCAAGGATAATAAGATAAAATAATGAAACTCAAACAAGTATCCTTCAAGGAAAAAAGTAATAAACCAAAAATTTTATGATTTGTTTAAAATTACAACTTAACAATTTTATATCAATATCCTGAAGGATAATGATAAAATTCTTACTCGCCATCATGTTAAGTGAAGTTCAAGGATAGTAAAATTAAATTTTTTTACTCAAACAATTATCCTTACAGGACAAGAACTCATTTTTTAAAAATAGTATGTTGCGTTAAAAATTCAATTTTGATAATTTATTTTTTGTGTCCTGAAGGATAGTCAAACATTTGTTATATTCCCTAATGTTTGGTTAGATATAAGGATTATTAGGTAAAATTAGGACACTCGAACAAGTGTCCTTAAAGGAGTAAACAATATTTAAAGGAAAATGCAAACATACGTGTAAAATGTAATTTTAACTTTTTTATTTCCAATGTCCTGAAGAATAACGGGGAAATTATCATAAATTATTATGTTACACAGTATCCAACGATAATAAGGTAAAATAATGAAACTCAAACAAGTATCCTTCAAGGAAAAAAAAGTAATAAACCAAAAATTTTATGATTTGTTTAAAATTACAACTTACAATTTTATATAAATATCCTAAAGGATAATGATTAAATTCTTACTCGCCATCATGTTAAGTGAGGTTCAAGGATAATAAAATTAAATTATGTTTCTCAAACAATTATCCATACAGGACAAGAAATCATTTTAAAAAAATTGTATGTTGCATTAAAAACTCAATTTTGATAATTTATTTTTAGTGCCCTGAAGGATAGTCAAAGATTTGTTATATTCCATCATGTTAGGTTAGACATAAGGATTATTAGGTAAAATTAGGACACCCAAACAAGTGTCCTTAAAGGAGTGAACAATATTTAAAGGAAAATGCAATCATACGTGTAAAATGTAAATTTAAGTTTTTTATTTCCAATGTCCTGAAGGATAACGGAGAAATTCTCATACTGTATTATGTTACACAGGATCCAAGGATAATAAGATAAAATAATGAAACTCAAACAAGTATCCTTCAAGGAAATAAAAGTAATAAACCAAAATTTTTATAATTTGTTTAAAATTACAACTTAACAATTTTATATAAATGTCCTGAAGGATAATGATAAAATTCTTACTCGCCATCATGTTAAGTGAGGTTCAAGGATAATAAAATTAAATTATGTTACTCAAACAATTATCCTTACAGGACAAGAAATCATTTTTAAAAAATAGTATGTTGCATTAAAAATTCAATTTTGATAATTTATTTTTAATGCCCTGAAGGATAGTCAAAGATTTGTTATATTCTATCATGTTAGGTTAGACATAAGGATTATTAGGTAAAATTAGGACACTCAAACAAGTGTCCTTAAAGGAGTAAACAATATTTAAAAGAAAATGCAAACATACGTGTAAAATGTAATTTAAACTTTTTTATTTCCATTGTCCTGAAGGATAACGGGGAAATTCTCATACTGTATTATGTTACACAGGATCCAAGGATAAAAAGTTAAAATAATGAAACTCAAACAAGTATCCTTCAAGGAAAAAAAATAAACCAAAAATTTAATGATTTGTTTAAAATTACAACTTACAATTTTATATAAATAGGTATCCTAAAGGAGAATGATAAAAGTCTTACTCGGCATCATGTTAAGTGAAGTTCAAGTATAGTAAAATTAAATTTTGTTACTCAAACAATTATCTTTACAGGACAAGAAATCATTTTTAAAAAATAGCACGTTGCATTAAAAATTCAATTTTGATAATTTATTTTTAGTGTCCTGAAAGATAGTCAAAGATTTGTTATATTCTATCATGTTAGGTTAGACATAAGGATTATTAGGTAAAATTAGGACACTCGAACAAGTGTCCTTAAAGGAAGAAACAATATTTAAAGGAAAATGCAATCATACGAGTAAAATGTAAATTTAAGTTTATATTTCCAATGTCCTGAAGGATAACGGGGCAATTATCATAAATTATTATGTTACACAGTATCCAACGATAATAAGGTAAAATAATGAAACTCAAACAAGTATCCTTCAAGGAAAAAAAAGTAATAAACCAAAAATTTTATGATTTGTTTAAAATTACAATTTAACAATTTTATATAAATATCCTAAAGGATAATGATAAAATTCTTACTCGCCATCATGTTAAGTGAGGTTCAAGGATAATAAAATTAAATTATGTTACTCAAACAATTATCCTTACAGGACAAAAATTGTATGTTGCATTAAAAACTCAATTTAGATAATTTATCTTTAATGCCCTGAAGGATAGTCAAAGATTTGTTATATTCCATCATGTTAGGTTAGACATAAGGATTATTAGGTAAAATTAGGACACTCAAACAATTGTCCTTAAAGGAGTTAACAATATTATAAGAAAATGCAATGATACGATTAAAATTTTTGTTTTTATTTAAAGTGTCCTGAAGGATAATGACACCTACATATCTTTAATGTTACGCAAGATACAAGGATAAAGGATAAAATTAAAAAATTCATACAAGTATCTTTAGAGGAATATAAATTATTGAATGAAAGACTTTTAAGAATTAAATAAACAATCATATTTTGTATTTATATTTTTTCGTTTTAGTATCCTTGAGATTAATGAGATGTACCTACCCGTAATGGAAATAAGTGTTAAAGAACAAATATACCTAGTCTATAAAATTTTGGGCGTGTTTGGCAGGAAATTTTAGGTGAAGTTCTTCAAATCGTATTTATAATCATTAATGTTTTATATTGGGTATTCTGATGTTTAATAATGTATTTATTATTATAATTTACATTGCTACTTGCACACAAATTCATTATTATAGCCATAAACTGCTTATATTTGTACTCTTGTAAACTGTTATCATGATCTAGTTGGTCTTGGTGTGTCATATGCGCGCGCACCGTCTAGTTTGTTTACATGCGGTACGATCGCGAATCGTCTGCTGCGAATCGTCTGCCAACTTCACCGAGGTCTCTCCACTATGTTTCTACTTTTGTTCGACTTTTGTAGTGCACGTAGTGTACAAATATTACATAATTAAAATTACTAATTTTGGGACGAAAAACCACACAGTCGCAAGATATATCGATATATCAATACGTCGATATTTTTTCTCGAAATATCGTTATTCGATATGTCGATATAATTCCGATATATCGATTTAAATGAATAGCTTTAGTATATAGGTATTCGAAATAGGTATTTTTGTAAACAGGCTTCCTGTAACTTTTATTTTTATTTTTAAAATATAATTATTATTTTATGTCTGTTACTTATTATTTTCAAGATTTAAGAATACTGCAAAAGCATAAAAGTATAACACCACTATTTCTCTAATATTTTACAGAATTTATTTTCTTGAAGTCGTAAAACTTGCATGCTAGACACTCATAGCAGCTCACCTAGCATCAGCAAAATATAATATTTCTCTCTAACACCACAACTCATAGTAGTTACAAATTCTCTCAATATATCGCCTCGAAGTGTGCTGTGCAACTCCGACATAACTCTCAATTCTGACGTTTAAAATCGCCTCGAAAATTGATAACCCGTCGCGACTTTGTTTTTATTATACTAAGTTTACTAGATCGCACGCAATTTCCACCCGTTGCCTTCAGACTAAGCTTCAGTTTATGGCAAAGTGTTTACCGTCTATGTTGTCGGAGGTCTATGGTTTTTGTATTGGATGAGAATGGCCAGGTGGAGAGTTTTTTGTAATGATTACAAGAACAAGTGATAAATCAAATTTAGTTTTTACGAGGAAAAGAATCGTGGGGGTTAATTCCCGCGGTGCAAATTATGTTCGTGTATGACTTGGAGTTCAGGTTATGTTTTTGTTCTTTAGGTTGGTATTGTTCAAACAATGGAGATTTTGTTTTATGTTTCATAACATCGTTTTGCGTATAAATTCTTTTTTTTAAATGTATGCAAAGCTTGTTTATATTCTGCGCATAGTATGTAAAAATTCTAATTTATCATTGTCGTAAATTTATTTTTATACATTTTCTTGCGTAGTAGGTATTTGTATTGTTAGTGGAGTTGTCTCTGTATTATATTTCAGCTTTTATTTTTAAATAAATAGGTTTGTAATTTTGACCTCATATGCCAGGGGTAGTGTTGTAAATGGAAACATTTTCGTTGGAAATGGAAATATTGGGAATTTCTGAAGGTCTTGTGGAAATATTGGAAACAATGGAAATTTTTACATAATATTTTATTTTCATAAGCTCAATTTTTCATATTTTTAAATTTTATAGTAGGTAGTTGTCATTGCTGCAATAGACAACATAAATAGAACACTATTTTGTTATTACTAAATTACTAAAATAGTTGGCAACATAGTTACATGGCAATATTTCACGTTTACAATCTCACATTTTCACATGAGAATGACAACTGACTGACTGGATTTTATTTCAAGCGCAAACTGAGTGACTGAGTGTAGTGAAAAAGAAAATAGTAATGGAGGAAGACAAGGTGATCATTCTTCCGATTCTGAACCACTTATAGTTGTAGCCAGTCAGGAAAAGTACCTAGGTACTTAATAATTTTTTTCTTTTGTAATAAAAACTTCTTTTTAATATTTCCAATGTTTCCGAAGATTTCCAATATTTCCAGAAATATTTCCAAATACTTATATTTCCAAAAAATATATTTCCGGAATTTCTACATCACTAGGCAGACGTAAAGACACACCTATATAGGTACTTAACTAAAATGGAAGATTATAAAGCTCTCAATTTTCCGGAGTAACCAAGCTGAAATAAGTTATCCTATATTTGAAGATAAAAGATATCGACCTTAACCTAGTGAATTTTTTAACCCATCAATAATTTCTCAAATGATTCGTGAAATTAAGGAACAATTTTTCACTCCGTTAATCAAAAATTAACCCTTTTTCAATACCTCATGGATCCTTCTTAAGGACCGTTTAAGGACATAAATTTTCCCAATCCGACACGCGGTGATACTGGAGCGATTATTCTCTTTACGACGTTTAAAAACTGCAAAACGAGCGGCACCGGCGGCTTCAAACACTACCATCTGTCATCCTAATCCATAACCTGCACGTGGAACGAAGTTCTACACTCTAGATCTAGACCTAGAGCATCAGCTCCAGGAAAGTGGAGAGGTAGATGGAGAAAGATCGACCTAATTGATATTCGCATGGCGTAGATTGTGTTGCGGAGCGTATGAGCTTAAAAGTCGTTTATGGTTGAGGGACAAGCTTAAAGATGGGATGTCATGTTTAGAATACTCTTTGTTCAATATCTGCTTGTTTATGGGAAATTGTGAACGATTTGTTTTTTGTTTTCGATTATATTGATTCTGAAACTGAAGACAATAAATAATTGTTGCGTTATTCTTGTAAACATCCAATTTTAGTTAAGTAAAAGATATTCTTTTATGTCGATTGATATTAATATAATTCAACATATAGTTTTAAATTATTAGAATGAACTTTTAGGTAAAGTACGGCACTGATTGATATGCAGTAATTATTCGAATAGTGATAGTAGAAAAAATATTCCTCGGTTTATTCTTTATTGACTACCAAAGGGCCAACGTTTCGACATTCCCTAGTATCTTCTTTAGGGCAGAGTAGTTTGCTAATAATAGTTTATAATTATTGTTACATTAATAAATACAATAATAAATAAAGAACAAACTGACTACATTCCCGAAAATTTTTTCTGTTAACATATTATTCAGTTATAATGGAAGGTATATCAAATCTTATCCTAACTAAACCAAAACCAAAGTGAATAAAATAAAGCATCTACATAGAAATGGAATCATTATTTAAAACCTGCAAGGTATGTGTTACAATATGGCATATTATGGATACAGAGGCAAGAACGGATTCAATGTTGAATAAAGGAAAAATTGACCACCTTAATATACATATTATTAAATTTAAAAAAATAATTTAAAAACCAACTTATTGCCTCATTTGTTGGTCGTTACTCGTTACTCTGCCATTAATAAGCTTGTACTTATGTAGGTATATGTAAGTAGTATTTTTACTCCTTTTGTTAAACTTTTAAGCAAATTTTAAACGACACAATTTAGTCATCAATAAATTGACCAAATTGACCTTCAATTTCCTCATCAATATAAATTGCTAAGTAAAAAATATTTTTTGTTCGTTCTACACAAATCAAGTTTTTCTCAATATACTTATTATGAAAATTTTCATAGTTCCAACACCAACTTACCGATATCAGTTGTCACTTTCCTCTTGCTGTCAACAGTGCCCACAATATTTTTGTTACATTACCTATTAACTAAACGCTATCTAACCAAAATAAAACTGATAAGCTGAATGAAACGTGGGAAACATCATGGAAATGTAATCTTTAAAAAAATGAAAAAGATAATGGTAAACAGGGATGGCAACGACAAAACTAACAAAAAATTCACTAGAATTTCTTACAAAATTGTAGAAAAATAGAACATGTTCTATTTCGTCAATAAATTGATCAATTTATTGATGAAGAAAGAATTGATAAAGTTTTTCATATTACACACAACAATAAATTGAAAACAAAACTTGGTCAATTTATTGATCAATAAATTGAAATTAATCGTGAAAAACAGGCATTAAACTTATAAGTTATAAGTAGTAGAGGTAATAGAAAAGTAATGCCTTAAAAAGTTTTGTATATATTACGATGAGTTCACAATAATCAAAGAAAAGAAAACTTTTGTGAAAAATATATTAACATTTTTTGTTGATAATCCTAACAAAATGTGTACATTTTCACTCTTCCTAACAATAACGTTAAAAGATTGTCATCGTATATTATCGTACTATGGATATATCTACAATCGAAATAATAGAAACAAAGATCATCATATTTCTTAAGAATTATTTTTCTATTTCGAGAAGGAGCTTAGAATATATTCCATAACCATCCGAAAATAAATAATAGTAAAGCCCGTATTATTTTACTTCAAGCACAAACAATATAATACCACTCTTCAAAGATATCTATTATTATACCAAAATGAATGTTCAGTACTTCTTGTTCTGAATAAGTACCTACTCTCGGTGTCCCATTCCTATAGACTCTTCGGGCTCTCAAAATGAACGAACGATTTAATCTCTAGATGTAATTCTTTCTGATGAAGTATAAGATTATGGGGTTCTTGGAGGGCGTGATGGTGTTCAGAGAGGCGGTGCTGGGCTGGTGACTGCTCGCGGTAATTAGCTTCTGATGCGATAACTTGCACGTGCGGTCATTCAATTATGCACACGCAACCACAGCTCACTATATACACGGAGTATCAACTGACTTCACTGAATCATCCAGATTGTATTTCAACAAAGAGCAGTTTGTAGAAAGAGAGAAGTTATTATGGACTGTGGACTCATTGAAATTTCCACTTCAAAACCTAAACATGCAACTTGAGTCAGTTTAATTAATCCGATATCTTTTATTTTCACAAAGGATAAAAATTATACATTATGATTACTTATAACAAAACCCGATATTGACTTTTAGAAACCAGAAATAGGTACTGGAATATAAATATGCCACTTGGAATGATTTTTTTTTACAATGTGTCTAACCTCCTTCTCGACACCGGTATCCGAATTAATCCCGGCTTTATGACGTGACACAATAGACATCACAGAGATTCAGCATCATATATCACGAAGCTCGATAGCTACCAGACATTGTTGTTGAGTTACTTTTGTTACTATCAAACTCCGAAACGTTAGCACAACGGGCTACTTGCATGATTTTTTTATTAAATATTTTTGAAGAAGAGAAAAATTTGAGACCCGTATTTTTTATTTTTACAAAAATGTTATCGGTAAGCCCAAAAATAATTAATAAAAATTGAATAATATGTGATGTGATGTAGAATGCTGCCATATCACCGATACAAAATAATGACGTCACAGCTAAATTTCTTTCTTAATTTACTAAAAAATAAAATTAAAAAAATTTGTATTTTAAGCAATGTTTTAGACCTGACATTATTCATAGTGATAAAAATCTCATTTTCAGTACCTACCATGCAAGTAGGTAGCCCATTATTAATAGGTAAATTTCGGGGAAATCTTATAACAGTATCAGGATGTTTAATTTGAACCTGTAATGTTCCTCGACGAGAGGAACAATCTTGCGCAACTTTTTTCCTAACTCTTGTAGTTTTTGAGTAAAATTTTTTACGCAACATTGTTTCTCTCGTCGAGGGACATTACAGATTAAAATTAATGCTTTTATTTCTGTTACACCCTGTATAGGTACCTAGTCAATTGCCGTTTTCGGGGATATCTTTAACATGCAATTTTTCTCTACTCTAAATATTTTTAACAAAAAACAGACATTTTTAAATATTTTTATTGAACAATTTACTCGTACAAAATAAACGGCCTTAACTTGGCCAATCTTGTTTGTAATAATTATTCTACTGAGAAGTTCAAATTAATATTAAATATGAAGAAACATTTTCAAATAACTTACGTTTGATATTGTTATCAATCTAATTAAAGCAAAAATTTATAATTTTTATGAATAATTGGTACGAATAGAAAACTATTGTATGTGGGATTAAAAACGATAGATTCAATAGAAGTTCATAATTATATTTTATATACATAGATACTATAACTATTTATTTATTATGGTTTTCTGACGGCCATTGCTCATATATAGGCCAATTTAATGACTTCATGAAACATCTACACATACATAGATACAACTAAATAAATTTACTAAGTAAGAAGTGAGTTCTATCCTTATCCTGGTACTGGTAGTTTGTTTAAGAACTATAAAATGGATTTGAATCTTTTACATTATATCGTAAAGGTCAAACTAACTTTTATTACATTTCTTATTCTAAATTCAGTAGTTATGCTGCGAAACCCACACATCCAAATCGTATGATGGCATGGAACATGATTTTATTTACTGTTAATGAGTCTTCCACTTCGTAAGTTTTAAAATAACGCAGTAAAATGTTACAAGTCACAAGTTTAGCGAGTTTACTTCTATGTAGAACATTCCACGCTGTGCGCTGCCACCACATTTTGCATTTCACTGAACTGCGTTTTGCGGCTGACAGCCCTGGTTGTAGTTAGTGACTTTTCATTCTGCAGTTTGCAGCACTGAGTGGAATATTCTTGTGGGTGGTAGGAAGGTTATTTATATTTTTATGAGGCTGTAAATTGTGTATTCTCTTAACTTGGAATTTGTAGTTTGGAATGAGTTATGGGGAGTCTTTATGGGGTCATATAAACGTGCTTGACCGAAGATGCATACATATGATCTGCTAGCTTCAGCTATGGAATTTTTCATACAGCATCGCATTACCAGGAAAATATCACAGTTCAGGTTATTACGTTAAAATTATAGTTAATTATAAGCTCAATTATAAGAATCTATAAATGCTACCGGTTTGACCGGATACAACTAATTTTACGGTTACGCGTTCCATAAATCTTGATGTGTGTTTTAAAATCGCAATATAAAAACTCGGTTTCCTTAACAGGAATCCTCACGTCATGACCCACTTTACTACAAACTAAAAAAAAAATAGCTGAAAAATAGAAAAGTAGGGTTTGTTTCAAGTACTATACCAAAGTTTAACAGTTTCGTACAATATTTGTAAAAATACGAAGATTTTCTTGTACTTTGTTACTTTGTTTAGAATGAAAATTACTGTTACATAATATAGGATCAATATATCAATATTTTAGAATAAAATTATTAATACTGATCACGAATCGAAATCAAAGATTTTTTTTCGAAAAATGTAATAAAAATTAAAAATTTGCATGCCAACTATCAACACGCGAAATGATAGTTTTTTTGTCTACAGAACGCAAAAGACTTTTACATCCAAGATGTAAAAGTCTTTTACATCCAGCAATTTTTTGACAGACAAAAAAGAAAAGAGCCACAATTTAATAAAATTACACTTGACACTGCTTCTAATACATCAGGAGGCAGATTGTCTTCGTCGCTTTCTGATATCATTCTATAGTATTGTAATTATTTCACTTCATAATGTAAACATTTATATATTAGATCGTTTGTTTGGTATGTTGTCATGGAAACATTACATGTTACATTGATTAATTTGATTAATCGTAAGTGTGATTTTTTTTACATTTTTACTAATATTGGAACATATCTTTCGAAAAGACGTTGTTCGATACTCGATTGTGAAATGTTTTGCATTCTCGAAAGATTTTTTTGCTCACTTTCATCCTCGAATGCAAAAGTATCATTTCGCAATCTATAGAATCAAAAATAACTTTTAACCATCATAATTTTAAAGCCAGTGTGTCATTTAGAACTTTTTTAATATGACAAAATTAAATAAACAAATAATATGGTAAATACTTACCTTATTTTGTATAAATGAACAAATAATAATAATTCAAAAATGTTCCATAAGTACTTTATTAAAAGTTGTTGTTCCGTTGTTAGCACAGCAAAAGTAGAAGGTATATGCTATTTATTTAAATTTTAGAAACTCTAGTTACACCAAAATTCAACGTTAACCTGGAACCTGATCTAGTTTTTAGTGTTCTCTGACGTCGAATGCTTTATTATTATTATACAATACGTTTTATCCTATTTACCAGGGCATTGTAAATGCACTATATAATATCTACACTACAATAATATGCAAATCGTCCTTTATCTAGCCTCCTTCATCCCCCAAAATTTATGTCACTCCCTCGCCATTCAACTGTTTAATTAATATTGCAAGTATCTCGATTACGTGAGGGCCGCGTGCACCTCGGAGCTCAGGTTCTGCCGTGATGGATTAGAGGTCACGTGGAGGACTAGCGGGGTTGGAATTATGTCCTGAGGATGATTTGTTGACCTGTCGTCGTGAGATAACGCGAACAGGAGATCTAGATGGCCTGGATCACGACATGGAGGTGGAAGAGGAAGTTGAAGTTGTTGAACATGACACGGGATTTAGAGAATTTGATGTTTCTATTATGGAAAGGAAGAGGAAATGGAAGTAGTTTTAACGACATTGTAGCTGAATTACTGAAAACATTACCATACCTTTTACCGAAGTTGAGTGTGGCAGCTTCATGTAATGTGAGTAATCATTATACAGGGTGTTTCATAACTTCGTGTACATACGTTAAAGGTATTATGTTGTTTGATATGCTGATTACGAATCAAAAATAATATTTTTAAATTTCAAAAAATTAAGGGTAGTTTACATGCAGTATTTTTTGTAGTACTGCACTGGATGCATTATCCTATTAAACACAAACAATAGAAATAACTAATCAACATCTTAAATTACATAATACTAGTAAAATAAACAAACCAAATTTAATTATTTTTAATGTAACAATAATAATTACTCCAGCCAGTGGCAGTGGCCACGAAAAATTTTTGACTGGGAAACATGGAAATTAATTTTGCGATTTAAAAAAATTGGAGCATCTAGTCAAAAGTAAACTTGTAAAGTAGGTACCAATCTTGCGAAATCTTGCTTGTGTCTAGAGATTCTCATATTTCTTTTTAGTTTCTTATCATGATCGTAGACTATTGGTAAGAAATATATTAAATCCTGCTTTGGAACCCCATATAATACCTGCATTGTATTTCCTCCTCCACCTGATCAAGACGAAACTACAAGAAACTTCTTTGACAATAAAGTCCTTTCTTGCGTGACAACACCGCCAAAAGTATATTAACCCAAACTATCCTAATCCAGGATTTAGGACAAAAAGAAAAGAACCGAACCCGCAACCTCAGCGTCTTAAATCCGTATCAACTCCCCTTTTTCACGGGAAAAGAGAAAATACAAGTGCATCAAATGAGAAATACACACTACACTGCAAAAACTTCCTGTACATGACGATAAACTACTTGCCGTGCGTGTCGGGCACGTCCCGCCGGGACTCGAACTCAGGACAAGGAAGACAACGCCCCTTGGGAATGCACACGTGCGTTTCACACGAAAACACCATAAAAAGGAGAACTCCTTACTCCTTGAATTAAATATAACAAGACGGAGATATTTTTCTTCTCTAACTTTTTCTAGTTCGATGATGGGCGACGAGACAATTCAATTAAAAGTAAGATTGTAGGAGGGCCGGAGGAGAGCTTTTTCTTTTTGAGGAATTTAATGGTGCGAGTGATGAATTAGGGTAGACGAGTAGGATTCAGAAAAGCGTGTTATAAATAATTCTACGATGTTACAAGGGTGTTGACTTGAAATTTATTGGTATTGAAACTGTTTGCTAGTTGAAGAATGTTTTCAGTTAACCTTTATTGAAACTGAAAATTCGACAACACGTTCGATAAATTTTAAAGCAACAAAGTGGAAGGCAACGTCGATAAGATTTTAAATAAAATTGCAAGCGAACATACACCCACTCTTTATTTTAACATAAAGTTCTGTATTTCACTAGATCAAGGCACAATCTGATACTTAATGTTTAATGTATTTAAGAAAGCAATTTTATATTAGAAAAGTTAAGCATTACTATTAGTGAAATGTAAAAATGTAGATACAGAAAATACTTTATTTATAAGAATTAATTCTCTTTAGGATCTAAAGAAGATTCCTTTTTCTCGTAACATTTATAATTACTGTTTCAAGAAGCTTTTAAAATATTCCAATTTATACTTTCGTATACATACAATATTATATATGTATTATTATTTTAAGTTCATTCCTTGATATGAAATTTTACTCGAAAATTATGTTTTAAGAGAAATGTGTACCTATACTGTTTTCCAAAAATAACCTTGCATTGAAATTGAACCTTACTTGCATACTAAAATTTCATGTAAACTTAAAATTATAAATCGCCTTGATCAAGACACGTTTGTTAATTTCAATTTCGGGAAGTGTATGTTTCTTTTGTGAGTAACCAATAATTATTATATTTATAATGATACTTATCTTTCTTAGTTAAACATTTTAGATTTAATAAATTTAATGTTCTTCTTCTTTCATTATGTTTATGTCTCACGCTAATTACTTTCCATCAGGCTATAAATTAACAAATCTAAAATCCTTTCATCCCTAAATGTAATAGGACAACAGGACATCAAAACTAAAACTAAAACCACTTAATCCAACCCGTTGTGCCTCACTAAATTCTAAATGCAAGCATATTCCTCCCTCCAACTAATACATTACTCTAGTGGAGGAAGAAACCTCATTCAACCCTCCCAGGTAACTGAGGTCTCAGCTCTGAGGTCCAGATTCACCCTAGCCTTTGCTCTCAAAGATAGAGATTCATTTCTATCCCTTCTATTTTGAACTCTTCTCTTAAAAAAAACTCATTTCATTAAATACAGATCAAATTCTTAAGCGGGACGCATAGTGGTATTATAGTATGCAGTAGAGAAAACAGGGTTTTGTTTTCACTTTATAATCGTACTGGAGCTTACATGAATTTTGATTCATTACCGCTAGAGGCGACACTATCTACACATGTTTTAACGTCGAAAGGAATCAGGACCAAATATAATAATCACGGTATGTCCCTAAATAACCTTATATTGAGATGATTAACAATAATTGACAATGGTATAATGGTACTATTAAATTATTGAAAATAAATGTACGAATTGACGTCAATTGTGGATACGATTATTATATACCTATAGTACCTACTTCATTTCAAATCGAATTTATTGTCTTTCCATTTCCATTGATATTGCAACCGCCTTTATTTCAAACTTGTTTAGGGCGTGTCTTTCCTTGGACAAACTTCCTTTTGCTTTTATAAATAATTTTCCCAATTTGTTATTTTTTAAGAATTCTTTTTGAAGAAACCATAATTATTACATAATCTATACTTACTAGTTTCAGAAGTATATGTGCATAAAAAGTCTTATTTAATTGAAGTTAAATTTTCATGGCGTTTTGCTAAAGGTTTACACGTTTGTATAAGAGGAATCTACACTCGAATTCTTGAATAGGATAAATTTTAGCTTCTAAATCAACTCTGATAACTTTCCCTAAAATGGGAAAGGGCGAAATGTAAATCTCATCTTCCTGGTTGACCCAATTAACTCCTTGTCAGGGTGAGATTCACCCGGGTATAAATATTTAGCAGATGCGTCGCCGACGGTTGGTGCCCGCGAAAATAATTAAAACTAGCGCCACAGACACTCAAATTTATTTCTCTATTGCGTGTAAAATCGCTTTGTTCACCACACGTTGCACGTTTGTTTCTTTTTCCATGTTTCCATTTTTTCCCGCTTGAGAGAAGACTGCGGCTACTAGCGTGAAATTTGTTTTGATGAAAGATAGGGATGGAGAGGGTTGTTTAATGGGTTTTTTATGGTGGTATTTTGTTGTTCATTAAATAGTACGCACGCAAGTAAAGGGGGTGATTTTGTTGAATAATTTTTTGCATATTATATTTTTTACTGTAAATATAGGTATACTATAATCATCGCAAAGCAGTCTTAAAGTCAGTAAAAATGAGTAAAATTACCCATAAAATTATATTCACTAATGGTGTTACATTTGACTTTATGAGTATGTTACTTAAACCTAATTTAAAAAATACACTGGGAAGAAATAATATACTTGTATGTAAATATTAAGAAAAAGAATAATTTTATCTTTGAAATATTGGGACACCAGAATTCCCGTGATATGAAAGTATATATCAATTTTGAATTCTGAGAATTAGAAAAAAACATCTGAAGAGACGCAATCCAATACCAATAACTTTCAAGTGTACTCTCCAATGTAGTTTTGAAATGTAGTTTTATTGACATAAAATATTTACATCTTTTGTGTGTAAGTCTTCAGTGTTTACTGCGGGGTTTTTGCGTTTATGCAGTATCATCATAGTCATTGTCATTATCATAGTCACAGTCTAAAGGTGACAAGGTGAGTTTATGCTAAAAAAATTAAGAATTATAATTAAGAATAAGAATAGTTTTAAAGTTAAAACAGTTATCTTATATGAGTCGGTTTATGCTGGAGAAGTAATTCTTAATTCCTTATTCTTACTTATGCAACATAAACCGAATCATACGTTATAACTGTTTCAACTTTACGACTATTCATATTCTTAGTTCTTATTCTTAAATTTTGTAAGCTTAAACCCACCTTTATTCTTAAGAATTAAAATTTGTTTCTTTAATACGTCTGTTTATGCAGCGCTCTCATAGTCATTATGATAACAAATTTGTTATTTTCAATTCTTAAGATTCTGACTATGATGTTGCTGTATAAACCCGGGTTAAGCTACAATACAGTAAGTCGTAGTCTTAAAATTCAGAAAGCCATCTGTAGGATATTACATGCCAGCAGAAACGTATTATATGTTGATTAAATTTGTTTCCCATGATTAATACAATAATATAATAATGATATTCTCTTTGTAACTTTGTTTATTTAATCCTTTTATAAAGTTCACATCGTCTAATAATTATAAGAGCTTTGAAGTTAGAACGCGATAAATTAAGTCATGAAAACAAAATGTAATTGTCTTTTGTGGTATTAGAACTATACGACCGCATAAATGTCCACTAAAATTAGAATTTATTACTTAAGTGCTTAGAAATTTGTTTATAAATAATTTACTGGGTCATCGGAAGACGTATAACTTTGCTGGAGTGTATGAAGTAATTTGAACTCTGCATGTGGAAATAGAAAATAATAAAACCAAGAGTGAGAGCAAGCAGACAGTATTTTTATTTTCAGCTGCTTACTTCTAACTTTATTCAATACAAAAAAATAAAATAAAGGAACTTAATTTATCCAACTTGTATATGTTTATATACATTTAAGATGCTTGTACATGAAAACATTTTGTGCGTATTTAATCGTGAAAAAATGATAAATTCGCTTGAAATTATGATATCGATATCTTTATGATGAGATGGAGAAAGGAGAAGTTACAGATTGACTTACTGATACACTGATAGTATAAAATTGTTGAAAATAAATAACTGTTTAAGTCAAGCAATGTCAAATATGGATTATTTTTAAATAAACCAATAATTGAACGTGGATAATCATAGTCCACTTTAAGTCCCTTGTGCTTGTAAGTTTGATAATATTCTTGATATTTAATATAGTCCAGGACTATTAAATAATTTAATTCTTTATTTTCAATCCATTCATCCGGTTGCGATAATTAGTATCTCCACAACTTCCACTTTAGTTACCTGTACTACGAGTAGTTACCTAAGACTGTTAAGGTACATTCACAAATTAAAATTAGTTTTATGTTTTCGTTTCAATGACCTTGCGAACACTTATGAAACTGGTGGAGTCCTCTAGTGACAAATAAGAATTACTACCTGCGAGTAGTAAGAAAAATAGGTTGGCTATACTGTCGACGGTAGAAGAAGCGAGAGAAGAAAAGAAGAAATAGATTGAACGATTGAAGATTGAAGGAAGATCTCTGGAACACGCGGTCAAGTAGACATGTTGTGTTTAAAATAAGTAAATAAAACGATTGTTAATAAGAGAAATAAAATGGTGATTGTCTGTATAACTGTGTATGTGTTTGGTATATGTGATTCAAGCTAATAAAACTCATAATAAAAGGTCCTTCGAATCAAATTAAGCATTCATTGGCACATCCTCACCAGAAACCATTCACAAATCAGTATTTAGTTTTGGTTTTACACAGAAGATTGCAAACTCCAATCTTATGTTTAGTTTTATGTTTAGGAATCGACCAATAGGATAAAGCGTAGAATAGAATAGAATGTAGCGATATATTGTTGTCTCTTTTTTAGTACTTTCTGAATGTAACAATCATATTTTCATATTATTTGATCAGGGCCTGTGTCAGTTTAAAAATAAATTAAATGCAAATAATAGAAAAATTCTAATTTCATTCATCTAAAACTAAAACACATTTATTATAAACACGTTATTAGAATATTATCTTTTGGTATTGAATAAAAATATCTTATAATTAATATACCTTGATAATAATAATAATAATATATTGCTTGCCCTTCAAGATTACAACTAACCTAACACCTCAGCAATAATCTAAGATGGTGACAAAAAATAAATTTAAACTTGACACTGACAGAACCAAGCACATGCACATGGTTCCAGATCGATAAGAAAAATATCAGTAATACCGATTTATACCGATATCTCGTAAACAACACATAGATGACACCACTCACAATAACCTAAATATCTGATTAATGGAATGCAATCAAGTAGTATACTAAAACCCTGCTAAAACGTAAAACCAAAACTAATTTCGATTTGTGAATAAGGCTTTACACATATAAAGATACCACCAAAACAAATGGGTTGTGGAACTAGTTCTACGATTTTTCCGATCTTGACTCTTAAAGAACGGTTGTTTAGTATTGGTATGTATGCATTTTTGTTTTATTTTGGTACTGATCATGATTTTATAATATATTGCACTAACTTAATAATGTTTATTTATTAATTATATTATAAATGATATAAATACTATAGTTACAATAAAAACAAATGTAAAAGCCGGACTGTTCTGATTAGGTTTGCCCAGCACAGTCTGAAATTTGCTGACAACTATTTTAATTTGCGACTCCATTTCATTAATTCCCGCTTCACTTAATTGCGATCATTTTACAAATATTTAAAACATCAACAACTTTGTTCTGTAGATCATTGGCACCAATCCATCTCACAATTAAATTTAACTCCTTCCTTCTTGAATGTCATCACAATCTACATGACACATCCGTCTGTTGTCTGTTGAGCGCGTCGCAATGCGTGCAATCGTTAACGTTTGCGTGGTTGTGGTTGATCGTTGATGACTTGATAGTTTACTTGCTAGATCTTAATCTACGGTTTATGATGTCAGTGGCATCTAAGTGAAAAGGATTTAAATAGCAGGAGGGTATAAAAGGAAGCAATGTGCGTATGGAGCTGGTATATCGGCATCGTGGTGAAGGAATATTTTGGTGAGATAACCGTTAGATGAGTTTAATGGTGTTTCTGATAATCCAAATTGATTTCTCTAAAAATCTAGACTAAGTGCCCAGTTTATTGCAAATTTTCTTCTCGATTTTCTTCAGTGAGATAAATAATCTCGAAGTTTTTGTAGCTTAGTTTTTTATAATTTTTAAAGAATCGTTTTTATTACCTTACGATTGAATTTATTTACAATGCAGACTGGCAATTTTTAACCTGGTCAACTATTTTGAAACAAGAAATTTTACCCCGAACCACAAATCTATACTTACTTTAGGGTTTACAAAAATTTGTTTTACTTTTACCAAGTTTTTAGTTTAAAAAATTAAATTAATTGACAATTATATTTTTGCTAGGGAATAATAATCTTTCTTAGTGGAAATTACTCGCAGGATGAATATACTTTGATTCATTATTTAATAATAACTTTAATATTTACCGAGATATTATACATGTAGGTATAGTATTTAAAATCTTAATTTTACGTATTACGGTATTGATTTATGCTTATGACTAGAGTACGGATTATATGCAGGAAAATGTGAAGAAATATGCATGCACCATGCAATATTATAATATAATTAATAATAATATAATTTTATTCGGCAAAGACTTCAGCCAGAGGCTGCTCTTCCATCTAACCTTTACATCAAATATACAATAGAAATATCAAAAATATCGATGATTTAAACAGTAAATGGTAATACAAAGCAACTTTATAATATAAATTAGATCAATTAACATGGTACAATTTAAGGTACAAGGTCAAATTTATGCAAAAAATAAGACGCAGAACAAAATATAATCAAACTATTCATTGAAATAAGGTCAAAATATGCCAAATATAATTATTATGCACAAAATAAAACAAACATGCAATATTTTACAAATATATGCAGATATGTAACTTAATTTTATTAATTTTTACTAATAATTTATTTATGTAAATGAGCAAATCATTTCTCAAAAGAGCGGCATGCATTACTTTAGTCAAACATTTTTTTGACATCATCAAATCCTGAAATCCTTATAGGTATGTAAACTACTATCTATACTCAAAAATAAATTATATATTTTAATAAATTTATCAAACAGTCCATTTTTTCACATTTGCATATATTGTATTATTGTGCATATTAGTATTTTTTTACAAATGTTTGCATTTCATACAAAAGTAGATCAAAATACGATAAATATTTTAATAAATTTTGCATATATTTATTATAAATTCATATAACTGCATATTTTTATTCCTTTAAACCCAAAATTTTAATTTTAAAATTTTTTTAAATGTACCTACCTATTTAAAATTTATATTCGCTCAAATTTGTAAACAGTGACTCAAGTAGGTACTGCATGCCGCTCTTTTGAAAAATGGATTGTTCATTTACATTTATTTTAAAGATGTATGTACACAAGTTGTATTCCAGAAGTTATACGTTGTTTTGTTTATTTTATATGATATTCTTGTGCATTGTTGACCAAATGTAGTTTATTTGAGATTTACATAAATAAATGTGATATTTTCTGCATATATTTCAATGCATATTGCATGCATATTTCATCACATTTTCCTGCATATAATCCGCATTCTAATTATAAGTATATAATATCCCGCAGTGAACAAAGTTACAGACCTGGGATGTATCAGAAATTTGATTTTATTATGCCCTAATCGTTAACCAAACATGCATGCTTTTAATTATTTTAAAAATCTTTTTAAATATTGAAATACTGTTATGAAGATAGATTTTTCATTTTACAATTACTTTGAAAGAATTTTAACAAAAATCATGGGATGATTGTATAAGTAATTTACACCTTGTCTTCATTACTATCTAAAAAACCTCCTCTACCTCTTTTTGATCCCTCTAATATAACGCCATCGTCCAGATTAACTCTCCTCTCACGAACACGTGTTCCTGTGAGCCTGAGTTGCCGTGATCAGTCGCCTCGTCCTGTAGCCTGTAGCTGGTAAATTGGAACGAATTCCTGCGGCTATTGTAGGCTTACACAGCCAGATTGAACTCTCACTTGGAGGCTCTGCCCCCGAACACCAGGCACTGATTGCTTAACGCCTCACGTTGCGGGGCAGAGGGTGCTCACATGGAAATATTGATTTCGAGGGGGCATATTGAAGTGTAATTATTGAGTAATTAAAATAATAAGACGATATGTGACGGTGTTGGGAATGAAAATAAATTAAATGAGCTGCAAAATTACCAATCGAGTACCAAATTCTATTTGCACCGATTAACTATAATAAAACTTATGTGATGGACTAACTAATTGTTCAAATTATTAACAATATTAAGTTACATACTTATAAGTTTTTTTATTCCTTGGGTAATTTGTAACTCTTACCCCCGTTAGTGGGGTACATTCTGGTGCAATTGATCAACTTGTTCCACGTTGATTTCAGACGAATTTTCTCTGCTATGGACGTATAAATTCAAAATTATTATTTAATATTATGAAGACAGATATCTAACGGTCCTTTTAGTATATTCATGAATAATGTAGTATGAATAAGTATTTAGTTACAAGACAAGCATAAAAAAAATTGGCACAACCATCCCCATCCTACCCTACTTATAATCATGCTATTTATTGTACTACTAAAGAGTGACAATCTCACACACTGTGCGGTAAAGATATATAAGTATTTTAATCGTGTTTGCAGTTACCAGCCGCACTCACGGAACTCAAACTAAAATTTGTACATGACTGGATTCAAACTAGAGTTGATGACATCAGGATAATATACTTGGTCACATAACGCATTCGGATATCCACCCCATTAGTTATCTTGAAAACTGCATTTTGTATTAAATTTCGAAATCTATGTATGGAAACATATTTGGCTTAGATTTATCTTAGAAATATTACACCTAAAATTCAGAATTCAGGCATCAAAAATGTGTCTTTAGCAAGAGGATAAAAATGTTAAAACTGAAACGCCATATTTAAGTCTTACGGAAAACTATCTGGCACATAAATTAGTTTGGACGACCGATTGTCTAGATCTAGAATAAACTTATATTTTTAACTTATAAAGTATAATGTAAAATCAAATTATTAAAAATATGTAAAATGACATTGTGATATTTATTACTTATCTTGCAAATAAGTCATTTTGATTTCTGCTTTCCTGCTATTTCAATTATACCATCCTTTTATTTGTCTTATGATTTTGTTGTGATTGTTGGGATAGATTTCATTTGCTTCAAGCAAGAATAAATTGAATTTGTAGGTAGATAGTGGAAAGGTATACTAAGCAACTGTAGAAGATCAAGAAGGAAAATTGGAATATGTAGGTATTGTGTATCTATTTATGTATGCATACATGTAAATGTAAAGTGTATTTCCGTTTCTCGATATCGTAGGTTGAAATAATTTAATTTGAAAATAATTTAATTTACGTCATGTCTAGACGCAAACAATGACAAAGGATGATACAAAGGTGAATGCTACATTTATTTATCCTTTAATTTTAATATATCATAACTAAAAGTAGAGTTCTCTGGCTTTAGCTTTATGAAACCGTATAAATCTGAAAATAATGAACATAATCAATTCGCACTCACTATGACTACTGACAAAATAAAAATGCGTAAAAATGCTTCGTAAGTTTACATTTACAACATTGTGATTTTGTTGTACTTTACCTATAATTTATAAAAAAGGTAGTTCATTTTATTAAATTAATATTACATCATTAATAAATGATTGTTGTTACCATGTTGTTACACACACAAAATTTACTTTAGCTGTTAGTGTATTTTCGCAATTTATTGAGTTACTATTATTACCATTTTGAATCGTTTTTTGTACCTGAGTGATGTTTACAGATCTATTCTACGTCTAACACATCAATTAAGCGGCTCGTCTACGTTTCTACCGAATTCCTGGAATACTTTCAATTTTACTTTTTTTTTCATTCCACTCCTTTCCCCACTACTATGGCTGCCGGAATGCCTGAAACCAGCCCGAAACTCGTACTTTGCCGCATCCTAGCTATGAAATGTCATTTTGAAGTTGAAAAATACTGTAACAGTGTTTTTGTTGCGAGTAAACTGTCAGATTATTATTGACTTCAGGATAATGTTTTTATAAACATTTAATAGAGAAAGAATGGATCTACAGATATTTTAAAATTAATTACTATCATGAGATATAACCTTGTAAATTTTGCATAAAATAGGAATTTTTTTTGAATTCTTCTGAATTTTTATATTCATGTACATTTTTTAATCAAAATTTTAAAAAGGCATATCTGTAGATCCATTCTTTATCTATTAAATCCTTGTTGAAGTAAAATTTTACCATTCTTGTATTGGCCACAAAACACTCGCTACGTTAATATATTTTATGCTGGATTTTAGGTAGTAGACGGGCCTATTAAAAAAAACCTACAAGTGTAAATTTTTCTAAAGCTTCGATATTATTTATCACAATGGAATTATTATTCGCTACCTATCTATATAACCTGTACTAATGTGAATGCACCCATTTCGCGTACGCCACTGAGTGACTATACAACCATGGTCCTGTTCTTTCGTCCCATGGTATGCAATGCATGGCAAGCACAACAAAGAGGAAACGTGAGATTGGCAAGACACTGCGATATCTCACGCAGCGTGAGATCATACGATCAGACTTCAGACAGAGCATGTGGTCGGCATTCCTGATCTCCTATAAGTCTACAAGGCTGGGGACTGGAACCCAGATCCCAGGAAAAGGGACTCAGGCACCAGGAACTGTTTTTGTTATGATTGTGTGTTTGTAAACAACCCGACACGAGTAGAAAGGAGGCAGGATACTGATACGATTTAAATGATTGTTCCGTATTTGAGAGGTCATTCATGAGGAATTTCAACATTTTTTTTTTAATGTAGCAGGGTATATTAATAAGCTATTAAGGGGACCGTCTACCTTTTTCCGAATGCCTAGAATACTGTCGATATTACTTATTTTTCTATTCAAGTGTTTTCCCCACTACTACGGCTGCCTATAGTGAAAATCACAAATTTTGGCAGTATGGCAGAGATAGGCAATGTTATTCTTATGGAGATAAACTCGGCCTTGTTGCCAGTTTTACACTTACATTGTTTCATGGTACACCATTTAGTTTTCATGCTTTAACACATTTAGTTTGCAGTGTTAAATTTCATAATGAAATGTTAGTATAGGGTTGTAAATCTTATAGCGGTGGAGTGGTGCCGATGGGAAAAGATAAGCCAGCAGTTATGAAACAGTTTGAAAATATTATAAGCTTGATTTCACATTACTTAAGAAATGATATAATAACTATACCTACTCCTGTAATCTTATTTCAAGACATATACTAATTACATTTCTTGTAATGTATTTGTAACTACCATCTAATGTAATCCCAACTAAAATAGTGCCATAATATGTGAAGCATATTCAAAAATTACCGAGGAAAAATGGACAAATTATGATAGGCACATTGTAAATGAAGAAAAACGATTTTGGGAAGCTGATCAATTGCAAGATGATATCGAACCTTTTATTATTAATCTTAATGACGCAAGTGACGACAGTGATACTGAAAGCGATGAAGAATGTTTGAGTACCGCTGCTACGCTTAGCTAGCTACCTGACTGAGTTTAAATGTAAACAGGTCCAGGACCTTACTTCAAATTTTCAATGTACTTAGTATGTGATATTTTTCTTTAAGTTTGTAATTCTACTTTATGCTATGTATATATTGACAACATTTGTTCATTAATTGTTATGTCTTTTAAACAACATGTATATATTTGTATTACTCGCCATTTGTGATTTTGACTTGGCCGTCTTATTAAACGAGGAAAAATTATCAGTAAAGAGGGTGAGAATAAATTGAAACACTGGAGAATTATTGTTTAATTTATCGAATTCTCGAATTATATTTAATTAGATTATTTTTTGACTTACAAATTTAATTTAGAGGAACCAGAGTTTTTTTCTCTAAGTAAAAGATTTTAAATTGGATGCATATCAATTGATTACTTATTAATGTATTCAATGAATTAAACATTTTATTGGTTTTGAGAAACATCAAGAAATAGTCAGCATAATTTATTAAAAGTACAAGTAAGCGAAAAACAAACAATCCGCCTCTGGATTCTCCATCTTTGTCTAACACATTACTCTTATGGGATACATTTAGCAACACTGTATTGCTATCTCTGCCACACTGCCAGAACTTGTGATTTTGAGTATAAAATCAGCCCGAAACTCATACTTTGCCGCAACCTAGCTATGCAATGTCATTTTGAAGTTACAAAATACCTCGAAAAATACTATAAAAGTGTTTTCGTTGCGAGTAAACTGTCAGATTATTATTGACTTCAGGATAATGCTTTTATAAACATTTAATAGAGAAAGAAGATGTGAAAATTTTACAAATTAATTTGTATCTTAAAACCGTGTAAAGTTTGCATAAATTGGATTTTTTTTATTATAGAATTTTTATAATCATGTACGATTTTTTAATCAAAATTTTAAACAGGTACACCTGTAGATCCATTCTTTCTCTATTAAATCCTTGTTGAAATAAAATTATACCATACTTGTACTGGCCACAAAACACTCACTACATTAGTACATTTTATGCTGGATTTTAGGAGATAGACGGGCCTCTTCACTGAAGAACTTGTCCCTTGCTCTTTTAGATATATCGGAATGCGATTTATTTTTCGATTAAACCTGTATCGCATTTTGTATTATTTAAGGAAAGTTGATAATAGGTAGGTATAGTATTTTCAAATTTTCTTGACACCCACTTGATTTCGTGACCACAAATAATCGTATGATTCAAATTTAAAATTTTACTCGATTGGCGCAACTGGTTTATAAATTTTAAATAACTGTCAAAATTAAATTAAATTTTTTTAAAAGGTAGGTAGGTACTAAACTTGATAAAAAATAATAAAAACAGTTGTGCTCTCTCTATATTATTATTTTAAATAATTGTCAAATCTCTCCTTTTATTTATATTACTTCGAATAAATGTATCTGAAATTTCGAATTGTAAACTTCAGTTTGACAGAATTTGAAACTATTGACTTACTTACTTGGTTTACCATTGGGAGCTTGGGCCTACGCCTTGTAACTGCTACGTTTATTGTTTCAATAAATAAAAAGTGTGTGTAAATTTTTAGTAAATTTTTCTGGCGCATTATAATTGCGAAATCTAACTTACAGCTGATGCTACATTTATGGAATAATTTTTTGAACATCACCTACCCTTTCAAGTAGTTTCGATGCTTATTTCTTATTTGCCGAATTTTGACTATAAATGGCTAATAGATCAATCGTAATAGGAATGTCACTTTCAGTTCATTGATGATTTCCCTTTCGCCGTCACTGTCTCTTGACTCGCATCCTTGCGTAGTCATTGAGTGCATTGCCCCAGTGAAGTCATTGTCATCGTCATATCCATTTAGTCACCTCGAGCTCCTCGTGCACGCGCTGCGACCCAATTTACATGAAGTGTTCACAGCCGCTTCACACTTCTTTCCAATTAGCACGTCTTGCCGGGTGCGAGGTGTTAAGTGCATTGAGCACTGCCACTTACCCCAGCCACTATCTAATCAAACTAAATTCGGTCTCATTGTCGTTCAGAACCGTTTTCTACGTTTTTGGCTCGGTTTTTGAATTTGAGAGTTAAAAAAAATTACCACCACACCACCAGGAACACCAAAAGTAGATTTTCTTTTTCAGAACTGCAAGCTTGTACACTAAAAGATCAACTTATTATGATTATGTTTATAATGGAATTACATCCATCGCTGTCAGTGCCGGATTAACCCATTGGCATTATGGGCAGCTGCCCAGGGCCCCGGCGTTCAGAGGCCCCGGAAGAACAAAACTAATTTTAATATAACAATAAAATTATTTCAATTAGTTTTAACTTCTTCGCAATTCATGAATTCAATAGTAGTTTTTCATGGATTAATAGACGAAACGATACAGTTTAAATTGTGCAAAAAACTAGGAATTATTAAAAAAATTTGATAAAAATCTCTTGAATCAGTATTTTAATGAATAGAAGCCAGAAAATGTTTTTATAAGTTGCTACGAGTAATATTTTCGATGTCCCGATATTGGTGCTAATTTAATGGGTGCACTACACCCATGCAAAATAAATCTGAAAACATATTTATATTCAATATAATGAAAAATTACTAAGGCATATAAAATCATATAATAATTTTTAAATTTTGTTTTATTTTAAGTCATGACACAAAATTTTATGCGATTCCTCGAGACTCGATATTAGAGATGTAAATGGTATTTTTCATGTCAAAAAATTAAATTTTAAGATACCTATACTTAACCTTAAACTAAACAAAATTTTCGCCTGCGGCGCATTTCTTTCATTTTTACTTCCTTGTACGAAGTAAGGAAGTATTGTAATCGCGAAAAATTTCGGTTCTCAGATTTTGACGGAAATATCCGTTTTGACCTTTTCTGAATCCATTATGACTAGTTTCGACGTGACGTCTGTACGTACGTATGTACGTACGTACGTACGTACGTATGTACGTACGTACGTACGTACGGACGGACGTATGTGTGTCGCATAACTCAAATACGGTTAGACGTAGAAAGTTGAAATTTTGTATTTAGGACTGTTATAGCATCTAGTTGTGCACCTCCTATTTTTGGTTTCAGTCTACAAACCGGAAGTAGTACTTTTTTAAAATATTTCGATAAATATTTAATTTAAGACAATTTTTTTTATTTTAAATGAAAGATTATGTGATTATTACCTAAAATCGGTATTTTATAAATATTTTTGTATCTGGTATCATTTAGGAATAATTAAAGTATATATTTTTAATTTAGTATTTCTTTATCTTGTAGTCCATGATCGATTAACATTTGTTACTACGTAAAATTTAAATGATTATGACATGACAGTGACAATAGTAAAATATGCTTTATATCTTCTTCTGCAGTTGAAATAAAATGACTAAAATATATTTGTGAGTATACTAGTATAATAAGTTAAAAGAATTTTTTATATATTCTACATTTTAGTTATTAAGAAAAGTATGAACACACAAGGCGTACAAGGAAGTCATGTGGTGTCCACGTCAGATTTTTTATAATTATACCCTCTCTGAATATATCACAGGAATTTGCCCTTAAGCTACGCAAAAATTTTAAATCGCCGCCGCTATTTAGTAGGTACTTTTTATTTTGTTACCAAATGTATATTATGTTATTTATATGTTTTTTTATTTTATATTTTATTTATGTTTTAATAACAAAAATAATTCCTGCAAAAAAAAACGATTAACCTAAACTAGGAGAGGAGGGCCCCAAAATCATTACTGCCCCGGGCCCCATAAATCATTAATTCGGCTCTGATCACTGTGCTACCAGTCATTACTTTCAATAAAATTAAGACTTAGGCACAATGTTTTTCAACAAAAAGAAACAAGTTCTTCCATTCGAGAAATAATTTTCATGTAAACTTATTCAGTTGTAGGTACCTATTCTATATTATAACAAGAAAAAAAAAATTTTTCGTCACGCAATTTTTGAATTGATTTTTTGTGATAAATTAAATCGAAAAATAAGAAATTTATACGTTTTTGAATTCAGAAAAATATAATCCATACAAATCTTTAAAAATAAATATATGTTCCCATTTTTAAAAAAGATAAAACATAGGTACATATCAAAACTGCGGTACGAGAATTTTTTTGCAATAATACCTACCTACATAATACTGAATAAAAAACATGAAAAAAATTCTCAATTGTTATTAGTTTACGAAATATCAGCTGAACACTGGAAATTAAACCACCCTGTATTACAAATGCTGTAAATTGGTCTTAATATAAAGGATGATTCGGTTGATATTTTTTAGTTTTTACTGTGCTACTGTCTCAATTTGTGTATATGATCTCACTGTAAATGTTATTTTACCTGTATATTTTCAGTTATAAGTAAATATTATTTTTATTTTACATTAATGTAAAGCAAATTTGACCAAGACCGTAACTAAGGAAGGTTTTTCTGGGTTCAAAGTTCAAAAACCTCCGAAATTGTTAAACGATAAGCATGTAGGTACTTACAAATAATTTTTTAAACACTAAAAGTATAGCCATTTGTAGTCTGTAGCCAGCCCTGCAGGTCTTGGAGAATTTTAATTTTAAAAAAATATTCATTTCTATTTTTATTATCACTAAGATAATATAGTGACATACCGTAATTTTTTATGGGAGCACTCTTGCCCTACCCAACTAAAAAGTTGTAGTTCCGTAATAATAAAAAAATAGAAACAAGTATAATGTAAACGATACCTAATGGAAATTATTGTAGACCAGAGGATAATGTTAATATTGTTCCCTTTCCGATGGAATGACAATGACAATATAAAAATGTAACTTCCAATCTTTGATCCATGGGACAACTGAAATAAAGCTACTGATCTGAAGATAGATTTGTATTTGAACAAAGTTTCCATCCATTCGTACATTGTTCATGCATTGAAATTTGTTAAACTTTTTCTATACGTAAATATTTGAGTACGCCTCTGAGCGTCTGGGCTGGCATACAATTTTATTTCCTGTAGAGTGGTAGAAATGAGAAAAGGAACCGGAAAAGGTCTTGTTAGGTTGACAAAGTATTAGGTTACTGGAATAATATTCGTTTGCGTCTAGTCTGGGTTTAGGCGTGTATGTACTTTGGAAAAAATAAAAAACTAAAGACTGTCTTCTTATATTGAAAATACATAAGTCCAATTTTACGCACGTATTGTAGAAGTATTCTGTATTTTAAATTTAATTTGTCAAATTCAGTATACTAAATAACTGCAAATTAATTGATTGAGTGTAATAAATAGGTGATATAGATACTCTTAGACGGATACATTGTTAAATTACTTATCATTAACAATAATTAATACAAAATAATTGCATCAAACGTGAGATATCCATATCCACTTCAATATTATGGGTATATAAAAATACCGTAATTTAGTACAAGCTTTCCAAAGAAAATTACCTACAACTCTACAAGCAATATTAACAAATTTATGTATTCAATTACCTACTACTTAATATATTAATTATTGTAAATAAATTGGTATTATGGTAAAATCAAATTAATGTAAATTTTCATGAAAACAATAAATACCAATACATATTCGTATAAATCAAATATTTGTATTAATATCTTTAGTCAGTTCGTTACATTTAGATGAACGGGTTGAATGCAATGTTGACGTTGATATAAAACTAGTAATTTACGTCAAAAATAGTCAAGTAGGTATAAATTATAATTTCAAAATAAATCAAATCAGAAAGCTTTATTTGTAATGGTAATTTTATAATTAATTATGTACTTTATAAAGTACCTAGTTTATTACAAATTATGTTAATAGTTTTTTTATTTCTCATTGTATCCTAATTATTAAAATAAAATCTCTGTAGAAAACGCATACAATTTATTAAAATCGTCCCTGTGTAAGTGAACAACATCAACTTAATAAAATCCATCTTCAAACGAAAAATTTTAAACGCAATTTCACCTCTACAAAGACAATATTTCTATTTAATTATAACTCAAGAATCGCATCAAACAAGTGAAACAAAGTAAAACAAAAACAATTAATTAGCATCCACGTTCTTAACCTTTTTGTAATTAGCAATGGGGAGGGGCAGCGGAAGGGATGAAATCAATACTTGAAAGTTCTCATTTTAATTAACTTTTGCATGGAATACAAATTCATTTCGAATGTGAAATTGTAGAAATTTTCCGATGGAAGAACTTTTCTGTCGTTAGTCAAGTAGACCTTCACCCTCTAGTGGTCTAGTGTTATTCAATTCGTTAATTATCGTTTCGACACTTACCATTAAATTTATATTTTTAGTTCAAATGATATCAATTATTATAAATCTCAAAATATTTAACAGTCAATATATTTTAAAATATTTAATTTAATCAATCCTAAGGATTGACTCTTAATTTTAATAAACAAAGATCACTCATACTGAAAATATTTTTTGTTTCTAACGTGTTTTTGTTTTCTTGATTTTGGCATTAATGGAATATAAGACACGAAAGGCACAGCGCCATGTCAAAAATAACGGATTGGCCACAAAACTTATATTTGATTGATATTGATGAACGAATGTGGCGTAAATGAATTAATATGATTGATGATTTATTTCCCGTAAGAAACAAAGAAAAAACGATCGATAAAAAAGGGAAAATAAATCAGCAATAAAGAAAATATAACACGGAAATCATAATCAAAATAAAACATTTGGAAAGTAATTTCAGCTAATTTATAGAGTTGCATCTTTTTCATTTTATCTCGAGCTAAGTAGGTACCTACTAAAACATAATATCATATTCATAAATTAAAAGTTGTCTGGTTTTTAATTCTGAAAGTTTATTTACTATATTAAAATTATTATTATTATTATTATACTCTTATACTGAATAAAGATTTTACACATATTAATATTCATATTACTGCACTGCTGCACTCCATTATTATTGAAACTAAACATAATAAATTGCGACTGGCAATCTTAAAATCTAAGAAGTAGGGAATAAAGTTAAAAGTTTGTTCTAGTTAGAGTTTTACTTTTTAAGAACGATCTTTAAATTTGTCGTCTTATGTAACATCCAATCAATACTTTATCATTTCAAAACTAATGTCCCCCAGCTTCACAAACATAATTCTTCAGGAATGGTCTTTTATCATAATAACAAGTTATTTTTTTATCTCTCAAGTTGTTAGACTTGTCATAAAACTTGCAACACTGTACAAACATATAAATTCTCATCGTGTACATTTCATTGGTGGCGGGAGCAACCCCTTGAAATCTACAGCACCCTAAGTAAACTTTCTTCTTCGCTCGCGTTATTTAACATTTCTTGAATTTATTACAATATATACCAGTGTTGAGTTACAACGGTTCCAGTTGATTACTCGTTGCTTTACATTTGTGATGGGGACAGTGTACACTGTACAACCCTCTGGGGAGCGCACTAGGGATGAGGAGTATTTCAACGTTTACCAATTCAACTCTGAAAGTGAAAACGATATCAATTATTTAGGAAACTAAACAGTCATTAAATACTGTTTATCCATAACTATTGAATAATACATTCATTATACAATTATTGGCAATGAGTATTGTGCCCATTACTCACTAGTATTAATAATAATAATTATTTAACTGGCTTTTGACCAATAGAACTTCTTGTATTAAAGCATAATTCTAATATAATACTTAGTTGCTAGGTAACGTAGACAAATTTCAAAAATAATAGATTTTTAACAGTCGAATGAACGAATTATTTAGTATAGTCGTAAATAAAGTACACAAGTACAGTACTCTACTTGAGTTTAACATAGCAATTACTAACTTTCATTCTTGTTAGTATTGACAGTGACAATGACCATCGTTAAACTCTAATCGAATATTATAATACTGTAATGCAATAAATGATAAATGAATGAAAATAATAGTATATTATACAATGACGCTATAATAGATACTATTATTCCTGAAGATGAAAAGTTTACATCATGAGCGAGCAAAGCGAGCTAGGGTTTTAATCATCTGAGGGAATCCATTAGAGCGAGTTGTATACTGAACTTTATCTACGACTAAATTATTACTTACAAGATTTTAATAAAATAAATATCAATAAACAAAAATGTTGACATTTCCAAATGTTAATTCTCTATCACCATAGTTACATCATTAAACTTTGCAATGTACACGGAGAAATTGATTCAATAATCAGCAAAGTAATTTTCTGATTGGTGCAAAAGAGGGAATACTGACTATTATTCCCTGGTATTATTCTCTGCGGTATTTATTATGTGGCATTATGTAGCAAACATCACACATTTAATGTTAATGTCATACATTAGTAGCAGATAAAATAATAAATTACCTACCATCGGTATAAGTATTTTTAAGATTTTTATATTTATTTTAGTGATGAAACTATGAGCACATTTGCGATTACGATTACGATATATAAAACAATAATCGTACGATTACAATAAATATTAGTTTAAAAAATGAAATAACATAATAAATTAAAGTGTTTTATTATTTTCGTAAAAATATTATAGAAAATATAGTAAATAGGTACTATAGTCTCAAATTGTTAAAATGCGTTAAATTTATAAATCGCGTAATAAACGTGTCGTGTAAGATAATCGTCGATTACGATTAGTCGAAAAAGTGCGATGATCTGTGATTACGATTAATCTTAATCGTAATCGTTTCAATACTAAGTTATTTTGCAGTTTTATTTGAAAAACCGCACAAACATAGCATACCTAATTATAACTTTATCATATATTATTTATAAAATTTTATTAATAAATACCAGAACAGTTAGGTTAAAATAGACTATAAGTTTATTTGCCCGTGAATATTGGATAATAAGCGATCCCTAAGTACATAAATAATTATTTTAATAATGAAATTCCATTTTAAAATACAAATAACTAACTTCAACATATTTGCAAATATTCCCTTCAAGTAGAAAACAATTATAGCATTGTTCAATATCCACATTTCAAGTGGCACTTTACCCTAACTGCATACCAACCATTAGCTGGGTATCAATTACATGTACGATAAACATTCGTGTAAGCCACAGGTGACATTCCAAATCTCATCAACTATTACCACACCCCTCAATTTACTCTCCCAGCCTCGCGAATTTCCAAACTCATCCCCTACAGCGAACACAATATCACTATATCTCTTCACATAACCTCATTTTTGCCTTACAAATATCCATCTCCGAATAAGACAAATATCACAATTGGTAAACATCAAGCCGAGAGTTAGGGGATGGGAATTAAGCACATCACATAACTGTTGAGTGGAATTGTGGAATTCACCCCCCTGAAACTCGTGGCGACCCTGTCACGTAGATTGCTATCACAGGATCGAGTGGAATTCACGCAAATGGATCACGTGATGTCTGATAGTGTTTGAACTGTTGCGCAAAACTACGAAGAATAGAGACGTAGATGAAGTAAAGTTCAAGGATTAGATTTTAGATGCGTTTTTTAAGCTTGAGGAGATTACATGAAAGCTATATTGGTTTGGTTGACGTGTTTGAAATAACTAAATGAATATTTATGTGTTTAGGACTTTGTGCCATAGGTCGATACATCGATTTGTTTAGTTTAGGAAAGGGAAAGGTTTGCTTTTACCCTTCTTTTCAATTTTTCTTCGGATGGCCTGTGGGCAAAAACTGTATTTAGACAAGAAGCAATAAAATGAGAAGATATGGCCGAAATAAGTGTCGAATTTCATACTTACATACTATATGAAGGATTCGTTTTAAATGAATTATTTAAGCTTCAAAAAATCAATATTCATTGCGATTTTAGCTGACCTAATTAAAATGTAAGCATTTTGCCCCCAAAAGCCTAGCTCGTCATTTCGATTATTTTGATTCAATTTTATTTCGGGTGACTTGATAATGCACCGGTCAGTTTCATTACACAGAGGTCTGGAAAAGAACCTTTTGGGTAGATCCAAAGTTTCGACCACTAGAAGGAGTAGTACAATACAAGTTTAATTCAATAAGGGAGCACTTCTTTTCTTTATCTATTTTTTGTAGCAATTTCAGTAAATATGTAAAACAACACGATTCCAATTAGTAAAATATGTATAACAGAACACAACTACAGCTAAGTATACAAATACAAGTACCCATCTGGAAAAATAGATAACAATTCGTCGCATAGCGTTTTTTATTATATGCACTTTTTATCTTTTTACGTGAAAACACCTAGTATCAAAATGAGATATGAACATGGGGTCTTCTAAAAAAGTTTTAGATTGTTAAGGTCGCGCTTGAAATCATATTCAGATAGTCATTTTTATGCAATGTATCTGTATAAATTTCTGCAAATAGCAACAAGAAAATGGCATAAACAATATCAATATAGAATCATTAGAGTTTCTAGATTGCCCTACGCTAAATTAGAATATCTGAAAATAAATAATTTGCAATAGAAATGAAAGAAAGAGAAACTAAATTCATCAAATACAAATGAATTATTTTTAGCATAAAACAATTAGGAATACATATATTTGCATTGTGCAATATAATTTTCATTGTAGGTTACATCGTTTATATGAAATTTATGCAGAAAGCATGTGCAAAATGAGTTATTTAAAAGTTTCAAATTGTCGCTGACGTGACGCTATTAGTTACAGAAAAAAATATAGGTATTAAAAAAAAATTATGACGCATAAAATTTTGACTATTATTGGGTTAAAAACATTACCATTACAAATATCGTGCTGCCTGCTGCGGTTTTTCACTTTTAAGCGCGCCCTTCAGTATTGTGTACCATCAACGAAAAGAAAATTCCAATGTATGATTTTTGTCAATATTTTTTTTATAATATGACGCTACTTATAAGTGATAAAAACCGATAGAGCCCCTTAAGAAGCTTATGCAAACCGTAACTTTAACGAAACTTGAACCAACCCAGGAAATAATTTCAAAAAATTATCATATTTTGCATTCTAAAATCTAATATGAAAATTTCTAGCCGAAAAAAATTTAATGTAAAACAGGCTTCAGACATTACAGTGAACTGTGTTACATTTGTTGTATTTTCCTCTGTATTATGTTTATGAACAATATATGTTGTTTTGCAGAATGGGGCGGAGTGGCGGGTCACGACCGCGTGCACCGGCAGCTGTCGGTCAGCTCGGACAGCAAGCTCCTGGACGAGGACATCCGAGAGGAAGCGCGCGTCATCATGAGGCCGCGGAAGCCGCCCCGGCCCAAGTCTGAGGTGCTCCTGCACCAGCCGTCCGGCGCACCTAGCGAACACAGGCGGACCAAACGGTTCAGCGCCTTCGGGGTAAGTCCACTAAACATTTCTTATGTAACAAACAAGAACAACGATTTGTTATTGAACGTTTTTTGCCCGGTCCCGACTGGTTTGTTTCTCCAAAGTAGCAATCATTACAATTTAAATAATTAATTTCATAAATTAAATTGCTCTGTCTGGGTAGTTCAAGTTTTGATTTTAATTGTCTAAAAATGAATTTAGTGTTATAATCATTATGTATACATACAACAAGTAGATAATATCTATTTCGAGATATTGACAATTTATAAATTTGGGATGCTGGCAGGGCCGTGCCAGGGAATATTGCTGCCCTGATGCAAATCTTTATTTGCCGCCCCTCCCCCCATTTTTTTCCACACAAAATTGAAAATATTAATTTTTTTTAATAATAAGTATTTGATATAATATATGAAAACAAAAATTAAATATACTTACTAAAAGAATTTGAAAATATGAAACAACCCTATACTTTTTGCCTAAACAATAGTACCTATATTGTTTAACAAGAACATAATTTATAGTCAGGATTTATAGCCATTATGTGCGAGTCAAATTCGAGGTTCTATCTACGACTTTAAATTGAATTACTACAATATACAATATAAATCTGTATAGTTCAATAATTGGCTGTATAGGTTAAGAGGCCCGTCTACCTCCTAAAATCCAGCATAAAATGTACTAATATAGCGAGTGTTTTGTGGCCAGTACAAGAATTGCAAAATTTTATTTTAAGAAGGATTTAATAGAGAGAGAATGGCTCTACATATGTGCCATTTTAAAATTTTGATTAAAAAATTGTACATGATTATAAATATTCCGAAAAATTAAAAAAATCGATCTACGATAAAAATTGTCAAAATCTTGAGAATACCATATTTTTGTAATTGATGCTTTTAAATAATATTCCATTATTCTCAGTTAAGTACGAGTATAATTTGCCGCCCTGGTGCGGTGCACCCTTGTACTCCTGGTTTGGCACGGCCCTGGAAGCTGGATACTTTAAAGTTCCATAAAATTTTATCCGTTATTTTTGTGTTTATAGGTAGTTAATTTGTAATTATTATTGCTTTTCTATTTCAAAACGACCAAGCTTTTTATAGTCTCATTAATTATTCTGAATGATGAATCTCAATTCAACAACATTGTGTGACCACTCCTATTTTCCATCAACAATTGCTAATTTTGATGAAATTTTTCGATCACAACAATGCACACAAAGTGCAAATCGTTTTCACATAAATAAACCTTAATCACAATCACGCAAGTCTGCGAACAACTGTCACCAACATTTGCCTCTAAAATTCGTTGACAGAACGCACCCGCAGTAGCAGAAGTGAGGTTAGGTTTCACACACCTCACGCACTGACATTTGTATTGCTAATTAGTAATTTAGCAAAAAGCCTCCGCGTAGCACGTCAAGTCAATTACCACTGGGTGCGAGCAGCGAGCAAAAGCGCATTTCTACGCGGGAAATTATGTAGCACGCGAGTGTTGTGGAGTGTTCGTGTTGTAATGAACGCAACCGGAACGGACAACAGAGGAACTTCCCCTTTATTTTTAGTTTTAATGTCGCTACGTGAACGTTTTATTTTAATATATTTTTTAGACTGCTGAATTGTTTAAGCTTTAATTCGAGGATTTGTATGCATTGGACTTTTTTAATTATTTTTATACCGTATAAGATGCCAACATGCCATATTGCACATGTTTGAGAGGTTATGTCGCATGCGGGGAATATTAATTTTGCCTACGTCTTCGATATATTTTACAAAATTATATATTTTCTTCTTGTATGCACTTTAATATTACTGTTGTAGCTAATAGGCACCGCAGTCTTTAAATATTTTATGTAGGTACCTACCTACTATCATGTTTATTTGGTTTGTTACATTACTCACAAAATTTAATATATTGATGTACAACTAACTTTTAAGTAAATTTTGTCAATCCATTTGTATACGTACGAATTTTATGGTAGATAAGGTCAGAATTTTGTTGTTTTTGTTTTGTTTTTACAATTATATGTTTTATACTTAATTAAATGTTTTATATTTATACTTATATTTTGGTACGAGATGCTCATTCATTTCATAGTTAATATTGTAAATTGAGTATTACATGCGTGGTAGCGACCATTTTTCCTGAGCTCTTCAAAATCCCAATAAACTTAAAATTGGCAATGCTGATGATGATGCACTTACAAATGAGGTGAACACAATCAGATATTTTACTAAAGCTATAAATTAATGTAAATTTTTGCATAACATTAAAAATGATAACATACAAAACCCTGAAAAAAATTTAACATTTCAATCATTTTTTTAAACATTAATATACATAATTGTAAACTTATTGTTTATATACTTACTACAACAATACATAATTAATAGAAAGTGTTACTTATATAATGGAGATTCATTTGGGGATTTCAAATCTAATTTGGTGAATTAATAATACACTATTCATTGATAATAAAACTACGTAAACGCAGAGCTCCAGATACGAAAGAGAAATTTAAAAAAAAATTTGTTGCAGATAAATCATCTAGCAGATTATAAAAATTATTTTTCCTTAGACCGTATGGATATACGTATAGTGAGATACACTTCTCTAAGATGGCTGTAAATTGGACAAATTAAAAGAAAGTGATATTATATTGCCAATAATTTTCAAATTTTATTTGTAATGTTATATCATATCCAAATGATTTGGCTATATCTAATCAAATGATCTGCATTTCGTAAACTAGTATATTAATATTGTAATTTCAGTTTTCAGTAAACAGATTTTTAAAAGAACAAAAATTTGTATTTTCTTAAATTTTATTAGAGTGAAATACGTTTGTTGCAAATATAACTGAATACTGCTAAATCGGCAAACAACATTTTTTAAAACAACAAATAAAAATTATCTTTTATTTTTTAAAATTTTATTGTAGTGAAAGTGAAATACATTTAGCAGTAAATAACTGAAAATTGCTATATCGACTTAGGTTCCGTTATCGTTGTTGACAAATCTATTTTGCGGACATAACCATAAAGCTTGGTCTTACAACCACCAATTTAGTAATAATCCAAACTTATAAATCAGATAACCCCATCGTAAAACCTTTTTCATTTATGTGAAATTCGTTGGGTACGAGATTGGTTTTGTTGGTCCGCATCACGCACGAGCGATTTCACCCGCGCCATAATGCACCAAGCTGTTCAGTAATCTCAGCTTGACCTTGTTTTAATTACCGTAATTAAGTCAACTCAAATTAACTGCCGGTTTTTCTACCTTTAACATTTGAACGCAAAATGACTACAGCAGCTTTTTTCTGCTCTCCTACTTCACTACACTAATGAACTTAGGACCAAGTCCCGGTTTTATTTACTCGCTTCAAGTTGAAAGCTAAATGAAATGAAAAGTTCACTATTTAATGGAATATTAATTACTAAAATGGACTGTTTTCACAAAAGTTGGGGTTCATAGTTTTTAGACGATGATTACGGATTTAATTTCTATTTAAATTTGAATAAGTGGAAAGTCTAATCGAATTATGATTGCTTAAAAAGTTTATTTTTTTCTAGAAATGAAAAACGTTATGGTATTAAATTTCGCTTTTTTTGATATATACGTAAATTCTATATTCCACTAATTAACGAATTGTGTTTTATAAACAACCCATGTAAATATACTGTATAAATAAAATATAAAGTATACATGTGTTTCGAAATGCTAAATGCTGTTTTTAATTCAAATAACGAACAGTGAACACGGCAATAATTTTGTGAGCCAAAAATAATTCGTTTTGAGTAGGTAAACTTAATAACTAGTTACTTATATCTAAAAATGTATCGTTTATCTAGCATTCTATATCAAAGTTATTTTAAAAAGTCATTTTTACCATAATAAAATGTTTTCAATAATTAATATGAGATTCTGAATTATTTTGAGAGAGAGAAAAAAAAGAAAGAAAAAAACGCTCATCAGCGCTGACCTCTGATTTGCAACGAAATACTCAGATGCACGTAAAAAATAATAAATCAGTCAAAACCGACTATGTGGGACTCAAGTCGGGTTGCCACCTTTTAAAAATGACAAAGGATGGAGGATATTGTTTAAAAAAATAAATTATAATATAATATTTTTGCACCACTGTCAAAAAAGTTGACATTGACGTCCGCAATTCAGGCCATGCAATAGGTATCAGAGGTATCACATTTTTGTGTACAATAAAAAAAAATCATACATACCCCTATTAATGCATGATTTTTATATTATAGCGCTAACTTGTAGAAAAATGTTAAATACGAAATAATTTTGACAGTAGGACGAGTGGCAACCAGTCTCAAGAATGGTTTTAGACTATTAGGTTTCTTTGATTAGATCAGCTCAATAACAGTTTCTACCAAAACCGAGTATGTGAAACTCAAGAAGGGTTAATTAGGTTTCTTCATTTAGTTTAGTTTAATCAGAGTATCTACCAAAATCGAGTATGTGGGACTTAAAGTAGATCAGCGGTTTTTATACGTCCATCTGTGTGCAGATCAGCGTTTCAGTGATTAGCACTGTAAAAATAATAAAACTCTGATCAGAGGTCAACGCTGATCAGTGTTTTTATTCTTATTCATCTTTGGGTACGATAATTTGACATTGTAAGTGAGTGTACAACTAGTGTATAAAACTTGTGCCATCACTAGACTAAACAGACGTTAAATTTTAAATAATAAAGCAGATTAATTAAAAATATCTGACATTTATCGGCATCTTATTTTATCAAAACGTCAGTATTTCATAGTTGCGAATTGTGACCGTAACTAACATAATATAGATACAGAAGTTTAAAACTCCCATTAACTGACTAATTTAGAATATAAAAAATAGCCTTGTCAATTTCATAATAATTTAGTTTATATTCCCATTACACACAATTGAGTAAAAATTTGTAATTATTTGTGTATTCATCACGTTTGAAATCCAAACACGACCTATTTTTCATCTCTATTATTCAGCACTATTAACTTTTATTCATTCGGGTGATGTGTACCATCACACTCATTTTCCTAATCACTTCCATGGCACTCCTGATCCTGTGTGTTGTAAATCCCACAAATCGCGTGTCCAACGTCGCTTTCGTTTGTTCTGCGCTCATGGCACACTACAAATAACAGTACCACTTACCAGGGCCGCCTAGGTCGCATGTTCATAATGAAAAAACGCGCAAAAATCCGGGTGGGTGGGGTTGCACGCCAGTGTTTTGAAAGTGTAAGTTAATGATTGTGTTTTGTTTCAGGGTGATTCCCCGTTTGGTAAAACTGAGGCTTATATCAAATTAGAACAATTAGGAGAAGGGTCTTATGCAACTGTATACAAGGGTTATAGCAAGTAAGTCATCTATTTTACATATAATAGTTTTTAATTATCAGTTTGAAGCAGGGCAAGAAACCGAAAAAATTCAGGTGAAATAACTTTCCATATAACCGGTGAACATAACTAGAAATTTAAACCGATTTACATAACCGGTTAATAAATAAACCGAGAAATAAACTAATTTAAATAATAACCAGTTGTTATTAATATCGTAGTGAGGGAAAATTAATTAATATTTATATAAATTTATTTTCATTAAATAACTGTTTAAAATAACCGGTTTAATTTTATTTTGGTTAATGATAATCGGATTTTATTTTTACCTTCCGCTTACCTGTAAAGGAAGGTATTGGAATCATGCTAAAAATCGGGTAGTGAGTTTTTAGTGGATGAGCACGAATTGGGGTCCTTACAATTTTTTTTTAATAGTTTCACGATGATGTCTGTATGTATGTGTGTGTGTGTGTGTGTGTGTGTGTGTGTGTGTATGTGGTCAGGGCCGGATTTCTGTCAGTCGGATAACTCAAATACGAATTACCCAAAAATTTTGATATTTGGTATTTAACATTTGTATATAAATTGGAAGAACCCATTAGATTTTGGTACAAATATCTTCACCGGAAGTGATATTTTTGAAGATTGAAAAGATTAATTGTCAAAAATTTATATAAATTTGGATAAATATAGTATTTATTTGTAATAAGAATAAGAGGCAAAGTTATTTGCAACTTACGTTATAAAAAAATGTCTTTATCTGGTAGCATCAAAGAACTGCAGTAAAATTAAACAAATAAATTTATCAAATAAAACGTTGAAATCTTGTAATCCATGTTCGACTGAATTTTGTTTCTGTGTAAAAAATATTGACAGGTTGACATACTAGTGCTATATGTCATAAGTAAGATATTAAATGTAGTAATTGAACGGAGGATGGCTTCAGCACAGAAGAGTTTTCCTGTGAATGAATTTTTTTATTCAGATGATGCAAATTTCTGTGTTTCAATATTTTAGATTTTTATTTGTATATTTTAAATGGGCACCGGATTGTACGTTTAACGTCTAGATATGGCGGAAGGTTGTGTGATGGCCACGTCAGATTTTTTTAAATATCATTTTGGGTCTCGGTTAAAAATTTCATTTTTGGACAAAGAATTACGAGTAACCGATTTTTTAAACTGGTTTCTTGCCCTGGTTTGAAGTTGGGGCCCTTATTATTCTTGTTCCGCGATCCTTTTTTTCATTAAGTTTTATTTTAGTTGCACCGTTTCTTTTATGTGAGTTTCCTTCTTGGATTTTCATTCGAACGAAAATGGAATTATAATTGAATCTGAAAGAAAAGAATTAAGACTATATTTGAAATTATGTAAATTCATTTTTAATTTCCTCTTATTTATCGTCAATAATACCCAAAAACTTTATACTAATGTATCGGATTTAAATCCGGATATTTACAATAATCTTTTGTTAGCTGACTGATTTAAACTGTACACTATCTGATCATTTACCAGATTATATTATTTACTGTTATTAGAAATGTTTTCTTAATGTATTCAAATTCTTTAAAACGTTTATTTATTTCAAAAAAAAAAGTTATTATACCATAAATAATTGTATAGTTTTTGACCAATAATCAATGTTCCATGAATATTTATTTTCACACTGTGTAACCGCACACACGGTACGGTAAATGTATATCTATACCGAAAAACTTACAGTATGTTCAAATAATGTGTTTCAATTTTAGTGGCACCGTTTCATGCACATTTATACAGCCCTTTTTATTTCAAGAACTTTCTATATAGTTCCAGATGAGAACGGGACCTCGTTTTAAAATGCGCTGGGTCTTAAAGGATCCGCTGATATGCGTATAATTTCCTAGTTGCGTTTTTGGAGTAATAATTACAACATTTTATGTATTTCTTTTTTAATTTGTTGATGATTGACTATTTGCTTAGTTATTAAATTTTGTATTGGGAAAACATTATTGAGTTTAATAAACAGAATCTTTGCAATATATCATATAAAAAGTTGACATTTTAAAAATGTTATTTCTTTTCAGTTTGCAAGAAAATTTCTATTATTTTTAATAAGGAAATAACTTGACAATAATTTCAAAAATAGTGTATGAAACTTGTACGTGTCTTTTTTACACTTGTTACTCTTATAATACGAGCGAAGCGACTACTATTATTTTATATAGATCCATATTTTTTATCTAGTGTATATTTATTGTGTAATGTGAAAAAATATGTAACATAACTAAAATACTATTATGTTGTATGTAGTTTAACGAATCAAGTGGTAGCGCTGAAAGAAATCCGCCTCCAAGAAGAAGAAGGTGCCCCTTTCACTGCCATCAGAGAAGCTTCGCTCCTGAAAGAACTAAAACACGCCAACATCGTGACGTTGCACGACATCGTACACACCCGAGAAACGCTCACATTTGTATTTGAATACGTGGTAAGTTTACATCAACCACGAGCGCAGCTATCTTCATGAGCCATCCATCATCCAATGACATAGAATTGATCTCGATGCTGACGTTGACTTGACCGAGTTTACGGCAAAACTGGGGTGGGAAATGGGATGGAAAACATCATTGACTTTTTATGACGTGAATGATATAGAACATAACTCTGTAAAATAGGATTGACACAGTTTTTATGAAATTAATCCAGCAAAAACTCATTTTTATTTGTAATTACAGCGCAATATACCTATCTACACTAGAAATCTTTAGTATCATTAACTGTTCTCTAAAAACGAAATGTTAATTGGAAGTGGTGTGTCATTGTTTTACATTAGGTTGATTACTTGATTAGTTCTGAATTTTTAAGAACGAAAATACAGTATGAACTAATAAACCTAATAATATATTTCTTTTCTCCAGCATACAGACCTCTCGCAGTACCTCGAGAACCACAGCGGCGGCCTTGAGCCAAGAAATGTCAGACTCTTCCTCTTCCAACTGCTCCGCGGTCTTTCATATTGTCACAAGCGTCGCGTCTTGCACCGGGATGTCAAGCCTCAAAACCTTCTCATCAGCGAAAGCGGTGAACTGAAGCTCGCAGACTTCGGTTTAGCGCGTGCCAAGTCCGTACCTAGCCACACATATAGCCACGAAGTCGTCACACTGTGGTACCGACCCCCAGATGTACTCCTCGGCAGCACGGAGTACTCGACGAGTTTGGACATGTGGGGGGTGGGCTGTATCTTCGTGGAGATGATTACTGGAATGGCCATCTTTCCCGGAATGAGGGATACGTATGACCAACTCGACAAAATATTCAGGGTGAGTATCTTATTTTTTAGATAAATTGTTAGAAAACGTTTTATGTTTATTAATCTCTTTGTAGGCCCTGGGCACGCCAACAGAAGAAGACTGGGCAGGTGTTAGCCGACTACCTGGCTACAAAACACATCTTTTAGAATTTTACCCAGCGCGTAAGTTAGGTATGAGCTGGCCGCGGTTACATGACGTGGTGCAGGGTGAAGCCATGGCCACGGCATTGCTACAGCTAGACCCCACACGCCGCCTTGGTGCCGAGGATGCGTTAAGACATACATATTTTAAAGGCTTACCGCCCAAACTTCTCGAGCTGCCGGACGGTAAGATATTTTATCACAAACAGCCCAAAATAATAATTGGTTACCACATTTATAATGAATCAAATACGATGATTTGTTATGTAATATATATGATATTTAAGGAAAAAATAAAGTTGGTTGTCTTGTTTTCACACTGTTCTATTAATTTTCTTTTATTGAAAAATTATATAATTTAATAAAACAAGACAACCAACTTTATTTTTTCCTTAATATCAATTCACACTTGGTTTCCACCTATCATCAATTATATATTTACTTTGTTTAGAACGTATACGATAAGTAAAATATTTTTTTAATCCGAAAAATATTTAAATTTTATAGTTTTATGTTTATTATATTATTATAAAGTAGCATTATTATCTCTTGTTTTAGATGTGTCAATCTTCAGCGTAGAAGGTGTACGTCTGTACCCAGAGCGCAACTACGCCGGGATCAAATGAACTCCTAGTTTCCTCTTCCTCTCAGGTATTCCTCAACAGCGTTGAACGAACATGTAAAACTACTGGAAGATTATCGGACTCATTAGAGCAAATTGTACAAAGGAAAGCTCCAGATCTGCACTGAGAGGCTTTCGAATTCATTTAGGAATATTACACTACGGTTCTGTTGTTCGCAGTTGTCATTCATTGTGATTCTTTTTCAACAATTTGTGAGTAATATTTAGTTTTTTTATTTTTATTTTATGTAAAATTCCAAAAACTTTTTGAGACTGACTGAGAAACACTAAACCTTTAAAATCACTTCAAGGCTAGTGCATTTTGTTCGTTTATTTCCTAATTTGTTCTGAACAGATGTCCGATTCACGTGTTTGTTAAATAATTGTAGGCCCTATTTTGAAGATTTCATATTTAGAAATTAAATAAATTTAAAATAAATAAGACCACATCATGAAATCTTTAATATGGAAAGTTATTTCAAAATGTTATGTTGCACATTGTTAAAAATATTAGCACGTTTTTATTGAAAATCTCGATTTATCAATCAGAATACGTACGATACTTCATCATTATTCGAGTGTAACATAAAATAATTATTCATATTCATTTCTTTATTTATTATAAATTCATAGATCATGTTTTGTAGATTGGGGTACACTTATCCCCTGGTAATTTTTCCCCTGCCATTTTCCCCTGCCCAATTTTTCCCCTGTCCCATTTTTCCCCTGCGACATTTTTCCTCTACCCAATTTTCCCTTGTCTTCCTCCATCCTTGTAATCATCATTAACCTAACTTAACCTAATTTTTTAAAACTAGAAAATATTCTTGCCTAAAATTTTTCTGAACTTAACCCCATCATACTCTACCATACGGTAGAATTCAAATAAATATTATTTTCTGACAGGATTAAAAAAATGAATAATTAGTTTTTTTTAAATTTTAGTAGTCGTGGGAAAAAAATAGGGAAATTAATAGCTAGGGGAAAAATGACCAGGGGGAAAAACGGCAGGGGAAAAGTGACCTCCAACCTGTTTTGTACATACATAAATATTGTAAAATGTGATAGAATAATTATTTTTATCTACGACTAATATGAAATGAATTTATGCTTTCAGTTGTGATCGTAAAGTTGTTGATTGTTACTGAGGACCAAGCAAAAAAATACTTTATTGAGCGTCTCCTATGACAACGCGCAGTAAAATGTTTTTTTATTTGCATAAAATAAAAATTTATTTCGATATTATTGGTATTGTCATGGTTACAAATAATACATAAATTGGATTAACGTAGATTGAATAAACTCAATACCATTATTTTTAATAACAAATAACTTCAGTCGTAGATAAAATTATGTGTGTATTACGAGCGTAATAGTTATTTATTGTATAAGTGTTTTAGATGGCGTTTTATCCACGAAAAAATGTTTAAATGCGAGGACGAAGTTCGAGCGTTTAATTTTTTGAGTGGATAATGCGCAACTAAAACACGAATACAATATAACGTTTTATCCACAATAAAAACTTTTATTCAAAATTAATTCGTTTTACAAAATGTCATTTTATAATTTATCAAATTCTAGATCAAGATTATAAGAAATAAATGCATTGCGGTGATGCTTTGGTATTTGTTGCTATGAACAGTGGAATAAAGTTACTTTATTCCACTAGTAGATAATAAGTCACATTATATAGTTGCAATGAGCACAAATAAATGCTAATTATGAGATGATTATGGATAAAGTGTATTTATTCCTCTTGCACTATTGCAGCTCGCGCTGCAATTATCGTGCGCGAGTAACAAGGAATCACTTTACGCTCTTAATACATAAATAACTATTATCGAGTAATGACTAAGTTAGGTTTAGGCAGGGTGTTAGTTTTGTTTTCCGTATTTTCGTGATTTTGGTTTTGCAAGTGTGAACAAACAACTGGGAACAACAATTCACACTTCACCACTAACTTATGAGTTGTTTTAAAAGCGTTAACATTCGACATGCACATTCATTCCTTCCATGGTGCTCAATTACTTATAAGAGGACTCTTTAACTCAATCCAACCCTGATAGCTGATTGATTGAAACTTATGATACTGTGTTCGGAACACGGTGGTGTACAGAAACGACAAATGAAATGACATTTACCTGAACTGATTTGATTGGCTAGCTCTGTAATAAACTGTAGCCATTTCGCAGTTACGCCTTTGTTTTTGTAATTATTATTAATTATTATAATTAGTAACGATCAGAACAGAATGATGTATGGAATAATAAAAGTTCTAGCGATTATGATTTTTTTGTATTATATGTTTTTATAACTTGTATGTAATTTTGTAGTTTATAAGAATCTGTTGCTTTTATGAATTTATTTGCAAAAATAAAGGCATAGGTATTTATAAGTGTTTTAAATAATCTGATAGACTTTTTACAGATTTTTATTACCGTTCAATAAATACTAGCGAATCAATAACGAATAGTTGTATATATGGGTGATTTGTTTGTATTTTCAATTGTACTATTCTGTTGTATTTATTTCTCACATACAGTGGCCTAACTTTATTGTCGATTGAAGCATCTTATTAAATCTTTTGCTGGTTACTTCTTCTTTATCCAACCGAATTTTAAATACATAAATTAGAATATAGTTGGATAATAAGGGAGTAGTTATCCCTGAGTTAAAATTGAATTTTAAGAAACGTAGAACACCATATATCGATGAGCCCTGATCGGCCATCGCGCCATCGGCTAATATTCTACATAATGTGGGTAGAGTAGCTTTAATCATGGCACTAAAGGTAATTCGCAATGCACCCATCCTCACGTTCGTCCAGTAACTAGCAACTAGTGTGTAGTCGATTACGATTTTACAATTATTATAAGAGACTCTGTACTGTATGAGTATTTACAAACTTTTGTTGAGCATTCACACACGATCCAGCTGAGTGCACGCTTAGACAACAATTCAAATTACTTCTTAAATCTTGTTTTCATTTTAAATTCGTCATTGACTAATTATTAAGTAATAATGAAATCGAACATTGTACATTTGATAATAAGTATAGAACGAGAATCGTGAGTTTATTTCATCATTTTACCATGTTACATTGTAAATAGTTTAATAGTTGTTTATATTGCTATGATAATTATATAAGAAATATCAAAAATATTATCGAGTAATAAATGTCTTTGTAATACTTGTTTATTTTTATCAGTGTACGTGGTATTTTAAACATTTACTTAATTACTAACTTTTCATCATTTTCCAAATCAATTTTTTTTCATAAAATTAATTTCAGCACATATAAAAACAAACAGTGGACAAGTGTTGATAAAATCTAATAATAAAACAAAAAGTGTTAATAAAAAATATAATAAATACTTTTACTGTGCAGACTGAAAGTATTTCAAGTGCATTAATAAAACAGCAACTTTAGATAATTGTTTCTATTTAATTTCAGTGAAGTGCTAAACATATTTGCATTGTCATATTATCTCAAGGACCTTTTTGCTGATAAATTTTTCATTCTTTATAATACTGTATTTAAAATTAGCAACGGTATATTCGTTAGTCAGAACCAGAAGTGAAAGTAATAAACAGGTAAAGTACAATCCATCACAGTAGGCTTTGTTTTATTTACAGTTATTGCAGTTATTTCACTTGTCGTAAGTAATCAACATAAATTCATTAACACAAGATATCCTTTCAAACTGAAGCAAGAATAATTTCTCGAGTAATGTATAAAAATTTGTCGATACATATACTATTAATAATACTGTGAGTTGTAAATTTGCAGTAGTAAAGAACATTCTAATTTTCCCGCCTGCGCTGACGTTTGCGCAATTATTGTACGACGTTCTTTTGTCGTGCTCATGCATAAAATTTATTCTGCTTGTCAGTCAGGGCATTGAAACATACATAATTTGTATGTAGTTAATTATTTGAATCATTAAAATCAATTTAACAATAGTGTACATTTAAATAATCAACAAACATCTTTATATACAAGTAAGAAAAAGTTTGGTTATCTTATCTTTAAAATAGCAGTATCATCCACATTTTTCATCAGAGTGTTCAAACGAATGCATTCGGTTTGTTTAAGTTTAACTGGGGTACGAGCAGTTACCGTTAAACTGAAACAGATCCAAAATATCCATACTAGCACCATCCGCAATATAATCAACTGTTATTGGCGCAGGCAAGTTCGTATACCGTTATTTCTCTCAACGAACTCCGCCTCCACTCACGGATACAATAGCGGCCACTCGGTTGTTAAGTCAGTGGATCATCACGTGAGGTTCCCTTGTTTGTACACAACGCACTGTAATCATAATCTGAAGAGATCTTTGTCTACTACTGTCCATACTGTTGTGCATAAAAAAGTGAAGAAGATGACTGACTCCAAACCTTTTGAAAGATTACCGAAGAATGTTGTGCCGAAACACTATGGACTCACGTTAGTTCCAAATTTAAAGACATTTACCTTTGAAGGAGAAGCCAATATTGATATTGAGGTACAGTACTATGTTCTATTTTTATTTCTTATAACCATATTGCCACTAGGTTTCAAATTTTGCGTAGTCATCAATTTTATCCTTCATTATCCTAAGTTTTATTTTCGAAATTGTATTTGATTATGTACTGTAAATATTTTATTCATTTTAGGTAGTTACTGCTACTCACAAAATCGTACTTAATGCATTAGATTTAAGCTTTAAAACTGTCAGTCTAAAAAAGGGAGATGGAACAAGTATAGAGCCAGAAACCACCAATATATCTTCAGAAACTGAGACTGCCGAATTTATATTTCCTGGAGAAGTACCTGTGGGAAAATACACGTTACACACTACATTTACGGGTGAAATAAACGATAAGATGAAAGGCTTGTATCGTAGCAAGTACACGTCGCCGTCGGGAGAAGAGTGTTACGCTGCAGTAACGCAATTTGAGGCAACTGATGCACGACGCTGCATCCCTTGTTGGGACGAACCAGCCATCAAAGCTACCTTTGACATGAATCTCGTCGTGCCGCCCAAAGTTGAAGCGCTATCAAACATGCCTGTAAAAAGTACAAAGCAAGTGGGTGATCTAGTGCGCTATGAATTTGAAACCACGCCTGTGATGTCTACGTACTTAGTTGCTGCTGTGGTGGGTGAATACGACTATGTTGAAGGTCGATCTGCCGACGGTGTCCTAGTGCGAGTGTATACTCCACGGGGAAAGAAAGAACAAGGACAGTTCGCCCTTGAAGTGGCGACGAAAGTTCTGCCGTATTACAAACAATACTTCGACATAGCGTATCCTCTACCTAAGATAGATTTAATTGCCATAGCTGACTTTAGTGCCGGCGCTATGGAAAATTGGGGCCTGGTAACCTACCGCGAAACTTGCCTTCTGGTGGACCCAGAGAACACTTCTGCTGCCAGGAAACAATGGATCGCTTTAGTGGTAGGTCATGAATTGGCTCACCAGTGGTTCGGGAATCTTGTCACCATGGAATGGTGGACTCATTTGTGGTTGAACGAAGGATATGCATCTTTTGTTGAATTTTTATGCGTAAACCATTTATTCCCGGAGTATGATATCTGGACCCAGTTTGTTACTGATATGTACATTCGAGCTTTAGAATTAGATTGTTTAAAGAATTCCCATCCTATTGAAGTGCCAGTTGGACATCCCTCAGAAATCGATGAGATTTTTGATGATATCAGTTATGATAAAGGTGCATCTGTTATTAGAATGTTGCACAACTACATTGGCGACGCAGATTTCAGGAAGGGAATGCACTTATACCTCACCAGACATCAGTACAAAAACACTTACACAGAAGATTTATGGGCTGCTTTAGAAGAAGCAAGCAACAAGCCTGTCGGTACGGTCATGTCAACCTGGATCAAGAAGATGGGTTTCCCAGTGATTACCGTCAGCAAGCAGTCTTCTGGCGACGGTGTTGTTTTAACTCTTACTCAAAGTAAGTTCTGCGCTGATGGCGCAACACCAAAAGAGGATCACCTATGGATGGTTCCGATCTCTGTATCTACCTCACGCAATCCTTGTGAAATTGCCTCAAGTATCGTACTTCATTCAAAGTCTGCAACGATTACGATCCCCGACGTAAGTGCAGAGGACTGGATTAAAATAAATCCAGGAGCAGTGGGCTTCTACCGTACAAAATATCCAAGTGATATGTTATCGAGTTTGGTGCCCGCAGTTAGGGATAAGAGTCTACCACCTTTAGATAGACTCGGCCTTTTGGATGATTTGTTCGCCTTAGTTCAGGCTGGACACACTAGCACAGTTGAGGTGCTTAAGCTTATGCAAGCATTCCAGGAAGAAGATAATTATACTGTTTGGAGTTCAATTTGCAATTGTTTGAGTAAATTAAGGGTGCTGTTGTCACATACTGATTGTGAAGATTTGTTTAAAGCGGTGAGTAAGATTTTCAAGAAGCGGAGAAATAAATTTAATCAAAAAAATATTTTTTTCAGTATGAACGCAATCTTCTCAGTACAATTGCAAAACGTCTTGGCTGGGACCCTTCTCCTAACGAAACACATCTTACTACCCTTCTACGCGGTCTTGTTCTTGGAAGACTTGTTTGGTTGGATGATGTTGATACTGTAGGAGAAGCACAACGTCGTTTTGAACAACACGTTGCAGGAGGTCCCATTATTCCTGCAGATCTACGTAATGCATGCTACAAGGCAGTGCTTCGTGCAGGAGACAAAGACACCTATGATCGAATGTTGAAGTTGTATCGATCAGCGGATCTTCATGAAGAAAAGAATAGAATTAGTCAAGCATTGGGTGCCATTAAAGATGAGGAAATATTGTTTAAAGTGTTACAGTTTGCCATGTCGGACGAAGTCCGTTCTCAAGACACCGTATTCGTGATCCTTTCCGTGGCCATGACTCGCATTGGTCGCGAAATGGCATGGCAGTTCTTTAAAGACAACTGGCAAGAACTGATGAACAGATACCAAGGTGGTTTCCTAATAGCTCGTCTTGTCAAATGCACGACTGAGAACTTTGCTAGTGAAGAAAAGGCACAAGAAGTGGAACAGTTCTTCAAAGAACACAAATTTCCAGGAACTGAACGAACGGTGCAGCAGTCTCTCGAGTCTATCCGGCGAAACGCTGCTTGGCTTAGCAGAGACGCACACGCCATTAAAAATTTCTTGCAATCGCAAAATTAATTAGATATTTTTAACCGCAATAGGTGGCTTCTTTATTTTCAGGATACTTACCTCAGTGTTTGTACCTATTGTAACAAAGATTTTTTGATAAATTGTTCTGTAATTATCTATATATTTATTTAAAAATAAAACATTCTTCTGTACAGGTTCGACAATTAAAAACACTTCATTTAGGTATTGTATTTATTCATAAAGTATTTGACAAAAAGTTTATCTTATATCTTAATAATTTATGCCGGTATTCATAATATATTCTTAATGTCATCACTGCAGACAGACATACAAATGAATGTAGTGATAAAATCTCGAAAATGGGCTAAAAATATCGGGTACGTAACATTTAATTTTAATTAAAATCTAGACTCTACGTTTAATGGCATCATCGACTTCTGACACACAATTCTTCACAGTATTCCACTGCTCTAAAGTAAGACTAATCCCTTTTTTGCCAGGTCGCATCTCTCCATCTGCATTGTAAAATTCACGAATATCGACGTAGTGTTTTCCTTTGAACTCCCGTAATTTTAAGAATCTATTTTTCCCAATTGTCCACGATTCCTCATCATCATCTTTGTTAGAAGATGATTTCTGTGAAGTTTGCTTAGATTTCTTTGCTGGAGGGTTCCGCTATAAAAATTGTTTTATAAAAAATCAAAAGAGAAGTAGGTTATGTATACAAAACTTACGTCTTCTGGCCCTGAATCAGAGTCTGAAGAACCTTGTTTCTTAGTTTTAGGCATTTTATATAGTTAGAACTCGAAGTATGTTTAAAATATAATAAACTTTATACTATGTGCTTAAAATTAACCGATTTTAGCAGTCGTTTACAGTTACACCACAAACTATCTAACACGAGATAATGGTTAATACAAGCAGCAGTGCCAGTAGCACAGTACAACCGTTACAACTATTTTCCGCACTAATTTGTACAGGTATCTACTTCTGAAGCCGTTAGCAATAGTAACCAAATCATGTATATAGATGTAGCAGGCTGTAAGTGCGTTGTTATGATTTATAAAACTAATTCAAAATTTATATTTTAATTTTCTGCAAATATTTCTCATTTTATTTTTGATCTCCAAACGGTGTGCACTATCAGAATGAATACGATAAGATAAAATGTTACACAGTATATCCTTAAATTTGACAAAAATAAATTACTTAATTACTATAATTGCTATATAATGTGTTTTGAAAGTAAAATCTAGTTTTTAGGATTATGCACTCTCAAAGTCATCATTTTAAAAATGTGAAAATAATTTTTAAATAATATTAAACATAGAATACCATCTAATTGCATATCGGGTTATTTAGTTTAGATATTTATGTGAGTTTTCAGAAACGCGGTTTGGAAAAAATATAAAATCACAGAAACTATAACTATATCAAATTTTACAGGGATACCTAAAATTTTTATAAATTCAATAAAGAAATTTGCAAAATATGCAATTTCTTGAAGCAGTAAAATAAGCGACACTAAAATAATATTTGTGTTATTGTTTCTGTGTACACAAAGGTAAGTACCCCTATTTATTACATATTTCATAGTTTGAATTTAATTGTAATTTAAGCTTTTTAAACTTGTACAATTATTGTATTTCCTGCTTCTGCTTCTATGTCCTAAATGTATAAACATGATGATGTATAAAGATGTGGTATCGGTTGCCTGGTTACCAGTGTTTGTGACAATACAAACATTTTCTTTGTTATAAATTTTATTCTACACAATTTTACCTACCTACATTTAATTGCTTTTCAGTTATCATCTCGAAATGGATGATTTCGATGATTCCATTGACGATTTATTATCTGAAGGAGATAGTTTTTTCGAAGATCCAAAATTACTGGCTAAAAAGTCAACACCAAAAAAATCGGCCAAAACTGTAGCAGATATTTTTGGTTTGGATACAGACCCAAAACCATCTCAGCCGAAAGAAACAACAACGAAGAAAGATGACTGGTTAGGATTGAATATAGATAAAAGAGAAACAGAAATTGTTAAAGATAAACATGTTGATATAACAAAAAAACCTGAAAGCAAATTATCATTCGAAACTGATGACGTAAATAATTTGTTAGGATTAAGTGCTCCAGAACCTAAGACTGTAGCAGCTAAAAAATCTTCCATTTTAAGTGATATATTAGGTGAAACTAAACAAGATGATAAAACATTATCATTTGACGATATTTTACAAAGCAGCAGCATTCGAAAAAAAGATCCAATTCCTATACCTACGCCTGCTATTATTGAAACTGTAACTATTCCTCAAACACAAACCGAATTCGCTCCAACTACTGCGCGAGATTCCAGAAGAGGCTGGCGAAATTCACCAAGTCTTATAGATCCATTAGGAATATTTGAAAATCAGAAGAAAGAAGTAAAACCTGAGCAAATCACTAAAAATGAACCTATTCCAAAACGAGATGATTCTAGAAAAAGTGATTCGCTAACAAAATCTTTTTTTGATCCTTCGGAACCGAAACAAGCAGATAGCTTTTCAAGTATTAGTAAACCAATTCAAGCTTCTAATGATTTACCAAATTGGCTAGGAGGATCATCTCAAGAAAAACCTAAACAAGAAAAACAAATAATTCAAGAACCCATTTCAGAAGCAAAGAAAGTTGTACAAGAGCCAGAAATAATTTTACATTCTAATAAAGTTATTACAGTTTCAAATGTTTCTGAGAATCAACCATCCATTCCAGATCACATGTTGGAATCGATTTTAACACAACAAAAGATATCATCATCACACATGGAATTACAAAATGCTTCCTTGGCTCTTCAGCAACAAGAATCTCAATTGATGATTGCCGTTCAATTGAAAAAATATGAAGATAGTTTAGCTGAAATGCAGCGAAAACAACAGGAAATTATATTAAAGCAAGATGTACAGTTTAATTCATTACTTGAAAGACAATTTGCAAAACAACAAATAATGGAGAACAATATGAGACTACAGCAGGAAAGAATTAATAATCATATTCAATTATTGCTATCGCAGACTTCTGGTGCTACTGGTATTGTTGGAGATAATATATCTGTAGAACAACAACGTAAATCTGATTATATTAAGGATACATTCGAGGAAAATAGAAAATTTTATGATGACATTGTAAACAGTTTAAAACAAAAGCATCATGAAGAAATATTTCTTTTAGAAGAATCTTACAAGTAAGCAGAAAATACCTATGTAGTTTATTTTGTACGGGAATAATCAATTTTTATTTTTAGAAAACAATTAACATTTCTAGAAAATTCTTTAGAATCAACAGAAAAAAGACTTAAAGCTGAGATTGAAAATGTAAATAAATTTTTTACCGAAAAAATTGATGAATTATCTAAAGAAAAGGGCGAATTAATCAATAGATACGAAGAAAAAATTAAACAAATAAATGAACAAAATATATCAGAAATAGGAACAATAAAAGAGAATTGTAAAATAACTATTGCAGATGTAAGAGAAGAATATAAACAAATGATGGACGATATGGCTAACAGTAAAACAAAAGAGCAAGAAACAATTATCGGTGCAGAAATGATAACGAGAAAAATTGACGAGAGTTTAGAAGTTTTACACGGTAGTACAAAAGCCATTAACGACATTCAACATAAATTTAATAGTGATCACCAAATACTCAACGAAGTCAAAGCTGAAACTTTGTCAGCCAGAGAAATGGAAATAAAAAGTAAGTAATTAAAAACCCGTCTTGAGTCCCACATACTCGGTTTTGGGTAGAAAAGAATTTTAATTAATAAGAAGATAAATCATTTAACTTTGGCTGTGTTGCTGCTAACAACATAATATAAAACGAGTTACCCATTACCTGTTGTTACTGTGGTTTTTAATCTCTTTTAAATTTGTGAAGTCTGTCATATGGCAAAGTGTACTTGCGTTCACATCATTAAAATTAGGTGTTATGAACGCAAGTACATTTCAATTTAGACAAATTGTAAATAATAGTTTTAATGTTTTGTAATATAAATAAGATTCTCTTGCATTAAAAATAAGTCCAAATCTATTACATTTTGTATGAACCGAAACATTTTAATTAAATTATTTTTTGTTAGTGATGCAATCATCTTTAGAAAAGCAAAGAGCAACAAGTGATGGAGAGAGAGCACAGTTATTAGCTTTAGTAAGAACTTTAGAAACAAGAGTAGCAGAACAAACACAATCTACAAGAGAAGAACGGTGGGCTCTTCAACAAGCAACTGCTACTTTCTCAGCCAGAGGCCAAGCCTTAGATCGAGAATCTGAATTTGTTCGTAAAAATTTAGAACGTGAACGAGAACAAGTAAAGGTATTAAGGGAAACATTATTGGCCGAGCACGAAAAAATAATTCTGCAATTAAATGAAGAAAAGCTAGCAGTAGTAGCCGAAAGATCTCGCCTTGAAACTAGTGCCAAACTAAACCAAAACTTCGATTCTTCCAAAGCAAAAACTGAAGTTGAAGCTGCTTTAAAGATAGCCAAAGAAGCAACAGATCTAACAGACAAAGAACGAGAAAATCTCTGCAAACAACAATGCGATGTAGAAATACTTAAACGAAATCTACAAGATCGCGAAACTAAACTGTCAGCAAAAGAATACGAACTAGAGAAAATGTTTAAAGTTGCTGATTTGAAATACAGAGATGGAGAAAAAGCGCTGAATGAGGCGAAGTTAACTGAACATAAATATAACGAAAGATTGAAAGATATTCAAAAACAGTTAGTGTCTTTAGCTGCAAGGGAAAAGAAATTAACTGAAGAAAAAATAGCTTTATCAAAAGATAGACTTTCACTACATAATCAGTTGAAAGATAATAAGAAATGCGGACTATGTGAAGCGGATAATTATAAAACCAATTACAACTCTGATGGATCAAAATTTGTTGAACATAATGTGCCTGTTTGGGTAAGTTAAATTTTCAAATAAGGCTCACTTAAAACTTAATACACATTTTAATTATTTATAAAATATTCAAAAGCTTCAAACAACCATGTTGAAAACATACGATTTACTATTATGTTCTTCATATATGGCTGATTTCTTTTTCAATTTATTTGATCATAGATATATAGCGAAAAATAAATGTGACATAATTTTTTGTGTAATAACATAAAGGTCACGAACAAAAAGTTAAGGAATTCTATTAAATATATTAATTTGAAACGTTACATCTTTCCAAAATATTTAATAATTGATATTAAATACCTTATGTCACAATCATCCATTACTAAAAAAAAAAACTTTCCACTTTTACTTCTAAATTAAATAACTGTTGATATCAATTAACATGATTTGCACTGACGGCACTGACACACTAAACACACACTGAAATGTATCTTGTTTCACACTGGAAATATTTAAAATTAGCATTATTTTTCATTAGATCTTTGTATATTAAATTTGTTAAGTTGAAACAGGTTTGCCACTTTTTTAAATATTTCAGGGCGCAGATGCAGAAATTCTTCGCCTAAAGTATGACTTGGAGAATGACAACGTTGTTTCCAAAGAACATTCCGTAGTGGAAAATGATTCAGAAACATAACTTTATTGTTACTAAGAACACAATTAGTATTATTATAATAAATAAGTTTCTTATGTGTTCATTTTGTGATACCACGATACATTAATTATGTACAAAATTTTTATATGAATAAAGTAGTTTATACACATTTTGTGCCGATTAAAATAAACTCTCGACACGATCAATAGCTACTAGGCCGATGTACTACAATCTCAATAAAATTAAAACTGCTTCTTATAATTGAATATTAACATTATTTAGTAGGCAATTTTCACATATTTATAAAATCAATTTAAACAATAATATAATTTAATTAAATAAAAAATTAAAATTAAATTTCCAAGTTCAATGTCTAATTCCTATAAAAATTAAACTATTGAGAAATGTGAAATTTATCTCAATTTTTATATATTTATACAATTTCAAAGTTAGTTGTTTGGACTTGACTATATTTACAAAGTTATCAGCCGAGTTTAAAAGTAATTTAAATATACAAATAAATTATTCGAAACTTGCTAATATTTAGTATCAAAATATATGTATAATATTTATCAGTATTATATAACAAGACTTTTATCTAACAATTAATGCACATTCCACCAGGTTGCAGTAAATTTTACTGAATACGAACCTGTTCACAACTTTAGTAACTTTCACAGTAGGACTGAAAGCGCTTGCATTATTTTGGCAAAGTAATAAATTTGATTAAAGGTTATAGAACACTTCTTCTGGCAAATGTATACATGTAAATGGTCGAGTTTATAAAATAATTTAATAATTTGCCAAAACAAAATCGAACAAGACATATAATAACATAATATGTTCATTCACAGCTAAAATAAGACATTTAGTAGAGCCCTTAATATCATAACAATCATCAAATAAAAATATTAATATATCATTCTATATAACCACATAATATGAAATCATTTCTAGGTAGCTTAATAAGGCATATATGAACTCTAATCACAGTTTTAAATCACAAAATGGACGGACATTCCTTGAGCTCCTCATTTGTTCTTATAGCCACACAAAATTAACCATACATATTAAAATTTAAAAATTTGAAATGAATAGCAATGTTCTTCATCATAAAATATTTGCGCTTTAAAAGTGTTTCTAACATTGAGTAGGCATAAAATATAGAGTAAGTATATTCTTATGCAGATCTTTGTTTAACTTCCAAAAGTTGCGGGTAGTTTTCTACAATGTTGAGCAGAATGCCGTCAATGTAGCATCGTAGTTGAGTGTTCACATCCTGTTGTTCCTTTAAGGCTTGTTGAATCTACACAAAAATACCACATGTATCAATAAATTGGAAATTGTAAATATACAGATTAATTGTTAATACTTTTTTAGAAACATGTTATTTACATATGCTGCGAATAGCTTGTTAGAAGTTGCTGCATTTTTAATAGAATATTAATTTGACGACATTAACAGATAATCTATATAAAATTTATAGAATAATTTAAAATGGTGTCATTTCACTTCTTTGAACCCAAAAATTTATTCAATTTAATGACATTATGATATACAAAATATGCAACAAATTGATAGCTGCCCTCCGAGCTTATTTGTTACGAAATTATTTACCATTGTGTGTTCTGTTTTTGTTATGTGTAATAAACAAGAAGTCCCCAAACTAGGAAAGTAAAGTTCCATGCACATGCTCAATTCAAATTATGAGTATGATTAAAATAAATAAAATTTCATGCAACAAAATTAAAAGTGCGTACCTTAACTATATTCTCGTGATCGTCAGGTTGGACGAATAACTGCAATCAAAATAATAATGTAACAAAAAGCTACCGAAAAGCCCCGGCTGTGCTTGAAGCGCGACAATAAGCAAATTAAAAAATGTGTTGCAGTTAATTTATATTAAATGGAGTCGTTTACTTATTATTACTTATTATTATTTATTATCGGTAAAATTTTAATGTTATAAAAATAAATTATTAAGTATTTCCCATTTCATTTAAAACCTGCAATTTGCCTGCAACAATTTGCGATTAAACCAATAATAATGCATCACTATAATATAAATTAGCATTAAGCAGACATGCGTAATGCATTAGATACATAAGAAACAAAAAAAATTACCAACACGATTTACAAAATTTTAAACTAGAATAATCGAGGTATTTTGATTTATAATACATATTTTTTTAAGAAAAAAAAGTAAACGATCCCATTTAAATTTCAAATTAAGCCGATGAAATAATGAAAATAAAGATGTTACAGAAAGTAATTGTATGTTGATCTAAAATAAATGTGCATTACTTATAAGAATAAATATTATAATAATTGAAAAAGGCGCTGAAGTGTGGTATTTGCCTTTTTCACCATTTGATTTTTGAAGAAGTTTTACGTATATTCTTCTCAAATCCAAGGAGTTGTAGTCATTGTTTTCTATGAGAGTTTAATTTTTAAATGGTAATATGTCAACTTGGTACATTACTATCATAAAGTGTTTTGACTGTAGACGATTAATTAATGTATCTATACTCTTAACTAATATTGAACAGTATACCACAGATATATTTTAGTACTGCTAAAGTGCTTGTCATTATCAAAATCTACTATAATGGTCTACTTGCATGATTTTTATTAAATTAAATATTTTTAAGAAGAGATAATAACTTTTATTTTAACAGAATTTGTGTTTGTAAGTCCAAAAATAAATAATGAAAATTGAATATTAATTAATTATGTGACGTAGAGTAACAAAATATCAATGAATTGGCCGTAAAGCCATAGCTACGACTCAACTAGAGAACGCCCCAAAAATGTTCAACCACAGGTTACATTCTTACTCGTAATATGCTTCTCTCCTCCTGTTCAAAACAATGACGTCACAGAAAATTTTCTTTCTTAATTTACTAAAAAACATAATTTTTTAAATAAAATTTATATTTTACATACGTTTTGGACCTAACATTAGGTACGTAGTAATAGAAATATCATTTTCAATACCATGCAAGTAGCCCAATTTTCTTTATTTTCCTACCTGATCGTGCGACATGGCCTCGAGTTCCGCCGCAAGGCTCGTCTCCCCAGCAGTCAGCAGTCGCCCCTGTTCGACTCCTGCTGTTAGCAGGCTGGCTTGGAGCTCCTCATTGGCCTCCAACAGAGACTTGTTCTCAGATCTAAGGCACGCCACCTCCTGGTGCAGCTCTTCAAGCCGAAGAGCATCGGGGGAAGTGGTGGGAAGAGCCGGGGTTCGAACTTCAGAACGCAGGCGCTCAACTTCACGCGATAGCTCGTCAATGAGTTGGTTGCTGCCTTGACGCTCTTCTGTCAGTCTACACGGTGAGATAAATTTTAATAATCTTGATTTCAAAGAGACAATCATAAAAATTACAATTAATTTGTAAAATTAGTTCAGTCGTTTTGAAAATATATAATCACCATTTTGTTTTTAAAGCTACGTAAATAAACGTATATATTTAATTTAAGTTGGATAAAGTATAAACGGAGATAATTTGAAGGATGACTGACCGCCTAAGAAGGGGGTGTCGCTACTTGGTACTTAAGAAAATTTTGGAACTAAATAAATCCGGGTAATCCATTACCGTTCAACATCACCCCTAGTGGCGAGAGTTCAAGCGTAAAAAATTGTTCATAGCTTTCCGTATTATTAGATACATAGAGTAAAGAAGTTAAATTTCCAATACAACTCTGGTTCTTTCGAGCTTTCGATACCTACAAAATTATGTGGTATTATTTGTGCGGTAATTTCCTGCTGTGATGCCCGCCTCACTGCGTCTTTTAAAACATCACCGTTTGAACTATACCAGTAAAATTTTTGGGAAAGTTTTTAAAAATAAATTGTCTGCCACCATCTTGTTTTTAAACATCACAATTATTATGAGTCAATTTTTTAGCAGACTTTACACACCATTAACAGTATGATGACGCATTCTAGTGCAATCTAATCCCTGGACAGTGGTTCTTTTGTTGGTTATACTGAAATTTATCTCAGGACCACTAACATGTTAGACGGACATATCAACCATTGTATCGCACTGGCTCTAGTATAACATTTACTCTTATATTTTAGTTTGGATAAAAATATTATTCAAATTTTGGATCCTTTCCAACTTTTAAAGACGAACATAATAATGATTGTGTCGCACTGACCGTAATTCAATATTTTTAATCTTATATTTTAATTTGGATAAATAAAATTCTAATTTTGTAAATCAGTTATGTCTTTTCCAACTTTTAAAGACGGACATATCAACCATTGTGTCGTACTGGCCGTAGTTTAACATTTTTTCTTATATTTTAATTTGGGTAAATATTATTCAAATTTTGGAAATCAGCTAGGCCCTTTCCAATTTTTAACATATCTCAATGCTATTTAAGGTGCCGGAGTAAAATAATAGTAGGTAAACCTAACATTTAAGAAGTATTAACTGCTGCAAAAAAAATATATTTTTTCTTCTCCTACCTTTTCTCTTGTTCTTTGTGCGTATTTGCTGACGCCCTCGCGGACGCTACTTCTTGTCTGACGTCCAGGAGTTGGTCAGCCAGCTCTCGGCGCTCGGCCTCCATGCGTTCTGCGCGTCCACGTTGTCGTGCCGCTTCCTCGCGCAAGCTGCCTGCTTCGAGTTCTAGCGATTGGAGCCTGATGGTGCAGTTCTCCAGTTGGAGTTGCTTCTCGCGTTCTATGCGGGTAAGGAGATCTTTTGCGCGCCGTTGTTCCTCCTACAAAAGAAAGCAAAATAAGAAAAGAGCTTGCAAAATAATTTATCTATTAAATTTATACAATTAGCCACAAGTTAGATAATATAATTGATAATGTTAGAGAAGTAGGTACGTGGCAATAGTTTATTTATGTTAGTCTAAATTTTGATGAAAAAAATTATAATTTAGAAATTAATAGATCGATTATGTTCAATATTTAAATTTATGATAAGGAGTAGTCGGAATATGAACATAAAATAAAACTGAAACGTTAGATTAAGTGAAAATTGATTTTATTCATTGTCCACATTCTGTCTACCCCTTTTCACGCACCTATGTATTTATAAATATAATATATTATTAGGTATTTTTACCAATCAAAAGTCAAAATACTTGCTCCTAGTCTATTATAAATAGACATGTTAAAAGTTCGCAATGTTGTGTATGCTACTCGAGGCGATTTGTTTATTTGTTTAACAGGATTTGCGTCATTAAAGGAATTTGGCATGGTCAATTTATGCAGCAGACAACATAGATCGTTATTTTAAGACAGTATCCTACGTTGGAAACTAAAATATTCTGCCATAAATGTTAAATACCATTTTATGTCAAACAAATTTATAATTTCTAACTAGTTTTTATACCTAGATGTTTTCTAACAACATTCCAAACATGATGTACCGGAATGAATGTCATTTAGAAATATCTTCATTTATATTTCTTGCGCATTAAAAGATAAAAATGTTATTAAAGAATGCATTATTAATTCCAAACACGACAGAGAAGTGTAAATATAAATAGTAAACTAAACTTATCGAATAAGTTAGCAAAGAAAATAAATATTTAATCAGACATGCATTATAGCTTTTCTTTGAAGCAATTAACGATTAATTGATTTCAACATTATTGAAAAACTTCTTAATACAACTAAATAAAATTCACGTTATTTTACCGGTGACTTTTAGTAATATGTGGGTGAGGTAGCGACGCTCAAAAGTTGAGTAAAAACGGTGATGTTTGATCCAGGAGAGAGTTATGAATTAAATTCATTATACACGGGTCTACTTCAGGTCATTAGTCATCGAATTCTTCACATTAAACATTTAAACGACTGTGAGGGTGTATACCTCAACCAACTTTTAACACTTTTAGGTCCAAGATTAGTGTAAATTTTTTCTAAAAACATAAATCATAAGCCTATCACGTGAGAGCAGCAAGTGCCCCTCGTGGCTGTTTTCATGTGGATTGTAGGGTAGGTTATGACGTCACATTCGCGACATCCATCGGTCGTTTAAACAGGAGAAAAAATTATAGTTTTCAATAAAAATTTTACGCAAATCCTATCAAATTTAAATTGTTTAATTTATTGGAACCGATGTATCTTTCTATGACGAAAAATATAGGTATATAAAAAATGAAAAAAAGTGTAGCTTCGATCATAATAATCGGGTCGAAGCGTAAATGTGACAATAATTCAATTTTTCAGAGAAAATAAATAAAATCTTTGATTGAAGATACTTACTTGAAAGTATAATTACAGGTCATCAGAGTCAGCCTGTATATGAAAAATTACGTAATTTGAATCAATTTTTCAACAGTTACAAAATTGTGTCTTCTTTTGGCACTTTTTCGTAAATTTAAAAATAATGTTTGTCTCCCATAAACTCTATCCGGGGATATAGGTACTGTATAAGTTAATTATTTGTTAATGTAAGCCTTGTTAAAAACCTCTTTAAATTAAATCATGTTTCTTAGCAGTTTTACACAGTGTAAATGAATTCTATGAAAAATGATTTAAACTATAACAGTACAATCGAGAGTACAATGTTTAAATCTCAATATGATTTCCTGTGTGGTGTTAGTTTTGTACCTGAAGTCGATCTTCATGCCGGAGCTCGGCTTCACGAAGTTGTTCTTCCAGCATATGAACTCGGGCCTGAAGCGCAGCATTTTCAGACTTAGCTCGTGTGTATCGCTCGTCCGTGTGGCTCTGCGTGTCCGTTAACACGCTCACCTGCTGCTGAAGGTTCTGCAACTGATAATGAAAAATTGTTAGAGCGAATGTATGAAATTTATGCTAAAAGCAAAGACATAGAAACTTATAAATAATAATGATAGAGTTTGTAAAAAAGAGACTAGTCTTTGCGCTATCGTTATTAAAAGGAAAAATACACTTTTTAAATTTTATCGTTTCAAGTTTAAAATAGAAAACTTTAATTGATCTACTTTAACTTTAATGTTTATGACAATATCAAAACAAGTATGTACTATGTACCTACCTACTATTACCATTGATTAAATATTACCTACTATTAAAAATAAATATATCAAAATAAAATGAAAATAATATAATAGTATATTATGTAACGTGCTGAAGGCGAGTGTATAATCATTCGAGTGAATTATATCTATTATGTGCGAGTCAAATACGACGTTAATATAAAATAGCGTTGAATTATGAATTCATAATACAATAGTGTGTCTTATGGAGGGGTTTATAAAGTTATATATACTCGGAAACAAAAAAAAAAACGCACCACTTGATAATGCACCAAAAATTCCGAATTTTTAGATTATTATTTTTCAAAAATTCATAACTTCGTGCCAAATCATCGGAAGTAGTCAATTTTTTCCCCCGGCAGCAAAATGAATGAGCTTTGTCGCCTTGGTAATGAACGAAATTCACGTAGGTATATTTTTTGCATCCGGTACAAATTGTCAAAGTTTGACATTTTTTGACAACAAAAACATTTTTTTTCTAAAGAGGGTGGCAGGGGGTGATATGAACTTGGCGTCATATTAACTTGCATGCAATCTTGTTAGAACTTGAAGATTCATTCATTTTCGACAAAATTCAACCGAGTTATGGCGGTCCAAAAATTCGGCATTTTTTGTGCGTTTTCAAGTGGTGCGTTTTTTTTGTTGCCGAGTGTACATTACGAATGTATTATTCGGTATTATCGAGGGTATTATTCAATGACCGTAGATAAAATATTTTATTATTATGCTGTTCGAACTTCTTAGGGCGTTTTCACACGGAGCAATATATTGCGAACGATAAACAATCGCGATATTGCTCTACACCCAAAACACATACTTTTAAATGAGACGCTTTCACACGGGGCGATACAATCAAAAGTATGGTAGCGCCGACGCGATATCGCGTCTACACGTCTACAGGCAATATGTTCTTCACTTATAGCGCAATAATTTATTGCTGCGATTCTAGTGACCAATACAAGTTTATGTTTATTTTCACACGACAAGCGATATATGGTAGCAATTTTTTCTTGTCAATGTAGGCAGCGTTGTAATTTTTGTTGTATAGGGTAGATTTTGTTAAAAGTTACTGTTATTTGTAAAATTTTGATAAAAGTTATATTTTACCTTGCGTGAAAAATGCCGCTATAAGTATTAAAATTTTAATTGTCATCACCGTGATATCAAAATGTAATTATGGTATTGGTTTATTTGGCAACACAGCATATTTTTATTTTATTCGCAGAAGTTTATTGTAAAAAATTATTGCTCCGTGTGAAAACCTTCTTACCATAAATCGTCGGCGATATATTGTATTGCTATCGCGCCGTGTGAAAACGCCCTTTTAGGGTCGGTCTATTCATCTTTGAATAAATGAAAAAAATATTGCATAAGAAAATAAGGGAAAATAACATCTAGAATAAATTTCGTCTTTGAGCCATGGTTTCAATCTGTTATAATGCGATAATGTTTACCGAGATGTTTACTTATTTGATTAATAGTAATTTGAATGATTGATTAAAATTAATTTTAATGAACTGCTAAATTGGTTAAAATGTGTACGTATTAACCGGTATTAATTTTATACTTCTGCTTAATTAGAAAAATTGATGAAATACACTTAAGTGTTTTTTAATCTAACTGTTAATTTATACTCTATAATCCGGATTTCAAGATGATCACATATCCATTAATTTGTGAATAATCCTATTAGAGATTGAATTAGGAAGAACGGTTTTAAACTAAAATGACATTATAAAAGGCGTAAATTTTTTATAAAGCGTCTAACATCTGCTGTTTTGATGTTAAAATAACGTACTTACATCGGTATTCACTTTAAAGATTTCTACCGGTATGTTATTGCCTAGTTTATAACTGTAACGGTATAAGAACATTTACTTGAGAAAAGTAAAAGTATCATTTAATATTTGGCATGTATATTTATAATTTATTTATAACTATATTTTATAAATATAAAAAGTTGCAAATAAATGAATTGATAACAAACTAGTTTCGAAATAGTTTAAGAAATGATATGTCTATAACAATTAAAGAGAAATTTATGAATCAATAAAAAATAAACAAGACATGTGATTTCTAGTAATCTTGCTAGTAATTAAACCAGGATTCTAATTAAACATTTAAGTCATAACAACAATAAATAGATGTATAAATATTTGTACGGTTCTATAAACAACATTTTCTTATTTCTGTGAAAATTGGTCATTGGACGCGATTACAAATAACCGAGCAAATAACTTTATACTGTCTACATTGGTAAAAGTTGTCTGTTACACGAGCTATTACACTAATAAGCAATTATATTTTTCAACAAATAAATGTATTAGATGAATTATAATCGGCTTACATTTAATGGTGGGATTCTGTGCAAATTTCACAAATGTGTAAATCTTTTAAAATCACATCAATATAAAAATGTACATAGATTATATATTTTATTGAGATTTTGTTGAATATTTACAATTTTATTTGAATTTTATAGATATGTAGCAACTACAGATTTTCACAGAATCCCACTATAAACTTATAATATCTTGATAGTAATTGTAGCGCATAGTAGGTAAGGTACCTATAGGTATAGCACACACAGATCATGTACCTAATAATCGTTAACGGTTCAGAATTTGCCATATTTATTAACCCGAAGATAGGTATATTTTACCCCCAGTTACATTAAGTAGTATCTTATTATACCCTAGAGCATTAATTTCATTAGATTTAGAAGTTAGCTTTCCTTTATTTTCTGTTCGTTGCTAGACTAGAATATAAATAATAATAATAATAGTTATTTACTTTACAAGTGGGCAAAGTAAGGAATTATCCACGAGGCCGAAGGCTGAGTGAGATAATTTTCTCGAGTGGGTAATTCCTTTTTGCCCACGCGTGAAGTAGGTATAACGTTTTATCCAACACCTCTTAATAACTGCTTAAATATTTTAAAAATATTAAGTTTCAACCTAAAACATCGCGTCTATGGTGACTTCCAACAAGCAAAGTAACAATTTACTCACAAGTGGGTATAATTTTGATCAAAGCCATTTGTGAGTAATTTTTTACTTTACTTGTTTAAAATCACCATAGTTATGATGCTTTTATTAAGAGGTGTTGGATAAAATTTGTTAACGTCAAAAATAAGTTTCATTTTCCGGATGTTAATCTTGCGTTTTAAAATAAAATAAATAAATTGGAGTAAATTATTTACGTCGAAGAACAGAAATTACTTGGTATTTATAGCCTTTGGGCGATTATAAACTCTCAGACCAGAGGAACTTGGCCTTATAAAATTGTTGTAGGTATTTGGACCTGGCAAACTACTAAGACCAGCTAAGACAAAATATTGCCTGGTTTGTTTGCAGCGGTTTACATGTTTTTAACGTTTTTTCAGTAAATTTATACATAACTTTTATTTTTAGAGAAAGCAAATAATAAAAAATATTAAATAAATATTTACATTTTCGGTCAAATCCTCGCACCACGCATGCGCCTGACTCTTCCTCGACCCATTGGTCCCTAGCGGCAAATGTGTTGGCGGCGCGATTATTTGAAGATCATGCCGCAAGATTTGATCTTCCGAGGGTCCCACAAACTCGAATTGACCCTCCCACATATCATAATCCAAATCTTGAGGTTCCTCATTTTCACTCACTTCACTCATTTTTTGTTTATTTACTGTCGCATAGCGTCGTGTTCATTTGAAGACAAGGTTGAGCTCTGAATGACCGGATGTAGAAAAGTTTGGTTATTGTTATTGTGAGAAGAATATTTTAAGGTTGTTTTGTTAGAAATAAATTGAAATTTGACGGAGAGCGCATTAATAAGTATAATTAAACCAGAACAAAATATCACGTTTTGTTCATGTTATGGAGACAGTATAAATTGATGATAACCAAAAATAAACAATTTTTATCGTTCAAAAACAACTACTCACTGCGCCCGTTTTACACTAAACAAATTTCACGTACTCACTGCTCAAAATTAAAGCACATTCCTCAACAATTACTGCATTAATCACACCCAATTTGAATTAACTTCATAACTGGAACATATTCAGCTCATATATTTCTAGACATGTTTCATTCACTGATAACTTCGCTTTTGCAATTTTTGATAACTGTTTATCTCTTGTTTATCACATCACTACAAAAAACGACAAATGAATATCACGTTGTGTCAAACAGTCAAGGCGGCAGCGACTAAAGATTCTGAGGGTCAATCCTTATATAAAATTAGTTTGTTCTATTTGCAGAAATGATTTAGTTTACGGTGAACTACATCTACTTGGTTGAGTCAGTTCTCGCTAGGTGGTAGATATATAATTTCTTTGGCGAATTTTCTATTTGGGTCATAGGTTTAAAATAAAATTTGAGGAAGTCAAGAGTTGCAGTAGGAAGTTAGGTAATTGTGGAATTTGATGCTCAACTGTCGATTTCATTCGCAATCCAGTTTATACAATAATAATAATGGCACAGTCACAATCTTTTATGTTTACATTGATGAAAATATTTAATTTGGCACAATTATTTATCAGGATTTATTACGTTACATTCTAAATTTTATTATTAACTGATAAAATTCAGTGTATTTATTCGTTTGATAACACTACATACTTAAAACAACAACTGATTTACTTATTTGAGAATTTGTTATTACATTTTGTTTTTGTACAAAGAAAACACTTTTTAATGGCAATTAATAAAAGAAATCCATAATCTCTCCATTAATTAAGCTTCACATTAATCACATTGTTATTAATCACCCATTAATTAATCACATTTTATTAGTCACCAACTCTTCCCGGCAAAATAATCTAACCTCAAAATTAACAATTTCTCAACTAACGTTCGGACTAACAATGAAAACTGTTCTGTTCTGCCGGACTCTCCTATCACTTACAAACTTACATACTTCATACTTACGCATGAATGTATGGGTAAGAGCTGCAATGTGTTTTAGTGACGTCACAAACTCAACATGTGTTTACAACTGTCAGAAACGTATGTCATAGAGACCAGTCTTCAGGACGTCGCAAGAGTATGGAGTTAAGATAGGTCGTTGGGCAATATTTTGAGCAATTTTTGTACTTGAATAAGGTGTGACGATGAGGATAGGCATGGCCTCGGGCATGGTATAGCATAAATGTTTGCGTAGGGTTTACTAATAATTTAAGAGTTTCAAATTTTTATGGGAGTTACAAAATAAAATCAATATTTACTATGAATTTTTATCAAATCGGTATATGATTAAATTTTATCAATTATTCAACATTCAATTATTGTTTATTTATGATTTAAACAGTTACCTACGTATACAGTACGTGTACAGTACTACATTATTTTATCATTATCAGGAAATTACTATGGAAATAATTTTGAAACAATCAATAAATTTTTTCAGAAGTTACTTAATTTTTTGTCTGAAGCTACTGATACAAGATTACAAAAAATTGATGTTTATATCGGACGATTTACAAACCTTTTGTACCAGAGACTGTTTTAACACTCGATAATGCCCTTATAATAATTTAAATATTTTTATCCAACACCTGTTAATCAGCATCATAACTATGCTGATTTTAAACAAGCAAATTACAAAATTGCCCACAAGTGGAAGTCATCATAGTAACGACGTTTTAGGTTGGAACTTAATAATTTTTATCTACGATAGTGTGTAAAATTGACAATTAGTTGTCAGTTTTTAGTTTGTAAAACAATTGTTTAATAGCAAGATTTCATTAGTCACGGGTTGCGCAGCAACAAGTGGTTACAGTTTTAAAACACGCAAAAACATCCGCACAACAATCGGTAACTAACGTGAAAATTTTCTTGTCAAAGCAAACTTGTTTTGATTCTAATTCAAATTTAAAAGGATTTTTTTATATTTTTCGAGTTTTTTAAATTCTATCGTAGATAAAATCTTATACGATACACATACGTAAAGCATATTTATATTTGCTACGTAAGTTCCGGTTTGGAGATTGCTACAAAAAATAACTGGATTATCAAGATTTGTATCAAAACCTTAAATGTAAAATTTGGTTGTTAAATGTTTGATATTTTTTTAGTTATCGTCCATAAAAATATTGTAACACATACATGCGCGCGCGCCTACAGACATCATCTCTAAAAAACTTTATTCGTACATATTCTATCGTAAATCGTACCTACTTATTCACTAAAAACTCACGCACGAAAATGTTAACCCGTTACAATACCTCCCCTTATAGAATATAATGCGGGAGGTAAAAACAACTGACCATCGTTTGAATGTTGTTATTGATTCTTCGACTAAATTTTTTCCCAGAGAACTTTAATTTTGATAATACACTAGTATTTTGATAGTTTGATAGTATTTTGATAAAAAAAACTCAGGATCCCGACTTTTAAACTCGGGATCTCAGCTTTTATTAAAAGTCGGGATCCCGACTTTTAAACTCAGGATCCCGACTTTTAAACTCGGGATCTCGACTTTTAATCTCGGGATCCTGATTTTTAAACTCGGGATCCCGACTTTTAATCTCGGGATTAAATAGCTGACATCCCGAGTTTAAAAGTCGGGATCCCGAGTTTAATAGTCGGGATCCTGAGTTTAAAAGTCGGGATTCCGAGTTTAAAAGTCGGAATTACGAGTTTAAAAGTCGGGAATTCAATATAAAAAATATTTACCCTGACCCTTCTACGCCGTCGTAGGAACTGAAATAGTTTGGGAAAAAAGATAAAAAAATTTGCTGAATAAAGCATAAAATTACAGGCGTTACGAAAGTAAGTTATTAATACTTATAGTCGGGGAAGTACTGTGATGGACACAGCCGATTTTTTAAATATTTAAGCAGTTATTAAGAAGTGTTAAGATTTTCCTCGTGGGTAATTCCTTACTTTGCTCACTTGTAAAGTAAATAACTATATTCTATTTTTATTTAGATCGTCAATATGAAATTCTAATATTGTATAGGACATTTTTATTTAGAATCAGTTTTTATTCAGATCATTGCATTACTTTACTTACTAATGTTGGTTTATTTCAAACTAATTCACTTTCGAAATCTTCATTTTTATTTATTTGCCACGGAAAATTGCATTTTGTCAATTAATCTGGTTTTCTGAAGTGCCTACCTACTTATCTAAATGTAATACACCTATACTGATATTGATAGTAATGCAAATATAGGTACCATGTTTATAGTAATAAATAAATTACAAATTCAACATACAATGAAATATTTTCTAAGAATGAAAGTGAATATAATAAATAATTTATGCCCACATTAGAATAAGTCGTATGGCGTATCATATAAGACTCGTGTTGGGTGACACAATTTATGCACTACGCAACATTCCAGATACTGGCCTCTATGGTAACCGGAAGCCCCGCCTAATTGTTTACAATTAATAGCTCCCTCTTTCGTGCCTACAGATCTTACACCACCATGTAAACAAATGAATTGTTAAATAGCTCATTTATTTACACAAAGAAAAATTAACATCACGAATTTTTATTCTAATAATAATTGAACTATTGAACATGAGATTTTAGAACAAATTAATTACTGTTTACGAGTTAACGTTTATATCTAATTATTGTGAATTAAAAATAAATGAACAAGATAAAATTGTTTTCAGTTAAAATATAATAAGAGATAAGTAGTTAGTTAATATACATAATTACGTAAAATAGAATGAAAAATAATATTATCTGCTGTATTTGTTACAATAAAATATGTTATCTATTGTATAATTTTGTATCTGATGTAATTTTAAATATTAAAAAGTAACGCAGTAAAATGTAAGATATCTACTCGCTGCTCATAAATCATAATCATACTTCACATAGCACATTTATAATAATCTGTTGTGCCAAGTTATGTAACCTGGTATACTGAAATGTATTACTGGTTGCGAGAAAATACTGATAATATTCTTCGGTAACGGCTATAACAAAAATCAGGGTTATGTAACTTTGTTGTTATTTTGTAAAAAGTAACCAAGACTTAATTAACTGTTTTCTAAATTAAAGATCATATTTAAATTCTCAAGGTTGAAATTTATATTATGAGAACCAATATTGTTTTTCTATTAGTGTCTAAATATTTCCATGAAAAACCACTATCAAATATTAATAATTATTCTTATTTAAATTCATCAAAATATATTTCTAAAGTAGGTATAGTAAAATGAGGAAAATGGGTCTTGGCCAGATATCATTCTTAGATTTGTAAATTTGGAGCAATCGATTGAAACTGTCAGTTACTTCATTTTGTCAAAGCACGCAATGTATAAAGTGTACGCATGGCCTACATCTTTTGTATTTTACTTTTAGTCACTTTATGAATGAAGAACTTTTATTTTTAGACATGAATACGACTGTTCTCAAGAATTATTATAAACTAGAAATTATTACAAATCAATTCGTAAAGTTTACAAGTACCTATATAGAATTATGTTTAAGGTAAACTTGCATTGTATTTGCGACAAATAATACCGCTGAGGCGCTGACAAATTGACGACATTTGTCATTTTAATTTTGTTTAAGGTAATTTTATATTTGATGATTACAATAGATAATAAAAAACACATAATAAGAATTGATTATTAAACAATACGATGGTTACACGTTATTATTATCTATATTATTTGCCAATCCAAGCCTACTTTCAGCGATAACACTGAATTTTCAGAGTGAATATTTCCCTCGAAAAATTTCAATCAATCAGGTTACGGTATTTTTAAATTTCGAGCCAAAACATTCAAGTATCAGTGAGTACGTGCAGAAGTGCAGTGTACCCGCGAGTATTTGCACAAGTGCATACCCGAGAATTTTGACAGCTATCAACATAAGAAACAAATCATCAAGAAATTAGGTATTTTTACTATCTACATTATATTTTTTATTAAAAACGAAAATTGCAGTGGACAAAGTGCCAATGTCATTGATCTGATGTTTATGTGACAGATCAAATATTAATTATTTTATATTAAAAATATCGAATTTTCCTCGAGAAATATTCTCCCAATATACCACTCGTGCATAACAAATACATCAGAATATTTTGTGTCGTGTACTCGAAAAAATATTGAATGTACATGTTGTTGTGCTATGAAACCGTTTATGTATGGCGATCTCGAGAACTATGAGGGATAACGAAGTTGGTTAAATTAGACAAAAGTTGCCCCTTTAGTGGACCAATTTAGAAATGTTTTTGTTTTCCCACAAAAATGCATAGGTGACTCGATATACGAAAAAATGTAAATTTTGACAATTTCGTTTTTCACCTATAACTTTTTTGTTTGAATTAGTACAAGTTTCTAATTTGCACATTCTATAGGTAGTTTTTAACGAAGAATTTACAGCAGCCCTCAAATTTTTTTTTATCTTCTACAGATTTCGAGAAATGTCATAACAGAGATTTATTTCTCTTTTCAACGATATAAAACACAAGTACATTGAAATTAAAAAAATAAAGGCAGAAATTACATAATCGTTATTTTTTTCATTGTTTTTATCAAGAAAAACTACGTATATCGATAAATTTAATTAGAATAATCCGCTAATTTTAAAAAAATATAATTTTCACCCAAACAAATGGCATTTTTTTTAATTTTGAACCTAAAAAATTTTGAACGCTCATATCTCGTTCTCGGAAACTAAAAGAGATTTTTAAGTGCAGTTTGCGCCATTCCTCATAGTTTAGTTAGCATAATTTGATAGGTACTTTTTATAAAAATCGATATTCGTAGTCTCCCTTAATAAAAATAGTTAAAAAATCATTATTATGTAGTTTCTGTGTTTATTTTAATTTTAATGTACTGCGCGATATTCAAATTTTAATATCGATATCCGATATCGAAATAATATCGATAATTTTCGATGTATCGAAAAATCGATATTATCGATAAATATCGATATAAAATCGATAAATATCGATATAATATCGATAAAATATCGATTAATATCGATAAATATAGATAAATATCGATTAATATCGATTTGTATCGATATATATCGATCTCTCGATATATCGATAAAAATTATTTTCAATATCGGTATCCGATATTTAAAAATAATATCGATATTTATCTATATATCGATATTTTTCCCAGCCCTACTCATAGCCAACTATGAGCTTTATATGAAAATTTGAATTTGGTTTGAATTTCTCGAAATCTGTAGGAAATGTTGAGGACTACTGTGAATTCCTCGTTAAAAACTACATAGAGAACGTGCAAATTAGAAACTTGTACTAATTCTAACAAAAAAGTTATAGGTGAAAAACGAAATTGGCAAAAATTTACATTTTTGCGTATATTCACCTATGAATGTTTGTGGGAAAACAAAAACATTTCTAAATTGGCTCCCAAGAGGGGCAACTTTTGTCTAATTTAACCAACTTCGTATCTCTTATGGTTTTCCAGATCTCCATGTCTAAACAGTTTCATAGGACACTCTGTATACATATCTACCAATTTATATATTTTTCTAAATTTTCATTCCAGATATTTTTGTTTTGTTTTAAAATAAGATTTGTGTTTTGCACGGGCCGATTAATTATATTCTTGGAATCCAAGTAATAAAATTATTAAAAGAATGAATGCTCTCGTAAGATTATAAGAGATAATATGCAGGGTCCATGTAGCATAATACTTTCTATAGTCGAGGGTAATATAACAAGTGCTATATGATTATCATCGGTGATAGCATGAGTTGGTCACAGAAATTGCAGATTGAGAAACTAACAGAAACAGTTAATATGTAATAGCGGTGATAAAAAATTTTTATTAGTAGCTTGAGCAACTTAACTGAAATTAATAAGCGGAAATTTTACTGTCATAATGTCAGTTTGACATTAAATTAAAAATTGGTTAAATTGTCATTTTCAGTGTAAATAAGCAAAAAATAAGGTAAATAATACATATTTATTAATGTTAAATACAAATTTAGTAAATATTTCAAGTTTCTATTGTAAAAAGAATTCATAAATAGACCGTCGATGTCATTACGATTTTCTTACCGAATATGCACTCGTGCATTAATTAATGTCCAGGAATTTTTTATCGTGCATTCCAACAACGAAATTAACTCTCGTGTACCATTCGAGCTAACTAAGACGTGGCCGGAAAGCACTCAAAAATTTTTCCGGAAAGAATTAATGCACATGTGATATTATAAGTGAAAATATCTCTTAATTTCGTTTCATGAAAATTTTACATTGTTTGGCTGTGAATTCGGCAGAAATAAATTGCAATGAAAATAAATTGTAAGTTTCTATTGTGATTCTACCCCTAATTATTTATGAAAAGACATTTATATTTACGAATTTTGCTTATAAGTAATGTATGTTTAAATAATTTACAATCGTGCATGTATGTACTGTGATCAGTGATGAAGATAAGATTTTGCGACTCACCCGATGGTTGAGCTCCAGGACATCCTCTTCGAGAGACACGTCGGAGTACATGTCGTCCGCCGTGTCGCACGTGCTGCTCCTGCCCGAGGAGTTGAAGCTGGAACTGCGATACAGTTGGCTGCAATGATCATTCCAGACCAACAACGTCAAACAACACTGACTCAAACACCACACGAACAACAGACAGCAATCATTAACTTTTCTCATTTTACTTTCAAACGATAATTTTCTTTCAAAAGTGATTTACGTAAAATTGGATTTTTTTTATGAACAGAAGAAGAAAGAAAAGCATTTTTGTATGAGTATTATAAAAACAAGTCAGGATCTACGAGAAGTAATACCAAAAGTCATATGTATTTATACTCTTTAAGAGTCCTAAAAATTTAAATTTAAATTTTAATCAATTAGTATACTGAAATTCACATATTATTGATTTTATTTTGTTGTGTACAGTGTGGATTCATACACCTAGCTCAATAGTGCTAGTTCGTACGCTCGAACCCTTTTACCTGTTACCAAGTCCGTGCTAGTTCATAGGTACAACGTTAATCACACACAAATACTTGATGTAATCGCAGATCCACTGACCCTAGTGCTCAGGCTACAGCTACGTTATTATAATTATAGTTTCATTTTTAAATAATATATTTGTGGATTCTACTAATTCGTTTTTGCTATTTTTACTAGGGATCGCCGACTACATCAAGTATTTGTGTGCGATTAACGTTGTACTACGAACTAGCACGGACTTGGTAACCCCCCGCTGCGACGGATTAAGAGTTGTATAGGTAAAAGGGTCCGAGTACGAACTAGCACTAGCACTATTAAGCTAGGTGAACGAATCCACATTGTACAAAACAACACTACATCGTATCTTCGTATCTATACCTCTGCACGCAACTTTAATATGTTATATAATTTGATATACTGAATACAGAAATAAAAGATTTCTTTCAAAATTCGCAAAAATAAGGGTTGTGCAAATATTAGAGCCACTGATTTGAACGTCCATTTTGTTTATTTATTACGTTATTTATAAAATAAAATTATAAATAATATTAGACTATCTATAAATAGTCATTTCTTTTGTAAGAATTAAAAAATAAACAGTTAAATGGACTTTCAAACCAGTGGTACTAAAATTTTCACTACCCATATTTTTGCGAATTTTGAAAAAAATCTTTTTTTTCTACAATATAATAATCAAATTAACCTATTAAAGTTGTGTGCAGAGGTATAGAGATTCCCTGTATGACAGGCCTATAGCTAGGTCAAAAATTTTGAATACTGATTTTAAAATAAAATTTTTATTATTTGAAAATTTACGATACGATATCGTAAATAATATGATACATTCATTAAATTAAACCTATATTATCAAAACACGACTTGCCTTACATATGGGAAAGTTTCTTATTGCATCTGTTCTTCTTGTTAGTTTTATCAAACATGCATCATTCTACTTTTACTTTTGTATATAATTTATAATAAAACAATCAGTTCTCTACTATTTTAAATTTAATCAAATTTAAATTCTTACCTAGCAAGTGCATTACTACCAAGTTGTCTTTTCCCCGAACTGTAAAAATAAAAATAAAACATTTAAATAAATTTAAATAAACAACTTATGACATAAATGATAAGCACATATTAAATAGATGTACATGAACAATGAACATGAATGTTACATAGCTTAATAATTTAGTTTCAAGATAAGCATTATTCATTCACAAGAACCTACTTATTATAGAGTGTAATTTGTATAAAGTGCGTTTATGTTATCAGGTTAAAATGAGAATGAAACTATCAGTAAAATAGTTTCAGTTCTAAAAATTACTCGTTTCTTATCAGAATTATGAGTCACTAGCAAGTAGGTAAAGCTTTACTAAGTAAAATTCGTCCGGCTCATTTTGAAATTACTCAGGTGCGGATGCCCGAGTGCATTAGATGACCGACAGTGATTCTGACAACTCAAGATTCAAATACAGTCTAGTAGTACACATTTCGGGTTATCTGCGATGTACTCTTCACTGACAACCATGATTGTGTATCCATCAAATGACAGCTGGTAACCGCACTCACGGCAAAATATACAGCTGGGTCTGTGCTCTGTATACGGTCAACGAGTAAGGAATACCATTTAAGTAGCACGTTTTATTAAATCAACATATAATTGAAATGAATTATCAAACACCAGACATTTATTAGACATTGTATAAAATATTTAGAAAAACTATCTATTATGTATAATGGTAGGTAGGTACGAGAAATGTTCACTGTACTTTAAATAAAAGTTACTCTTATTTTTACAAATTTTTCGAAAATTCTTTCTGTTCAATCTTTTGTAAAAATTTGCATGAAGCAGAGGCCATCCTGTATATCTATACCGATGAATCACAGTAGGTATGTGAGGTTTTCCCACCCAAGTTGGGTAAAAGGCGTGATGTATGCGAAGTTTTAATAACACATTTAAATTTTATCACATTGGAATGAATAGCATAGCATTGTGAAAAATCTAAAAAATACTTTAAATTACCTACTCAATCAGTTTTCTTTAAAAAAATTAATATTGTGCTAAACAGTGTTCTAGTTGTCGACCTGTTCATATATTGGTTCTTAGAGGACACTTTTATGTTACAGAATATCAAGTATTTGGAGACGCAAAAATCTACCCCAGATAGCCGTTCTCATGTAAAATTTGTTAATGTTTTCAAAATTGAATTGTTTTTCCACTTATAAAATCTCATTTCTATGTTGTATGACTGTTTTAGAAACGTTATAGTTGGGGATTGTTTTGTTATTAATTTTGAATATTTTTTTGATATAATATACGAAGCAAGACAAGCAATTCCAATGCATCTATGTATAAACAAGGCATGTACTATGTACTAAGCGTCGTTGTTTATGGTATTAATTTACAACAGTATTTACAAAACTTACTGAGTAATGCACCACGATTTAAAGATTATTACCGGTATTTTTATAACTGTTTATAATCATTGTAATTTGAACACACTATACCAACTTTATGAAAAAGTCTGCGTTATTCTTTTTGTTTCACTACTTCGCTGTCAAAAAAGTTTCACCCATCACCTCACAAGAAAATATTATAACTGTTTCAGATCTGTATTTGACTCTCTATATTCAAGAAATACATGACTAATTTTCTAAGAATCGCCTACACAGGTATCTCTTCTGTCTGAGGGTATACGTCATCATTGTGAACTGTAGCTCACCATAATCTAAAAAATGCTGTATAATTTTATTCTTTCACTGACTGTTTAAATTTAAAATTACAAAAGAATTTAATGTGTTGAATGAATATTGATATTGACAAAAAGTAACGCCGACTCCGTAATGATAAAATTGATTAATGAATTAAGCGGCAAGAAAGGGCATGCGATATTAAGAAATATTTCATCAGCACCAAAATTGGTAGAGAAATATTGGAATAAAATACAAATAACAACTGCTTATATGAGTATTTCTTAATATCTCATGCCCTTTCTTGCCGCTTAATCAATTAATCAATTTTATTAATATTGATATTATTTGTTAAGAAAACAAAACTCCAACTGCACGAAATGAAAGAATCAAACTATTTATTAACTTATAAGGAATAAATTAAATAAATAAATAAAAGTCAGCAGCAAATCCAAATCTAAAATTTAAAATACATTATACATAAATTGGAAGTTAATTTTGTGCAAACGTAAATCTAATATATTTTATACTTTATAGTTTAAAAACAGAAAAGTACGCACAGAATTAGACATAAATAAATTTAACCTTTTCTGTTCAATAATAGGAGAATTAAATATTTCTAACACAAACCTTACTTTTACAATTTTAATTCTTTATGTTAAATCCGTCAGGTACCTAAGAATTTACGGAATTCTTTCTTCTATGAGTCATCGCCAAGTATACTCCATAAATCTAAGATTTGAATGTCAGATGGTAAGCTTTAACAGCACGGAGTTGTAAATTATTTGTCTAGTGTACATATCAGGAGCATCGGAGCGTACCTACATGTTAATGTATTGATATGTAGTCCGTGACAGAACATTTTTTGTTTTCTGTAATATGTATGTTCTGGTAAACAGTCTAATAAGTATATTTACTGATCTGACATTGATATTTCTCAGAAAAAGAATAAAACAACAATAATCATATACGAGAAAACATATTTTTACTTTTTTCAAAGTAATCCTTACTTTCAATGTTTTCTTACCTTGAACTTCGGACACTTATAAAATTTAGCTCTTATTTTGGACAATAACTACTATAGTTGATTTCTTAACTAAACGGAGCAATCTGAAGTTGGAATGCTAAAACTGATCGTTTTTGATTGGCTGATGTACCACCAGTTTTACACCACACAAACTTTGTAATGTAAACAAACGAATGTTCTCCATCTTGTCTCGTCAGCTGTTGGCAGTGACTGTATCGAGTTTGCCCGCTGATAGGTCAAATTTAATTTTGCCGCCAAAAAAATCTAGTGGTATTTTTCTCGTATTCACACAGTGTAAATATGGCTCAGCGATACAATTTCAGATTGCTCCGTTTAGTTAAGAAATCAACTATAGTGTATGCAATCAGTGGGCATAATCAGCTCCAAGTTTGATTATTTGAATAAACATTGTTACAGGTTTCTGTATTTACTACACAGTGGATAATGGATCTCAGTGTTCATTTTGGACGCTTTTATTAGTGTTCTGGACAGAGCTTCAAACGCGCGAAAAAATGGGTTCGGTTCGGATACAATCTACATTAAAATTTATGGTTTGGTTCGGGTTCACCGAAATTGCAAGGTTCAGTTCCGCTTTTGGGTTCATTTTTGTTTTCATAGGTTTAATGTCTTGTTAAGCCGGTGCCGAGAAAACTACTATGTTCAGGTCTGAATAAAAACGATGGTGTTACAGCATCTGTAACACCATCGTTTTTATTGTAGTCTTCGACACCGGACCTGATGATGACAATATAAATTGTCGAAACCGATAGTCTATTCATATTAAAGAGTGAAGATCAAGATGTAATTTCAACATTTATTTCCTTCTCCTAAATACAAATTAAGTGATTCCATCTATCGCTAAAATTATGAAATTATGTTGGAATTTAGGCGCAATTACCTATTACGAGTACATGTACAGATTTAATTTTATATATTCACACTGTGGAATGAAATTAACATTCAAAAGTTTATTACCTTCGTTCGTCATTTGTAAGCGCATAAGTATCGTCAACGCTAAATTATAATAAATAAGTATCGAGGTAATTTTTACCTCCTGCCTGATATTCTGATTCTATAAGGACCGGTACTGTGACGGGTTAAAATTTTCGGATGTGAGTTTTTAGGGAATACGCATGTTTTAGGAGCCATACCAATCCACAAACCGGAAATAATACTTTGCTTAAATATTTAGATAAATATTAAATGAAGGATTAGTATATTATTGACATCTACAATATTAGTATTAGTACATGATACTATTTAGGAATTATATTATTGTTTATAATTATAATTTAGAGTATGTATGAAACTTCACAGTATTTTCAGTATATTGATTGTAGTCCATGGTCCATGATCGTTTAAAGTTTGTTACTACGTACAATTTAAATAATTATGACATGACATTGATAGTGACAATTAGTGACACATCGTTTATATCTTCTTCTGCAGTTTAAAATCATAAAATATATTTGTGAGTACAGAGTACCTACCTATACTATGGTAAAAAGACTGTGTATAGAGTATGATAAAATAATATACAAAAACATGAACAATAAATTATTAATTCTTATGAAACTCAATCGTTTACCTACATCCTAAAATAAAAATGTTTGAGAACGTTGTAACAACAAATGACGTCATAAACTTACTATACAGTCATAACCTCCAACTCACAATTTTCCCGCTAAACTTGTCTTTAAAATATTTCGTAAAACATAAGCGCAATAATTTTCTTATTACAAAATATAGCAAAGTCGTAAACTATCAACCTCGATTCGCTACATACCCATTTTTGTCGGATTTCGCATTTGATTTAGGTTTACTGCGTTTAAAACATGCACACAAAGAAAAAGAAGACATCTTAGTGGACTTCGTTTTTGTTTTGACGTATGAGAGAAAAACAACCAAGAGTGAACAGAAATATCTAGCGTTAGAATTTGTCTTCATGCCAAATTTCAAAATAAAATGTAATCGGTCTAAGTTTATATATTCGTATTTTTAAATGTAGAATATTTTGAATAGTTATTTTATAGAAATAAAATATATGCCGTTTTATGTTATTTCATAGGTATAAGTAAAATACCACTTCGGTGACTAATAAATTTTGGTCCTCACTTTGAACACTAAGATCATTATTTTCCGGAATGTTAGTGGACCTTTAACAATTATTGTTTTTTAATTTTGTATAAAAACAACTCATTATTAATACTAATAATAGGTAGGATTGTTTCTCACTTGCACTTTTAATAATGAACAATATACCACTCAACTTATTCTGAAAAACGTGTTTTCCCCGTTTAATTGTGAAACTCGTCTAAATAATTAAATTTATTTTATTAGTAATGACACTTTTTAAAGGATAGGTAGGTACCCTTATCACACTGAAAGTCGTAGTTCTCCGATTATGTTTAGATGGTTAGATCATATTTTAGGTCGCTGACTTTACAGTGAATAATGATACAGTAGGTATACAGGGTTATTAGCAAAATTCCTAATCGAGCAAACGACAACTTGTACATATATGCAGAAAGTTCAGCGGATGATGGAAAGTAATAGGAAGTAAAATAAATATTACATTTATTCAATAAGCTTATTAAAGACATGTAATATTTATTTTACTTCCTATCCATCATCCGTTGAACTTTCTGCATTTATTAAAATTACTGGATACGACTATCAACTTCAAAATATTGGAATTTGTTGTACTTGGGTTGATAGTGGGCTATGGGATTATTTTATTCCTAAAATCGAATAGAATAGATTGAGTTTTGATTATGACATGTTGACATGACTTTGTTGCTCATAATTAGGTACTATAATAATTTTTGCTAGCAAATTTTAATCTGATGATTAAATTCTAAATTTTATTTCTTAAATTGAACAAATTTTTGTTAGCTCAATTTTTTGTTTCACCTTCGAAATCTCCTATACCTACATTATGTCTGTGTCTGTCAATAAAAACAAATGCCATCTAAATATAAACATAACTCCCGGCTTCCGTGTTTAATTTTAGTTTTTGTTTGATAATAATTTCATTTGGTATCTATGATATGTGGTGGATGAAGAAAACATATAACAAATGTATAATTACGAAAATATTTCTAGAAATAGTAACGCGATTTATTTTTGTTGTAATCTATTTGCGTTTGCGGTGCGATTCTGCCGGCTGTCACAGCATAAAAAGAAGAAAAATGAGAATTTGTGGTATGCTCGACGTGGTCATCATTGAGAATTACGTTCTTCACCTTGTGTGGAATTCCCAGTAGTTCATAGTTGAGATAGTTGGTAGGTAATTTAAATTTAAATATTTTAAATTGCATCTTAAAGAAAAGGCGGTAACTATTGACATTTAATTTGAAATTTCGTTCTTCAAAATTAAATCATACTAAAAATAAATTTTTTAACTTAGAACATTGTTATAACCATGAATGAAACGAAAAAAGAAAAATAATTATTTTTATTTGAGAATATTTCTTACACACCAGAAATTTTGTGACGAACAGAGGTTTGGTTCTAGTTAGCAAAATACTTGAATTGACTTTACGGGACATAACGACAGCTTCATGTTGATGATCAAACCAAACGCACCATGTATGTTGTTAAAACGTTTCTCTTTTGTTATAATTATAAGCAACATTTTAGATTTTATACAAAGTGTTTTTATACTCCGAAAAATAAAGTATTACATGATGTGTGCTGAGCGTTAACAGAAAGGATTTCTGACAAATTCGTAAAATTAAGGGATACCCATTTAAGTTAGCGTATAGGTATTATATTGAAATTTGAAATCAACATAATTGAAATGAACACTTGTGGAGTAAAGCTAGATTCAGACCTACCCAATTATAAGTATAATTTCTAAATTAACCAACCAGCTTTTCCAAAATATTCCAATTTCAATTTTAAGTGCGAACATTGAGCGCTGGTTGGTTAAATTAGCCACTTACACTTATAATTGGGTAGGTCTGAATCTAGCTTTACTGTAGATTTAAATACAATATTTAGAAAAACGATCTACCCGGATACTAAAAATGTTCACTTAACTTAAGTTACCCTTATTTTTGCGAAGTTGCACTTCCGAGACTAAAACTCTTCTTTAGTATTTATTTTTAGGGACAGTGGTTCAAAAGTTTTTGTGGCACATATACATACATACTTTTCTTCTTCATATTTATAGAAGATTTTAATCTATTGTTTACGTACTAAAAACGGTTTGTATATTTTGACGTTTTTATTTGTTTACAATATTCGGAATTGCAATTATTAATAACGAAATTTATAACAATCTGTGATGAAGCCACACCCAAGTAGTTTTAAAATCGTAATAGAATATCTAATTATTTTTTTCTTAATTATTACTTCTAAGTGTTTGTGTTTGTTAGAAACTGTACAATTTTATTCATCCGGTTACTCAATAAAGTAACTGTTTTTGACTTAAATATAAAATTATATAAAGTGAAACTTGATGTCAAGATTATTAAGCAATGCGAAGTAAAATACAAACAAATAAAAACTGTTGAAATGAGTTATTTCCTTCATTAATTTACGAGTATGCAAATATACTATGATCTTGAGAGTTCATTACGTAAAATAAATATTGTATTATTAATTAGAAAACGCGTTAGAACTTAGGGACTACGAAATATAATTTAAAGCAGATAAATATGTAAATAAATGGAACAAGAAACAAGAAATATACATTTATATAAATTAAAGACAAAATTACAAAACTGTACTTTTTCGGTAAACATGTATTTCTTTGAAATAATGAGACTAATATAAAATTATAAGAAAAAGCAGATGATATGATACAAGCTAAAAGAACAAGATATTAATTTAACCAAATAATAATTAAAACCACTATAGAAATAAATATTCGTCACCACAACCAGCACTAGAACCCTTCTCCTCTATAACTGAAAATTAACGTTCAATGTTTTGATATTTTGAAATTTTATAATGAAATAGTAGAATTATTATATAATAATAATATTAATAATAAGAATAGAAATGCAAAGCAAAATTGAAATTTACAGAATCTTGGGAGTGTTGTTAAAGATACAGAATTTAAAAATGTATTATGATGTTATGATCAATATTAGCAGGTATAAGTATAAAGTGATAAGGGATTCAAGTTGACATAAAAAATATACTAGTTTTCAATATGAATTAAAAATTATGTAAAAATATCAAAAAATTGAAAGTCTGTGACGTACTGTTAGTGCCTATAGCCCAAAAATAAAATTATTATAATCTTACTGTCGAAACGAGCCCCATCGGCGGTTGGGAAGATTTTCCTGGTGACTATAAAAGGATCAAAATCAGTAACAAAATTCTTATTTATTTCGCGAATAAAAAGCAGTGCACAGTTAAAAAGTAACTATGGTAGGTACCAATATATGAAATATGTATAAATAAATACATAGATTTTACAATTATTATGCATATTTTCACATTATAAAAAAAAAATTACAAACCTTGGTGGAGATCTCCTTAGACTTGTCCTAAGCCACGTATGCCTGTTGATGGCGGCATGATTTAAAGGACTAGGGGCTCCCGTCGTGTCACTGAAAGGATAAGAAGAACGTCATTTTGATATACAGATTTCGTTTTGCTCGTAGATTGCATTCGATTGAAAACTTTAGCCGCTGCTTTGAAGTTAAACCTCTATTTAAGTCAGTGTTTCTGTTCTAAGTACACCTTTATATTGATATCAATCCTTATTATTTCTAAATTAGCAGGATATATTATGATTCTAAGATAAAAATATTAAATTGTTTCTTTTTGCAATGGATTGTTATACAGTTCAAAAATACATTAGGTATTTCGTCAATAAAGGATAGCTATATTGTTCTCGGACCAAATTGGTTTATCTCATAAAACTAAAGTAGAAAGAAAATAGAGATTTGATCAAAGAAGAAAAAATATATTTTCAAATGTTATTATGATGTTTAACGTGTTCCTGTCTATGCACAGAAACTTGCTTAAATAAATAATAAATAATTTTTTCATATAAAAAAAAAATAAAAATTTGTGTATTAAAAGCGTAAACCGTAAAGTAATTCTTTGTTACTCGCGCATGGTAATTGCAGCGCGAGCCGAGACGAGAGCTGCAATAGTGCAAGAGGAACAAAACACTTTACGCTTACGCTCGTAATACAAACATAATTTTATCTACGACTCAAATTATTTGTTATTAATAATAATAATAATTAGTAATTAGTAACCATGACGATACCAATAATATCGCAATAAATAAACAAGAAATCTTATTTGATTCTGTCATTTTATTTTATTTTATGTAAGCAAAAAATACTTTAATGCGCATTGTCATAGGTTGGTCCTCAGTAACAATCAACTTTACGTTGTCAATTGAAAGCATATATAAACTTTTCATAGTAGTCGTAGATAAAAGAATAAATATAATATACATACAAAAACATACAGATGCTTTAAAATTTTAATTGAAAAATCAGGGCACAAACGGTTATGTTCAAAATGAAATATTTGATCTTTCACTTTCCACATATTCGGATAAGAATACAAAATAAATACGTTGTAAATTTTTTTGTTAACTCAGTAGGTAGGTAGTCTTTCACATTTGCCCTAAATTGATTTTCGGAAAAACTTCCTTTACCTATATTTTTTAGTTTTTGATTTTGGAATATCTAACATGCTAGTGTTGTAGTAGTAGATATGTTTGATATTTTAATTTTTGACTTATGCCGTTATGCCCCTTTATATTAAAAATGTACGATATTTCAATCAATTTAATAATCAATAAACTTCCTTTATATTTTTTCGCTTTAGGTTTTGGAATATCTAATATGTTTGATATAAATTATATTCCACGCTGGGACTCCATGCGGACTAATTTTATATTTTTCACTTATGCCCTGGCTATCGAAAAATGTATGATATTTCAATCAGTTTAATAATTAATAATACTGAGTTACGTAAAAACGTAAAGGTGATGATCTACTGAGCTTAGAAAAGGAAATTGAAAAATCATCGCAGGACATTTTATTCTTGAAATCCGCATAAACTTGACATTTTAGTAGGTACTACATATGGACAGGTATATAATAACGTAACCAAATGCGTTTCAACCACCCGTACTGCATACCCTGTCGCAGTCTAACACTAGCAGATGGCAGCAGAATTTTTTGTATGATCGTACAGTAGGCACTTTATATTTTTTATCTGCTGGGCTGCTGCTTGCTGCTGTGTACTATATTGTAAAATTTTGAAAATACCATTGAATGTACTGTCGGAGTATTCTTTATATTTTATACAATTTTACATCGTTGCTGGAATATTAGCTTAAATTATACTATAATCCATGGCTGTATGATATCAGCGCCCGCTGTAGTGTTTAAAATATATAATAATATATCTTAAATTTTACATATAAGTAAAGTGGTTTTAAATTATGATTCCTGTTTCAAACAAATAAACGCAGCACCTAACCTTTTTGTTATTTAATATTTAATTAAGTATGTTCGCTCAACCAATCTTTAATTAATTAATTACTTATCATGTTTTATTAGATGATACTCCGTACTCATGTTAAATCATGCCACTGGAAAGCTCCATTTTTGTAAAAATGCCATAGTAAAATAAAATCTGAGTACGATCTTGCTTGGCTGTTTCGTAATAATTTTTTTAATACAGATCTGTCTTAGAATTACTTTATATTTTTAAATACATTTAAAGAATGAATTATTTCAAAATATTATCTTTTCTCGCTTACGTTCCATAAAATTTAAATTTACATTTCGTAATGAATGTTACTTTAACAATTTATTTCATAAAAGTTTCTAAGAAGCAGAAAAAAACCGGTAAGCAAATTTATGCCAAACTAAAGCAAAAACTAGAAACAAGATATGTATCGGACAGCGAAAGTGAGATGTTATCAGTCCAAGTATTTAAATTCGTCTGTTTTTATTTTCCGCCAAATAGAACGCACACGCAAATATTCTACTATTTTTTACGTCTTTTGTCGCCCACAACACGAGAGGTTGACGACCCTACAGAACTTAAGGAAAATAAAAATAAAATAACTATACGTTATAACATATCATCAGTTTTCCCTGAAAATATGTGGCGAGGGAAAATAGTAGTCCTGAATTTAAATACATACTACTCTGCTTAGGAAGTTCCTATGTTGTACCTATTCGTGATCAAAATTGCCGTTGGTAGCGCTGATGCAGTAGTAAATGGTGGTCGAAACCGGTAAATTTATGACATTTAATTTGCTGTAACGCTGTTAGATGATCTTAAACAATTTAAAAATATAATACATAATATGGCCAAATCCTCAAAATTGTTGCGATTAAAATATCAATGCTGTAGAGATAGATGTGGAGCATTATTTTGCAAGGCGCTAGCCGAGAAAAATAACCACGTGAGTAAAAAGAAAATATCTTTACAGCCAAGACATGTAGCCATATAGGTATTTCATTTTTTATAATATCGCAAAATTATATTTAATTTGCTACATAATTTGCAAAATATCAAAACAAATAGTGATTACAAGTTGCTACAACAGTAGCCTGAAATTCGGGGAATGCTCGTCAGCGATGCAATGCACAAGCAGCGCTCAGATTGGTCGATAAAATGCGGACGTAAAGTTATAGGTACTACCTATAAACTATAGGTATACACTACGAAACTACGAGTTTGCAGAGCTAAAGGGCTAATGTAACTCATTATTGTACGATTTCAAAAGGGCTATTAAAAAAATAAATTTGGCCTATATTGCTGTTCTCAGTGTACCTATTATAACATAAAATACTATAGACTCATGAACGGTACCTACCTATAATAATAAATATTAATTTAAAGTATATGTTGAAAATTTTTTGAATAGATCCTTTTGGATGAGAATTTTCTCACGTTAGGATTTAATCGAATGAATCTTTATGTTCGTAACAGTTTTATAGTCAAAATATAGTCATTACCTTTTTGAGACTACCAATTAAATCAACAGTTATCAACAATATGTTATTATATATAATTACTGATGTAAGAACGCAATTAATTAATTAGCTAATGAGTTCAAACAGAAACATCAGTCATTACAAAAAATAAGATGATAAAATCAAATGTATGTAAACTAGAAAGTAATGTACCTACTTACAAAATATATAATGCTTGTTAAAAATTATCACATCTGTTAACTTTCGTTTAATAATTTATGACAACTTGAAACAATGAATTTATTAATTTATTGTCATTCAACATAATAAATATTATCTTTAATAACTTAGGTAAATAATAATATATAATGAGAAATAAGTGTTACTTCTCATACGCACCCGTATACGTAATTTAATTATTTTCTCCAAATTAAAATCAGTATAGCTACTCGTATTTTTAAATATGATGTAAGATTTTATTAACAAACTACCAATCAATAAAGTTTTGATGTTTCTTACTTTATTAGTCTGCTAAAGTGGTTTACCTACTCTATAAAAACTCAGTCATAGGTTTTTTTTTCTATTGTTGGAATATAAAAATTACTCTTGCTTTCTACACTACCTTCTATACCTACCAAATTTAAGATTTTTCTCCACTATCAGGCAAAAAATAATTTAATAATAATAAATTAATAGTTGATACGAATGTCGACATAAGAGTAAGAGGTCACTTTTGTTACAATTTTAAATCGCGAATATTTCTTGACACAACTAGGATACATTTTCTTAACACATTCGATTTAAAGAGTAATTTTACTTTTATCAAAATTTAATTTGGACAATGGCTGTTTTGTTCCACCTACAGTCGTAAGTATAGGGTGTTTTTTTAGACGTGTGGTTTTCAAGAAGAAATAAAACACATATAATTTAATGTTATGGCCAAGAATTTAGCTTTATTATAAAGATAAGGGTTTGCCATTATGTTTTAAAAATGATTTCGGGCAAGTGGCCGCCGCGGCTGGTTCGAATAAATTCCAGTCAAGAGGCCCAATTTCCGACCACTTTTGCAGCAATTGGGGCCGTATGTCAGCAATAACGCGCCGAATATTCTCTTCCAAGGCGTCAATCGTTTCGGGCTTATCTGCGTAGACAAGCGACTTCACATAACCCTACAAGAAATAGTCCAGCGGTGTTAAATTTAAATTAAATTTAAAAAAAATAAATTTTCTTGTGAAAATCGGGATCGGTGGCCATCTCCTTTTGGGCACATTCACGGACGAGCGACGCGCTTGATGGTCGTTTGGCTTCAATTCTTGCACGAGTTGGATTTTGTAAGCCCGCAAACCAAGATCCTACCGCAAAATCTTCCATAAAGTGGATGGGCACAGCTCAAATTGATGCGCGCGATGGCGGATGGACTCATTCAGGTCTTCTTCGATACTCTGCTCCACAGCAGCAATAGCGTCTTCGGTGCGCACTGTACGGCGTCTCTGAGGATGCGCATTATCCACTAGAGTAAACGTGGTGCGAAACCGATCCATGGTTGCTCGAATTACCGACTCTGCTGGGCGATTATGTTGACCGAATATTGGACGCAGCGCGCGATGCGTCGCGCGAACCGAACCATTATTTTGGTAATAAATTTGCACGATTTGCAAACGTTGTTGAGGAGTAAGTCTATTCATTATGAAATGGCAAACCAAACTGAGCATAAATCAAGTGACAGCTGTCAAAAAGACCATCTCCGAAAAAAGTAGTGTCAACTTGAAAACCACATGTCTAAAAAAAACATCCTATATAATAATTATATTGTAAATTATAATCATATGTACTTTTGATTATTGATAGTTTGTTTTTGGATATTTTGACTTTCTAGTATCTTTAGTCATTTGTTCTTCTTGTTCTGCCATTGAGCCAAATCACTAAACTCAGCATTCATCTTTAAAGCATGTGTTAATCTTTGTTTCGTTACATTTAAAGAAGCTGCTCTAACAGAAGAATAATAATTTAGCACAATGGTGTTGAAATAATGAAATATCTTGATTCAAAGTGTTGGACTCCATTATGTTTGGCGTAACACTGACCACATTTAAAAAAAATTTAACAAATTAATTGGTTCTTGACAGATTTTGTTTCGGATGTTTCGACTTTCGAATGCCTTATAGTCATTTTCAATAATTTATTATTCTTACATTGGGCCAAATTCAGCACTTTCTTTGCTAAAGCTATAATATGATTTTTAATATTTCTTTCATATTTTACGGATTAAAATAAAAGTAAAACGTGTTTTTCTTTGCTTTGTTAGATTTAGATAAGTTGCACTTACAGAAGAATAATAATTTAGCTCACTGCTGTTGAGAAATCAGAATTCAATTGCCTCCATGATGTTTGGCGTAATACTGACTACATTTAAAATAAATGTTTATTCTCTTACCCATTGATAACATCAGACGCCGTTCCAGAATCCACTAGGTCAAGTTCGACGCCTTCTCCATAGCACTCGTAGTGCTCACCGTCCCCATCAGACAGGGAGGAGCACTGGCTCTTGGCGGTGGTGGCGGGCGGCGGTGACCCGGGGGCGGTCAGGACAAACCGGGGCTCGGATCCTACACCCCCACCTCCCACGCCTGATACTGGTAACGGGCTGGGAGACATCATGCTCTCTAGAACAGAAATTCATTTCATTGTATTTTTAAATTGTTCTCTTCTTTTTTATTATTTAACAGTATTTTATTAAAAATAAAGCCAACTGTGTAGTTTTGTTTACAAAAACCACCCTGAGGAACAATGCAAAGAATAGGCTATTTAAAACAAAACTAATTAATATTCATTTATAAAGCCACTCGAAAGCCACGATTTGTAATATTAAAAAGCAAAACTTAATTCTTATTTTCTCTAATTGTTGTCTCTACAATATATTGTATGAATTTTTCAATTAAACAATCCTTTGTCATTACTGATTTAAAATTTCGGTTTTTAATCGTAAATTCTGATTCAATTGCAGCAATTATTGTAGTCATCAAGTGTAGCGCCTTAATGCTTGGAAACGGAAATAAAACTACCTACCTAACTTGTGAAAATGTAGGTATGTTACAAGTTTCAGGAATGTGGATAAAATATTAATTTGAAAAACATCATTAATTCAGAATTATTATCAGAAGTTTTTTGTTGTATTTTCGTAAACCACAGTATATACCTTTACGCAAAGAGATAATAATAAAATAAAAAGTGCCAAAATTGACTAGTTTATAAATTTGACATCCAGGAAAATAGGATAAATCGAAATAATCGGAAATAATTATGGAAGTGCTACTGAATAAGTGTGTCAATGAATACGCTAATTTTTGAACCGATATGAGACAAAATTAGTGTCCATTGACGGGTATTGATTCAAAATTCTTCAATATGCAATGCGATTTTAAGTCTTAATTATACTCATTATAAAAAAATATTAACATAATATTTGAAATTAATTATTTTTAGAAATCTTGGTTTGTATTTCATTAGCTAATAATCAGTCATTGATTTATCATTTCCAAAAGCACAAAAACTAATTTATTAATTCCTGCACGTGTAGTTACCATCAACCCGCTTGTCCATATTAGAAAGCGACATACATAATTTAATAACAAGAAAACAGAAACTAAAAATAGCAAATCGATGATAAATATAAAACAGGTCATCTTTATCAGTACAAGTTTTATTATTTTTGTCATTTTTCGCTTTGTGTCATTTACCTACTTCCGCTATCAGGCTACGGCTAATGTACACTCAAACAAAAAACCAAAGAAAGCTTTCTTATTCAGAACGGAGAACGCTGACATTTACAAAACGTTTTTGTTAGCGTCTGAATGCTGAATGTAACGGATACAGTCAAATTTACTTTTTTGCTTTGTTCAGTTAGCATTAGCCATTAGTAATGCGAAATGATAGTAAGTCAACAATCAACAGACAGTACCATAGTTAGGTAATGGATTATAAATTGAGGATAAAGTATAAAGTTCAAGGAAGATAAAAGTTTTATAATTAATTATTTGATTCACTTTTGTGCTGTGACATCAATTACGAGTATAATACCTTTTTGTTCTTTAAAATAAAACTGATGAAACAGAACTTATATCCTCATCTCGTATATCTAGTTAACATTAAATTTTAAATGCGTTTTATGTTTATATGTATTCCATTTGTGGAGGATTTACCTAATTCACACCAAGTAATTTGATTCATATTGATTAATAATTCTCAGTTCACATGAATGAGCATATTTTTAGCTCTCAATTATCTAACCTGTCTATCTCTAGGAATATGTGACGTCAATGAAAGAATAGAAGAGAAAGATTTAGATACAGCGTTGGTGTCACTGACGAAGTATATAATGTTCACACCCATTTTATTATTTGCCGTAATGACGTCACAGAACGGCCAATGTTCTACCGTAAATATATTTTTATAATATAAGTAATAAAATTTGTGAATTTATTACTTTGTTTATATATGGTTTGGATTCAGGAAATATTTCTATTTTATAATTTTTTAAAGTAGGTATTTATTTATAAAATTTAAGTTTTATTACAATGTAGCACTTCTGCATGATACGGGTCATTTTGACCCAAATTATAGTTTAGGAGCATTAATACTGCACAGAAAGTAGTTGATTTCCAATGATGTAGGATATTTTTGTAATCCTAGTCACAGATAAACGTATTCAGATAGTCAGCTTTATGGAAATATTTGTCATTATATACGTTGTATCGTAGTTTTCACAAGTAGAGTAAATGTCACTACCGTTAGTAATGGAAACAAAAGCACAAGCAAATATAAGATTTTTATCTTGCTTCATAATAAATGTAGAAGTGTAAAAAAATTGCATCATGCATCAGAGGGTTAACAAATGTTTAACAATTAGAAAATATAATAATAATAATAATAATAATATACCTACTTATTTCATACACAGTAGCTAGATAATTATTATATTCTAGTGTCAAAATAGTTATTTATGTAACAAGTACGCAAAATGGTTTTAGAGGACGAATCTGTTTAAGGATGACGAGCAGGTAGAGTCCTTTAACTTAGAACTAAGTCTGCGTACAATACATAAAAAAATTTAGAATATGCTTTTCAAATTTGTTTAGTAATTATTTTAAAATATAACTTTAAAAGAAAATTTTTAAAAACGTAGGAGATGAAACAATGAAAACCAGTGAAAATAAACCTATAACAGTTCATTGCTTAGCGCTTAGGTAAGGTCCTCGGTAAGGTCATTTTAAAGTATACTAAAAAATAAATTTATTATTTGTTTGCACTTTAGTAATGCTCTAAATTAATGCCAAAAGAGTATAGCTTTAATAAATTAATGATTTTTTAATTTTTAACTTACTTAATAAAACATTGTAATAAAATATTTAAAATAAACTATTTTTAACACTTCATAAATAACGTGCGTAATTAACCCAAAAATTCTATTAAATGAAATAATGATTTGATTACACACTCCACCGTTTCGCATTTTTTGTCTCTTACAGATCATCTCTGGCCAGACTCCTCGTCGCCAGCGTCTTATGACTAACTCATCTCTTTTAGTTCGTTTTGTTGCTATTTGTGAGAGATTTTAAAAATAATTTAAGAGGCTATTAACCTAAAAAATGTCATCGAGAGTGGCCTATTAAAACCGGCCGTGCAGCGTGCATCAAGCATCACATTCGTGCCACATCGCGGTATTTTGGGGAAAGTTACAGCCGGCGTTACTGCTAGTAGCTGTCAGCAGACAAGAGCTGAATTCTCACATTTTAATAAAAACTAATGCTTGCATTTTTTACCTTGTTTTGTTTTTTATGCGCTGCACTATTAATAAATGACAAGCGCAGAGACAAGATGTCATATTGCACAATGGTTTGACAGAACAGAGACGGGCTAATTTTAAGAGCAGGATCTTACTGTGCCCTAAATATTTCTTTTGTTTAAGAGAAAACTTGTAACAAGTAACTTGTCTCATTTGTAGTGATTTGTATCTTAGTAACAACTGTGTTCGATTCGATGTAAGGGTATTTTATTTTAATTGTTTATTCACTTAAAACGAGTCTAGTTTAAAACAATAAGATTTATAAATAAAAAAATATATAAATTACTTTTATACATAGTTATAGATTATACCTTACCATCATAAACACAAATTTACTTTGCAATATATCTTTGAATTTGATTTACCTATTTGTTATTATGTACAATACACCAAAATTAGTTATTGTTTAAATTTGAAATTCAATTAACTTTTATTACTGTAGGTACCTACATATTTATTTAGAAACTGAATTAACTTTTTAATTGAAATTTGGAAAATTAAAACAAATAATTAAACTCCTACAATGCGCACTTACTTTATTACTCATTATCGAATTGTTTCGCTTATAATTGAGTTTCCAATTTAATCAAATATATTTTAGGTAACAAAACTGAGTCCATATAAATTCCAAAGATCTTATTGGACAAAGTATAGAATTCATCACGATTTTCGTTGTTTAATGTTGTTTAGTACCTAATATAACCATTCATAAAAACAGCCTATCACGGAGCCTATCACTAATTTCGACTTTGTGTAAGTTTTGTTCATTTTGATTAATATAATTACCGAAAATTAATTTATGATATTATTTCAAATACTGGTAAATATAAAGAAATGAAACTAATAATATTATAGATTACAGATTAGTAGGAATCAATAATAACCGAAAATCCTAAACAAGTTAAAATTAATTTGAAGTTTTTATTACAAGTAACATTTAATCTGTAAATGCATGAAAAAAGGAAAAATATCGGCATTATTTAATTTAAAAAAATCTGATGTGGCCAGCACACAAGACCTCCCGCAGTACCATACTCTTTTTACTACTACCTATACAAATATAAGTACAAAAATAAGTAGGTACTTTATAAATGTCATTTAGTCAACTGTAGAAGAAGATATAAACGATTTGTCACTATATTGTTACTATCACTATCACAATCAATTAAGTTTTTCGTAGTAACAAATGTTAAACAATCATGGACAACAAAATACTGAAGTTTCATACTCTAGTGTAAATTATAAATAATACTTTAATTTCGAAAGTACTACGACAGAACAATTTATAAAATGTTAAAAATTATAAGTAATAATAATATAATCTTTCATTTGAAATAAAAAATATTGCGGTAAATAAATTATTTATCAAAATATTTCAGATAAGTACAACTTCCGGTTTAGAGATTGCTTCCACTAAAAACTCACTCGAAAATTTTGACCAATCGCAATACCTCCCTTATAGAATATGAGGCGGAGGTGAAAAAGTAAAAATCTACCAAATTTACATTGTTTGTACATTTTTCATAAAAAAAACATGGTTCAAATATAGCTGTGTACCGCTGTGTACAACAAATACGGCTACTTTTGCATTTCGGTAGTCATTATCAAGCGAGACGAAAATCAAGTTCTTGGAGATATTGGAAAGAATAGAATCGACTAACATTGCACAAAACTTTAGTCATTTCTCTAAATATTTACTTTCCTTTAAAAGCAGATTTTCCCGTTCTCCCATAATTACTCACAAGTCAATATCCTTATCCTGTACACCATAAAAATCTACCCGCATATACTATACACATACGTACAACAGGATGCATATGTAATTTACCACATTCCAGCAATTTTATTATTCCTTCATGTTAACGACTTGCTTTACACCTTGACAGCGAAGGTTTCTTAGGTAGGACTACGCCCCCGTTCGCCCCGCGAGCGCCGGCTATGACTCACCAACATTGATGAAGGAATGAAGGTTGAAGAGAAATTCAAAAGACGTATATGGTAATGACATTGATCTGAGGTATGCAAAAATGTAAATATGATAAACTTTTAAAACCTTAAAGTTTATCATAAAAATTGACATCAAAAGTACACCACCTCCTAAACTTTAATAAAGTTCAATAATAGAATATTATTTAACGAACACATAATGTAGGCTATAATTAAAGAGGACGAAAGTTTACACATGAGCTGAAGGAGAGGATATAGTCATTCGAGTGAATAATTATAGCCATTATGTGATGTGCGAGTCAAATACGACGTTTTATCTACGACCAAAACATTTTTTTACAAAATTTTATTCATTAAAATATTAATCCAACCTCATATTTTTGCGCGATGATAGCTCATCATTATATAATAGTGTTTATTAATGGACTCATATAATAGCCATAATCGTCATAATACAATAACAATGAATTCATAATGCAATAGTATGCCTTATAGAAGGGTTTATTTTATACAGTCACCTACATAATGTATTATTCAATGATCGTATAGTTAAAAGATTTCATAATTATATTTTTCTAAGATGTTGTTAAATTTAAAAATGTTAATATTTAGGTATATTTTTTATTGATCGTACTTTCACAAAAGGTATCTCGCAAGTCACTGAAGAAAATTTAAATGTCTACAGATAAATAAAAATTTGGGATGTAAATTCCGATGAATGCTTTATCTTGATGTTGATGTTTGAACATTTTTAATATCTTTCAAATTCTTTAAATTTAGTAGTGGTTAGTAGTATAAGACAGCCATAGTTAGATAATTTTAAATATACCTACTTTAAGTTACATTATAAATAAACCGTTGTTAAGAGGAATGCCCACCCCTACAAAATTAAGCAAAAATATGTTCTCGTTGGGGCCATGAAATTGACTTTAATTTTGGTCCGATTTGTTTGCTCTTTTTTTAAATTTAAAGATAAAAGATTTCTCTAGGTCTGTCTAGTGCCATTTTTTTTTAATTTAAATTTTTACATGTATTTTTTAAGCTCCAAAGTTAGTAAAATTTTAAGAACTTTGAAGATAAAATATTAAAAAACTAAAGTAAAAATTAAAAAAGTGACACTAAGCGGACATAGCCTAGACTTTAATCTTTCATTTAAAAAAAAATTGTTTAAAAATCTTTAAAATTAGTGGTAATTTCATGTGCCCAACGAAACCCCTTTTGTAGTAGAAAATGGCTAAATACGGTTCATTCATCGAATCAACCGATGTCGTCACAATGGGTAACAATGGTTTGTGACGGCATCGCTTCATTCGTTAAATGGATCTTCAAAACTAGTGGGGATTCCTCTTAATATTATCCTAAAATATCTTTTAAGTAAATCTCCACTATCCTTAAATGTACTATTTTGTGGTATTCGTCTTTACAAAGTTAAGAAATCGTGGGACTACTTTGTGATTGTTGTATGTATGTTTATGAAGAAATAAAGAAATATGCGGCGCAAGTTGCAAGTATTGTATTGTGTTTTTATCACGAATGTGTGGGAATGCTCACAGTTATGAGAGTTTTCAAAATTTGCAATATGACGAATCAATTTACAAATCGGAAAACAGGGTTTGCCATGATTGTACATAGTAGCGGTACTGCACACAAATAAGTAGAGCTATTAACAAAAACATTGTGTAGAAAAAGTTCTTTTCAAGATCAGGCTACACGCTACAAATAAAAGGACATCATATCACAAATCACACGGGAATATTTCGAATTTTCACTTGTAATAGCACATGTGCATTCTTTCCGGAATTTTTTTTGAGTGCTTTCCAACAACGTCTTAATTAGCTCGAGTGGTACACGAGAGCTAATTACGTTGTTAGAATGCACGATAAAAAATTTCCTGGACATGAATTAATGCACGAGATGCATATTCAGTAAGAAAATCGCAATGACACGGCCGCTCTATTTTTGAATTCTTTTTATAATAGAAACTTGAAATATTTATTAAATTTATATTTAACATTAATAAATATGTATTATTTACCTTATTATTTGCTTATTAAATGACAATTTAACCAATTTTTAATTTAATGTCAAAGTGACAGATGACGGTAAAGTTTATTTATTACTCAAGTTAATAGTAAAAAATTTCCGGGAAAATTTTTATATAACCATGGTTACTATTATTGTAATCAATTCATCCATTGGCTGTTATTTGTGTCATGCGGTTTCGATATAAATTATAAAAATTGTACCAAAATTAAAGTTCACACCTCACTGCAACACCATAAAATGTATATCGCACTCTCAGTACATTACAGTTTTAACTCAAAATCAAGGATTTAAGAGAAAACGATGTTGAATGTTATGTAGGCTCACATAAATCATTTGTTTGTCTTGCGATGTATATTATAAACAGGGCTTTAAAAATATAGTAAGCAAATATTATTATTTTTCTTTGACTTACTACTATAATGTTCTGAGAGTGCAATTTATTAAATTTGAAACTTTAATTTTACATCCTGTATTACTACTTATACTGCACATAAATAAATAATTAAAAAGTCAGCTCTATGTCAGTAATGCCCGTTGTCCTCCTTAACAAACAATGAATTAAAATTTTCTTCAAATGTATAGAAACCACTTTGTCACATTAGTAGGTAAGCTATCACTATTCACATTCACTAACTTATGTATTAGGGTCAGTATTCACGTATTCAGTAAATGAGTAGTATACAAATGTTTCAATCTCCTATATGTCTGATGAAAAGATTTTATTTGCCAATAAAATTTAATGTGTGTTCTTGTGTGGTACATTGTTATTTGTGAAATAATTTCCACATTCCATACAAAGCGAGAAGTTCTCGGAAAAATCAATAACTATTGCGTAAACTTTCCCAAAACGGCGCAAGTGCTACAAACGCCAAAAAGAAAATCGAAGAGGATAAAAGACACGATAAAATTTAATACAGTAAGCAAAATTCCAACCTAACAAAAAAACGCATAGGTAAGTAGATACACCAATTAAATTCATAATAAATAATTCTACATAAGTTTTCTGAAAATTAAAAAACCTTAGTTTTCAATTAAATTTACTATCTGTTTTTAAATAGTTTATTTATTTTCTTTAAGTTTGGGTTTGGATAATTACAAGTTAATAATGAAGAACTGAATTTGTTTAACTTGGTAGGTACCTATACCTTAATTGGTATGGATCATTTTTTTATTAGGTATATCTACTACCTACTAATTACATTTTAAAAAATTATTTTACTTTTCATTTACTTGCAAATTGTAAATATTTTAATTTTAATATGATTACCACTCATGGGATGCTACACGATTGAACAGGTTATTTTATTAATAGTAAAAACGTATTTAAAATATGGTGAAGGTTTAGCGAAAACAGTTCGCGGAGTGCAAGAAATTTTGATTTGATCGACAAATTTGTTCGACAGTTAAGAGACTGATCAAGAAATTCGATCGAATTGGCGATTTATTGGATGTTTTATTCCGAGCCGTAACATGGGTGGACCGCCGTTTCGGCTTTCAAGGGCCAATTTAAAAAAAAAATCACAAATATTACAACTTAAATAAAAATTACACAACCGTCAAAAATTAAACTTTCAATAATAAGGCATTTGAACTTGAATGAATAAAATTTTGTCTGCGGCTCAATTTAATTTAATTTTACTTTATACTTTAGTCGACTTTAGATCAACCTGAAAACGACATATTTTTCACTCGCAAAAAAAAAAATATTAGGGAAACGGCGCTGTTTAAGCACGCTTAACGGTTCTGGTTCTAATCTACACGGTATCCAGAGAAAAGGTCCCCAGTAAAACGTCTCCGGAGAAAAGATCCCCAGAAAAACGTCCTCAAACAAGAATGTCTTCACGCAAAATATCCTCTCGCAAAAGGTTCCCTCGCAATTGGTCCCCGGCAAAACGTCCCTACGGAAAACGCCCCCATGCAAAAATGTCTCCTAACAAAAGGTCCCCAGCAAAATGTACCCATGCAATTTATTTTTACAGTTTCGTAAAGGATATATTTATGATAACCTGCAAATTCATCGCAAAGAAAATTAATCTCAGGAAAATTCATCGCAAGATAAACCGTGTATATGGGACTCATATAAAGTATATTATAAGTTTTTCATTTAGTTCGGTTCAATCAGAGTTTGTACAAAAATCGATTCTGTGGGACTCAAGAAGGGTATTAGGTGAATTGCTCAAGTGAAGACCCAACATAATGCATAATATATATTTTTCAATAATTAATTATTAATAAATAGTTTATCTAATTTAACCTTAATTGTTATTCACCAACGTAGGTATACGTACAAATTATGTATCGGAGATATTTAATTAGGTTTTTAAAAACACTTTATTTCTCGATGATACAGTTTTATTATATTGATAGATAATATTACAATTTGATATACAAGCGTACGGAAGCAGATTGACTGACCCCGTCTCTGTAGATGCTAGCGTATTTATCTCTTTACTTATCGCAAGTATGCTGATGAAACATATATAGGGTGTGATGAAATATGGTGAAATACAGTGTGTGGAGATATATAATTTACATGAACAAATTATAAACAGTCCATTTTGACATTTATATTTTTAGCAATTTATACAGAATGGCTTAGTCAAACTGAAGAATCAACCTCATTTTATGCTCTACGATATCCTGTATAACAATTTTTCTCGCAATATTAACCATATATAAATAAAGAAAACTAAAAATGGCGGCCGTCTCTGGTACTTAACACTTCGGCACCACTTCTTATATGAAAGAGAATATTTTAATTGACATGTATGCCAATTTTCACACTTTAATCACAAAATACATAGTTTTGTCCTATAACCGCCGGACTATACTCCCTAGTAGAAAAAATTATAAGTAAGTAAAATAATAATCAGAAAAACAACACATCGTAAACCAATTAATTTAAACTTTTTCACTAAAGTCTTCACTGTCTTAAATCCGTCAACCCTTTATACTTTTAACCTCGGGTTTAACTAAATTCTTATTCTTCTTATTTTTTGTTCAGGGCGTCGACCCACTTTCAGCTTTTGCGAGTCTAGAACCTCCTCTTCAGACGCTATAAAATCTAAATTGCACGAGACGTCACTATATAGTTTCAGAGAATTCACTACTCCTGATCACGTAATGCTAGACAGACATTATAATGTCTCTGTATCGATCCGTATTACGAGAAACAAGTTGAGTTCATTCAGAATGATCAGAGTTGTATCATTCTGTGCAGCGTGGGTTTAAATGGATTGAACTTTGGAGAAATTATATGTACTATGTACTGGAAATTGTTCATTTGTAGAATTTGGCGTGGGAACACTTTCTGAACGGCAATTTTCTGATGAATTTATTGATTTGTAATTTGAACGACAATAGTGGCGTGTTTTCTTCATAAAATATTTAGTCAAACATGTAATTTGCATTTCAGTGAATGCTATATAAATTTATTGAATTATTTTCTAACATATAATATAAAAGCATTTTGTACGGAGTACAAGAAAACACTTTGTGGGAAATATTCCATACGAAAATTATTTATTAAATATGTAGTAAACATATCTTTAGTCTTTAGTGTCACTTAATTTTTTTAATTTTTCTGTTTCTGTTGATATAAGTTAGATAATATAGTATTATCAAATAGTGGTACTAGTTCACTTAGAGGAATTCAATTAAAACTACAACAACAAACAAAAAATAATAAAATCAATTAAATATTACTACACACTTGTTTGAAACATTTGTATACAAATTGGAAGAGCTCATTAGATTTTGGTACAAATATCTTCACCGGAAGTGATATATTTTGAACATTGAAAAGATTAATTGTCAAAAATTTCTATAAATTTGAATAAATATAGTATTTATTTATAATAAGAATAAGGGGAAATGTTTATTTGCAACTTATTTTATAAAAAAATTGTCTTTATCTGGTAGCATTAAAGAACTGTAGAAAAATTTAAAAAATAAATTTATCAAATAAAACCGAGGGGTAAATCACTGGGGAAGTTTGGTGTACAGAACGAGGAAGTTTGGAGGAAGTCTGGGGGAAGTGCGGGGGAAGTCCGGGGAAGTTCGAGGAAGTCCGGGGAAGTCCGAGGAAGTTCGGGGAAGTGCGGAGGAAGTCCGAGGAAGTGCGGAGGAAGTTCGGGGAAGTGCGGAGGAAGTCCGGGGAAGTGCGGAGGAAGTCCGAGGAAGTAGAGAGGAAGTTCGGGAAACAAATTTTTTAGTATTTGAAAGAATATTAAACTATCGGGGAAATAAGACTTACTTTATGTGAAGATAAATAACATATTTAAAAATAATAAAAAAAATTGAATGAAACTTTATAGTAAAGTATGCACATTTCTACATTATTGTATTAAAAAGTTTCAAATTTTGAAATATATTTGTGTAGAATTAACAACAATTTATAGCAAAAATAAATTATATTTTGACTCATTTTTAGAAATTGTTAACTTTAATGACGCCTAAGTACTGTCAATAAACATCATCCAATAAATTTATACAGGGTGTTTCATAACTTCAGGTACATACGTTAAGGGTATAATGTTGTTTGATGTGCTGATTACGAAATAAAAAAGAATTTTTCTTAAAATCGCAAAATTAATTTCCATGTTTCCCAGTCAAAATTTTTTCGTAGCCACTTCCACTGGGTGGAGTAATAATTGTTTCATTAAAAATAATTAAATTTCGCTTGTTATTTTACTAGTATTATGCAATTTAAGATGTTTATTACCTACTTCTATTGTTTGTATTTAATAGGAAAACGAATCCAGTGCATTCTACAAAAAATGTTTTAGGTAAACAACCCTTAATTTTTCGAATTTAAAAAAAATTCTTTTAGATTCGTAATCAGCATATCAAACAACATATAGGTACCAATAACGTATGTATTCGAAGTTATGAAACAGCCTGTATTTTGCTATTTTGGTAGAGTGTACCTATGCATGGCTGAAAGAATACGTATGGTCGAACACTCCGGCTTCATAAACACGTCCAAACCGCGCATGACATCACTTAGAGCTCACAGTTCTGTATAATTCAAGTGCACGCTTGGTGAGCCTAGCCACCGTGACGTCACGTGGTGACGCCCAAAGATGCGCAGTGTCCGATCTTACGTATTCTTTCGGCCATGTAGTGTATGTTTGAGATGGGCGCGTGATTGAATTTTAATTCACGCTCATTCACGAATATTTTTCACGACCATTCACGAACGTTATTTTTTTTAAGTTTCACGTTCACGCTCGTTCACGATTTTCAATTTTTTTCCCAGGCCCATTATGTCACGGCGTCTGCGCTCCCTTTTCTTCTTTCGTGTGGAACAGCATGTATATTTTCAGAAATTTTAAATTTTATTTCTGTATTTTACAAATATTTTTTATTTAATATTATTAATTATGAATTTAAAAAACTGATGTAATGAATATTGTCTTGAAATTAAAATTTTTAATTTCCGTGAGTAATTTTTTTTACTCACGCACATTCACTCCCAGCACAAAAAACAAATAAAATTTTTTGTTCACGTTCACGATGGGACAGGGCGTGACCCACTGTGACCCATTAAATTTCACGCCCAGCGCCCATCTCTAGTGTATGTAGTCGTGTAGTCATAAGCTTTGTCAAGTTATTTATTGACGTAAATTTTCGTAAGTTTTTTTAAATGTTTATAATATTAAAATATGTGAACAGGTAAGATCTTGGTTACTTGTAATCTAATAAGATTCAAATTCAAGTTAACGATGCCTTATTTTTTATAATTTTTATTCGATAATTATTAGGTACTTGAATTTTTATAATTTCTTTTCTGAAACAGTGATACCGCGAAAATCCATATATTTCTGAAAAATTATTAATTAAATTCAAGTAATAATTTTGAAAAAAAAATTATAAGCAAATCTTTTTTATAATAAATTATTATATAAGGCATTCTTAACCTGAATTTGAATCTTATAAGATTACCAGTAACCAAGATCGTACTTGTTCACTTATTTGATTATTTTGTTATAAACAAAATATAAATATTTTAGACAATTTTCGTCAACAAATAATTTAACAAAGCTTATGACTACACTATACCAAAATATGAATTTTTTTGGATGATGTACTAAAGTTAACAGTTTCTAAAAATGTGTCAAAATCGGTCAAAATCATAGTTAATTTTATTGTTGTTATTTCTTGATTATTTCTACACAAATAAATTTAAAAATTTGAAACTTTATAAAATAACGTAGAAATGTGCATATAAAGTTTTATTCAAATTTTTTTGATTGTTTTTCTATTCTATTCATCTTCATCCGACTGACTATGTCGGACTATATTTATTTCCCCGATATTAGTTAGCCCGAGATACGGATTGGTTGCTTTAAAAAATACATCCTGTAGTATAAGTTTCAGCTGAAAAAATTATATTTAAAACATTTTAGACTTTCTAGTAAACTACTATTTTCAGTTATAGAATTATCAAAATGACAATTCTACCGTATTTATTATTATTACGGCAAAATTAGTATAACCCGGTATAACCTATTTTAGGTTAGGTCGTCGCCATTTTATTTTAATAAGATAGAGAGTACCTATAGCAATATTTAGCCTATAGTGAGATAAAGTTAAAATCATTACTCAAATATCATATAGGGATCGGTCAAGCTGTTTCTGATATAGCTCGGCACCATTTTGTTCATAAAACCTCATTTTTAGTTGTGGTAAATATATAATTACCGTTAAAACAATATCTGGAATAATATAGTCAAAATGCAGTAATATTTGGAGGAAGTCTGGGGGAAGTGCGGGGGAAGTCCGAGGAAGTCCGGGGAAGTTTGGGGGAAGTCCGGGGAAGTCCGAGGAAGTTCGGGGGAAGTCCGAGGAAGTTCGGGGGAAGTCAGAGGAAGTTAGAGGAAGTCCGAGGAAGTCCGGAGGAAGTATGAGGAAGTTTGGGGGAAGTTTTCTTGCGGGGAAGTTTGGTGTACAAAAATTTCCTCTGTGATTTACCCCTCGAATAAAACGTTGAAACCTTGTAATCCATGATAGGTTGATTTTTGTTTCTGCGTAAAAAATATTGACAGGTGAGACGGGTGACACGTTGGCACTAACGCCATATAAGTCATAAGTAAGATATTATGTAAATGTAGTATAATTGAACGGAGAATGGATTCAACACAGAAGAGTTTTCCTGTAAATGAATCTTATGATTCAGATGATGCAAATTTCTGTGTTTTAATATTATAGATTTTTATTTGTATATATTTGAAATGGGCACCGGATTGTACGTATACATTTATATAAGTCTAGATATGGCGGGAGGTTGTGTGCTGGTCACATCAGATTTTTTTCATACAAGTATTAATTTATATAACAAAACGTTAAAATGCAAATTGTTTCTACCCATGTGCCAACAACATACTACATCCTACTAGCTACTATACATATTTATTATTATTTATACAATAATATAACTGCAGTGCGGCACCACATCGCAAGTTATTTTAATAACGAAATTTTGGTTTTATTGTTTAATATGGAATGAGATTATGATATTATACCATACTATAGTATATTACGTCATAAGTAACTTGATAATGTTCTTATATAAACAATAAACAAAAGAATATTTGGAATTTTGAGAAGTAAAATTTGGGTTTGTTCATATTCAAGGCTAAAGGAAAGTATAAAAGATGAATGATTTAATATTCAGTTCGCTAACATTTATCAACTCTGACTCATTTCTCATTTTTGTATAACTGGCCGATAAAAATAACAACACACTATTGTTTTGTTAATTTTTGTTTTTATTTTTCTCATTATTTCTGTTTCGAATTTGATATGTTTATGTAATGCCTATTATAAAAAAATTTAGTACTGATATGGTTTTATTATTGTATTGTTTCTAAAATGCAGTAAAATACTTCTTTTCTACTTTAACGTGTTCTCTTCTCTTGCCTACTTCTCAGATTGTTATTTATAATCTTGCACATAATAAGTAAAGCTTTCAGAAATTTCATAAATTAAATTACCTATTCATAAATGTTAAATGCATTTATGTCTTAATGTGGTTTAATTAAATTTAATTATGGTTTATTTAAATATTGTTTCGTAATTAACAAGATGTAATTAGACAATCAATTGTTAAAAGTAATGGGAATCTGAACAATTTTCAGATCATAAAATCAGCGGCACTAAAACGATTGTGTTTTAAATTTTGTCTTGTGATATTGGTTTTTTAATAAACAAATCTTAAGCCGCTTGACAAGCCTAACTCTTCAAGCTATTATTTCGTTTTAATTGAACTGCCTATAATATGTTTGTTTGTTTGTTTATATGTCTGCACATTTAATAAACAAACCCAAATCCCACTAAGGAACTATTCTCGCCCAACTCAAACAGTACTTCTATTAAAATTCGTTTATTATTGTTACGTTAGTAAAACCATGGCTGATCGAAATGTCTCTTCACGATAAAAAATTTTTTCTGTAAAATTACTACAATATTACTGGAATCCACTCCTGTAAATTTGCATGAAAATGTAATTTTGTCCAACTATGTGAAATTACATAGGTACTCATAATTTTTATATTAAATTTAGTACATAATTTAAGTTAATTTACTTGTTTTAACTTACATTATACTAAATTTAATATGAAAATTAAGTAGGTATGTAATTTTACATTCACAAAATTACATTTTTACTTCCCCGATCTATGTAATAGAGGAAAGTAGATATTGTAATCGTGATTTTTGATAGTTCGAGATTTTGGTGAATCTTTACGTTTTAGACTTTTAGACCCTACTGAGCCCAAAAAACATAATTTTTAAAAAAGTCGGTCGGTCAGTCTGTCTGAATGTTGAATAACTACTATGGAATTTTGGACTGAAATTTTATATTTAAGATCTTGGGCCAAAATCTGACTTCAAGTTCGTTAATGAACTTTATTCAACCAGTGGTACCAACTTTATGAACATAACTTTTTTATTTTTATCAAAATACTATCGTGTGTGGTATTAAATTGAAGCTCTCGGGAAAAGAATTCTAGTAGAAATATAAAAATAACATTTAAACGATCGTCAATTGTTTTTTTTTCTAAATTATTCAAAATATACCGAGTTTGGTTTCAATTTTTAAAGCTCTCGGGAGATAAGTTTAGTAAAAATGTAAACAATGACATATATGCGATTTTCAATTGTTTCTCAAAATATTATTCAAATTTTTTCAAGTGTATTATCAAAATTAAAGATCTATGGGGAAAAAAATTAGTCGAAGAATTTATAACAACATTTAAACATTATATTCTATAAGGGGAGGTATTGGGACGAGTTAAAATTTTCGAGTGTGAGTTTTTAGTGAATAAGTACGATTTAACACAATTTTAAAATTTTAATACAAATATTAAGAACCCAGTTATTTTTTTGTAACAAACCCCAAACCGGCCGTACCTATAGTACTTTGCTGAAATATTTCGAAAAATAATTAATTTATCACAATATTTTTTATTTTAAATCAAAGATTATATTTTTGTCATCTACAATAATTCGTATTTTTGTCATCTACAATAATTCGTATTTAAATTTTTTTTTCTGTACATGATACTATTTAGGAAATAAATTATTGTTAATAATAATAATAATAATAATAATTGTATTTCGTATAAATATATACATATTTGTACAAAGGATTGGCAATGTGCATGAATTATTACACGGCTTAAATGATAATATTACAGATTTATAAAAAGTACGATTATTGTGTAATAGTTATTAACAAATTAATACTAGTAGAATAAAAATACATAATAAAAAGACAAATTATATAACACTGTATAATATTAAGAAAATAATATTAGTAGCATAAAATATACATAATAAGAAGGCAGTAATTATATTATATACCAACAGAAGCCTGCATTTTTGTTTGTGCAGTTATTGCGCAATCATTGGCGATTTGTAGAGACAAACGTAAGCCTAGAGAGAGATTTATTGTTAATAATTTGGAGTATGAAACTTCAGTATTCTTATAGTCCATGATCGTTTAACATTTTTTTGTTACTACGTAAATTTAAAGTGACTGTGACAATAAATAGTGACTGACAGATCGTTTATATCTTCTTCTACAGTTTACAAAAAATTGATAAAAATATGTTGTGAGTACAGTATAGTAAAAACTAAAAAGAGTGGCTAGAGTGGCTGGAGGTCTTGTGCTGGCCACATCAGATTTTTCACATGTTATTTAAATTGTGCCGAAGTTGGTATCAACTTAAATACTTCGGGAAAAAAGGTAAACTTATTTAAATTTTGCTGAATAAAGCATAAAATTAAAGTCTTTACGAAAGCAAGTTATTAAAACTTAGTCGGGAAAGTACTGTGTTGACCACAGCAGATTTTTTATGTACATTTACTATATTTCACCTAGAACATTTTTTTTACAGTGTATAATATAAGATAGTTAAACTTTATTCTTACTACTTACAACAATATGTCTATTATCTATGATTTTGGATTTTGCTTTAGCTTTGCTTGCATTTTTCATATATACAAAACAAAAGCAATGGCTGCCATACAGAATAAGAATACTGAACTAACGTTCAACAAATTCAATAGGTATAATCGAGGCATCGAGAGTATAATACTTGTTGTTTATCGCTTTAACTTATAAACACTAGCTAGTGTTGTGGGTTGTATAAAATTTAAAAATCATTTAAAATGAACACAGCACAGTGCACTAAGCACATTATAGATTAAAATACTAAGTAAAATTTATACTGTTTTATTTTGCAGTTAGTAACAGAATTTATTTTTAAAAATATATTATAAAATTTTACTGTTTACTAAAACGTTTGTGTTCTATGTGATAGCTCGGCATTCTTTCAATTTATTGTTTTATACGAAACAAATGAAAACAGTTACAGAAGATACTTTATTGGCTTGTTTGTATTGTATTTCACTTCCAATTTATTGCCTTTTGTTTAAAATAAAATACGTTTACAATTAATTAAATCTTAATTTTATGCGAAAAACTTTCAACGCAAATTGCGTGAACAATTATTATTATAAAACAGAGAATTTATTTCGGTTTCGTTAATTACTTTGAGCTAAACTAATTTGCCAAATAAATTTTGTTTTTGTGTTTCATGAATTTTAATTCTGACACGGAATCTGATCTTGGAAATATATTAGTTAAATAAGTAGATGTAGATGCGTATTGTAGATTAGTATTCAATTTTTAATTTGCAAATGTAATCAGCAAAATATGTATATTTACATGTAAACTATTAATATTTAGATACAGTACTTTAAATAATAACAATTATTTTGTTGTTGAATGAATTATATACCTATGGCTATGGCAGTTAGTGAAATTATTATATATAAGTATTAAATACGTAAAACGAACAAGGGTAAAAGTATGCAAAATGAAAATAACAATTTTCCACATAACAATTTACAATTACAACTTTAATACCAGCACATAAATCATTTTAATTTGCTATTAATTCTACAAGTCACAAACAATTGTTTTCAAATTCCCACTATTAATACTGCATTCTTGCAACGTTGTTTTTTCTTTGTCGGTAAACGGAATTCCTGCAATATCAACCAAGACCCCAAACAAATAAAGAACGAAATGGCAAAACGTGATCGCACGCCTACTTCGATTATAATCCCCTGAGAATTTGAAATTTGTTGTTGTTTCCTTTCAAGTAAAGCACGTTCACTTGTCATATTCAATTATTGTTGATGCCAAAGGTGTTCTTTTGTTTCTTAATCATGATATTATTGAAATTTTTTAGTACCCACTCAATTGAACCTCAATACAAAAATTTAGGATTGTTCAAGTGTTTCTTGTATTACAAACAATCTAAACTACAGTTGATGGCAACAATGCGCATGCGCTTGAAAATGGCGAATAAAGACAGTAAACTAGTGACCGTTTGTTTGCTGTGCTGTAACATAATGTGGACGAACGAGCTTTTGCCGTAGAAGCATACATACGCGGAAACGAGTCTGTACTCGCCGCCCAGCGCGCGTGCCGTATTCCACGGTGAATTTGGAATCGAATCGAATCGTCAAGCAGTTCCGGACCGAAAATCGATTACGTTATGGTAAAAAACTTTCGGGAAACAGGATCTGTTGTCGAGTATTCGAGCAGTTCGAGGTCGTCCACCTCTCTTCCTGTTTCCCGAAAGTTTTTTACCCACAACGTAATCGATTTTCGGTCCGGAACTGCTTGACGACGGGGAATTTGGAATCGAATACGGAACGCGCGCTGGGCGGCGATTACAGACTCGTTTCGTATACATCTACGGCAAAAGCGCGTTGCTCGTTCGTCCACATTATGTTTACGACTGAAACTTTTGTAACGCAAACTATATAAATACCGGCCGGTATACACGCCATTCCCGTCCTTTTACGACCACTGCTCGCTTCACAATTCTCTATTGAAACTAGGGAGGTTGTTTTCTCGGTTGTTTTGCTCCACCCTGTATAAGGTACCGCCAGCCACAAATAATATTTATCGAGATATTCCCGTTTGCCGATTATGGTGTCGCTGTCTCATTTTATTATCGCGAATATACCTATAGCATCCCTGAAAACAAAAATGTAAATATCAAATATGACGAATATAAAATAAGCATAAATTTATTTTGAAATGTAAAAAGCTACCTAGGTATATTAATAATTGAATAAATCTTACCATACCATTTGCAAAATATTTTATAGTGATTAAATTTAAGTAGGTACCTAGCGAACTAAAAAAATATATTAATAAAAAATTATGCTGAAATAATAATGAAACGTAAAAATAGAATAAAATAGTGTGGTCCTGTTGGACGCTAGCTAAATAGTGTTACAAATATAGGTACTATTATATAACACCCAGTATAAGTAAGTAGTAGTAGACTCAGAATGCAATATTAAATGAAACATTTATTGTAAAAATACTGCAAGGTCAAATTTGCAATTACAACTGGCAATTTGTAATTGTAGATTGATTTCCGCATATACATTATTAAAAAAAATTTATATTCCTTTTTTGAATAATTTATTGATTCCTATTCAATGTAGCAATCAAATATCAACAGCGTAGGTTTTTCAAAGAAATTGAAGAGGTGTAACATGAATATTAAGTTACAAAAATGGTCACTAATGATGAGTGGGCTTGAATTTAATAAAATTGACTGTTGTTGATACGTGTTATATACGAGTTTATTAATTTGATGAATTTGTTTGCATAGAATACTTTTAAAGAGTTGTATTGTGACTTTATAAAAAGTGAAATAAAAAATAATAATTTAAGTTTTGGTTGTTCCAGACAGGTGACTATTTATTAATTAAACAGTTCGGTTAGTACATCAATGAACCGGAGTAAACAAAACCTATTATTAGTTAACTTGTTAACTACTCCGTCTAATCTTTTTTCTTTGGAAACACAAAAACAATACGGAAATAGTAAATGCACGACATTTTTTTAAAAACGTCAACTACTTCAAAATTCATTAGTAGTACCCGGTGGTACCAAAACAATGTACCAATGACCTATATGTTGTATTGTGTAATGTATACTATAGTAGGAAATATATTATGATTATCAATTATCAGTACAAAGTGGCATTTTAATGGGAAAAAGTCAAAATTGAAACAACGGACACGTCAAAAAAAATCTTATAATATTCTGAATACACCAAGCTCCAATTAATTTCTCATACATAATAGTTAACAAAAGCAATAAATAAGCAGTATTATACAATCCTGCAACTAGCATGGCTCATTTATTAATTACCTACTGATTATTATTATATAATGTTGTACAAAAACTATCCTGAATTCATTGTCATTCCCTTATATCTCTGCTTCTGGTAACTGCTGGGCTCCATAATATAAAACTTAACTACAGTATAACGTTCACATCCTAAGCCACCCCTAGTATCTGGCGTACTTCGTCTTGAGTTTCTTTACCAAAATATCCGTACTGTGTTATGTTTCCCGGAAGCCGAAATAAAACAGAGAAAAAAGAAGCATCTGCTTCCGGTTCAATGAAGGTTGTTCTTATGTTACCATTCTTTCATTATAAAACGTAAATGTTACTGACACACTGCAGTAAGCATATTAAGCATTTCGTTTTGAAAGCGAAACAGTTTTTTAGTCTTCATGTTACTTATGTTATATCGTATAGTAATTTGTGTTATTGTGTTGCATAACATGTTTATGTTTTATTTGGAATTATAGGAATTACTAGGAATTTACTTTTGGTATTAGTCATACGTGAAATGTAAATAATTATGTCAGAATACATAACAGATGTGCACAAAGTATGAACTAAAATGACGATCAAAATAAATAAAACAAAATTATTAGTAAGGAATAGGTACATACCGGTAATCATAATACAGAAATTTTATTTAAAAAGTATCTTTAGTCCTATGAAAGTATATTTATTTTTAATTTAATTTTGTAGTGGTCATATATGCCGGGTTGTACAACCATATAGTTTAAAGAACGTGTATTTTAAAATTCAAATTAAGGCTAGAGGCGTATACTATCAATTTTTAATCGTTAGACTGTTTAGCTGTATGTCAAAAGACTATGGAATCGACACCATCGTTGTATGACAGAAAAATTGAAAGACGGCATCGATCGTCTTTTGACAAAATTATCGCACAACAATCGATCGACAAATCGACAGCTATGTCCATGGTTGTGTATAAGCGCTCGCATATACTAAAAAGTTTTCTATTAATCACATTGTAGGGCAAACTGATTGATTATATGCGCACCTCTAGCAACTAAACAGTTTAGTTGAGTTGAAATCGCGATACATACACGAATCGACTAAACTGTTTTAGTCGTTGAATCAATCGCGTGCAAAGTTATACGATGATTCAATTTACATATTTTGATTCATTTTATTGGGATTACTACTTCTAACTTATTCTTTTTGTAAAATGGATCTACTTTGAGGGATTAAGTTACTCTTATTATACGCATAAAAATCTTGAAGGACATCCGAGAAAAAAAAGTTTATAATCGTAGGGTGCCAGAGTAAGCAGAATTTTGGGGGTACTTTGGCAGCGCATGTAAATTGAATTTTCTCGAAGGTAGGAATTGTTTTTGATCTTTTTTGGCATGGGATAAATTCTGTTCGTTCGTTCTACATGCAGTTTTTTTCCTAATAAAGATATCTTTATTCTAAATGTGGTTTAAAATGAATGTTAAACTATTAGAACGATAACAAGCACAAGTTGTTATACCTAGATTAAAATATAAAATAAAATTCTTCAAAATCTGTTTTAATCATACAAATTCATTTTAAGGACAGTTCGGGGGAATACTATTTTTGACTACATCTCTCATCAGGTAGTAATAAAATCATATAATTAAAGCAGCAAGACTGGTGGTTGGCAAAGTCTTTATCAATAATAATTCTTCCTCAACAGAACAACAGGTTAAAAAACGGTTGGGTGATCTTCAATCTGTTTTGAGAAGTCCCATGTGATATTTCCACCTTTTGCTAGCCTGCGCTTGAGTCATGCCTCTTCAAATTGCATCGAGTGCTTTCTCCAACGCATCTCTCTTATAATTTTGATATGTGCGATCTCCCAGCTTTTTTTGGCACACAACAAACACCGAATGTAAACTTAAGAAAAAACAATAACTAAAATAATTCATTTATGTGCCAAAGTAGGTTGCAAATACCAAAGTGCCCATTTACGGTACTGTATTAGTTCATATTAGCGCAGTTCTCAGTACAATAAATAATTTACATCTAAAGTAAATCAGTTACGTATCTACATACACTATAATGTCCACCCAAGCAAAGCAACCCTATAGAATGATTTAATTTGAAATAATTGAAAAAAGACAAATAATACTTAATAACATATATTTTATTATTAATTTAAACAACAACAATAATTCCATGCCTACTTTTATATATGTTCGTTGCTGTCACTTCATGTCCCACGTACATGGTATACGCATATAAACACGCACACGCATGGAAAACATATACAAACAAAGGTTTCAACAAAGCACGCATACGCATACACACACGTGACTTACATAAACCTACATATAGGTATACTGCAAACACCCTCAGACATCTGGAAGTTGTTATGCGATGTGTGTCCACAGATCCCGGGTTTTAATCCCGAGGAACGTGCTTCACAAGAGATTCTCCACCATTCAATTTCATGTGAAGTTAAACACATTGCTAAGAGGTTTTGGATCCCGGGAATTTGACCAAAATGATATATAAAGTCGCCTATATATTTTATAAGTTATAATTATAACCATGTTACACGAAGTATAATAAGATAAGATATGACATTCTGTTGATTTGGTATATGTTTCCATTCCACACAATTATTTTACTCCGAAACAATTTAATTGGGGGGAGGGGGCGCAGTGAAATTAGTGGCGAGCTGTCAGTTTAAAATTTAAATAGATATTACCTCTATTATCTCTATTATCATAGGTATTTATAAACTTGATTTACGTCAACAATCCAGTCATCTCCTGTCTTTATTATGCTTCGTGTCATGTTATAATATTTGCTGAATTCTACGAGTATATGGATTTACTTCATTCGTTTAACTCAGATTTGGAAAATTACGACATTTTTTATTGATACCGTTTTATCCTTTCATTAATTAACAAGTAAGTAATTTAAATTTCACGTATAGGTAGGTAAGTCTGATTTTTCACTATTAAGTATTGACCAAATATCGACAATACAGAGGCTGAAATTATTGATACTTGGCTATTGCTGGTGCTGGTACTTGCTGTTTCCCATCGGTTGTCAGTAAATTTACCACAAGTCAAAGAACTCTGGCCAATGTTAAGTATTCACAAACATTGTCCTAGCCAGTAAGCACAACACAAGAAGTATACGCCAGTAGTCTGAAAGGTCGAACTAGACAAGTTTAAAATCTAGAAAAATTTCAGATTTTTACGAGAGTTGTTGCCTAACAATTTATTGAGTGATTTTTAATCAATGTCACGAAATAAATTGGCAACAAACTCTCGTAAAACAAACTGAAAATTTTGCCAAGACAAAATTTAACCACGAATGATATTCGGATGACTATTTCACGAATGAATAAGTCAATGTTGACACTAATTAAATAACATGTTGCTAAGGAAGTTATTAAAATGTCACTTATTTTCACTTATCAAAATTAACATAGTTACGGAATTACAGCAGTCTATTGGCTAGAGAGGTGGAAAAAAATGTATGAGGGTTTTTTGTCAAAATAAAACAAGGTATCTAGGTAAAATCATGAATTTATGTTAGTTTAGAAATGTATGTGTTAGGTACCCTAATTATTGTTGGTGAACGAAAGACAACGTTCCAAGATACAATAATATCATTACATCGCATGGAACTCTGTATAATACCGGCCCACTGACGACATGCGAACGCTGTTGTAGTGGGGGTTACACTTCCATCTGATAAATAGAGTCTTCCGTGGCTCGGAGTAAAGTATGTTTCGATCAAATTAAATGACAAATAAATAAACATTAAGTTTGATCTGATCCGGGTAAATTTTGAAACTTTCCTTTGGTTGAAAAAAGAGAGCAAATTTTATAACTGTTGGAAAGACAGGAGAATTGTATCTGTTTTTACTTCTTTGAAAATGAGGTTGGTTCTGCGCTTATTTCTGACATAATTTATAAATTGTATATGCTATGCAGCCTGTATGGTAAAAAATTAAACTGAACTTATTGATTGACGTAATATAGTATGTATGTATCAATGTACAGAAACCAAATAATACTTCTTGTTAACTTGTCTGTCCCACTATAACGTTTAAAAATATTTTAACTGTAAATATTTACAGCAAATTTAAATTTCATAAATAAAAATTTAATTTATGAGTAGGTATGAATAATCAGCAAACCGAACTGACTGACAATGAGCTTTATTTTTAGTTAGATCATTTTATTCGATTGGCAAATAGTTCATAAATACTGTACTTAGGTACTTAAAAAGTGTTTTGTTCCTTTTTACAAAATCCCATAGGACGAAATACGATCCCATTTTACTTGAAATATATCTCCCTCCTACCCAATGGAGGAAACCAAAGACTTATAAGCTGTAGGTAAACACCACGAACTGACGAACTAAAGTGTCTGGCAACAGAAACAGAAGAAATTAAACAGATCCCAAGTCCCTAACGGCCTAAAGCCTCGACAGACCTAACAACGTGACAAGTGCAAGATGAAGAGATCACTTAAGACACAAGAGGGTTGAGTTTTTTGTTTTAGGCATAAAGAAGAAGAGATCCTTAGGGAAGTTTGAGAAGATTAATGTCATGGTCAAGTCTAAAATATGCGTATGAAGTATCGACTGTCAAAAATATTAATTTTACAATAATAAAATAATCGTATTTTGTTTGTGATATGGCTAACGATAATATTATGCATTCAAATTAGTTTTTTTGATTTGATTCCTCTTATGACAAACAAAACTGATTTTGTTTATAATAGTTAAATTTTCCACACTAGTTAAAATTTTTATCAAGGTCAATCTTTCAGCATTTAACTTTTTATACTTTTTCTAAATAAGAATTAAATTAAATCACTTTGTTTACTCAGCAGAAGCGGATTCATTGAAATTCATTTTAGTATGCGGGCAAAATACTAAAATGATTATTTTTACTTCCTTGTACGAAGTAAGGAAGTATTGTAATCGCGAAAAATTTCGATTCTCAGATTTTGACGGAAATATCCGTTTTGACCTTTTCTGAATCCATTATGACTAGTTTCGACGTGACGTCTGCACGTACGTACGTACGTACGTACGTACGGACGTATGTGTGTCGCATAACTCAAATACGGTTAGACGTAGAAAGTTGAAATTTTGTATTTAGGACTGTTATAGCATCTAGTTGTGCACCTCCTATTTTTGGTTTCAGTCTACAAACCGGAAGTAGTACTTTTAAAAAATATTTCGATAAATATTTAATTTTAGACAATTTTTTTTATTTTAAATGAAAGATTATGTGATTATTACCTACAATCGGTATTTTATAAATATTTTTGTATCTGCTATCATTTAAAAATAATTAAAGTATATATTTATAATTTATAGTATTTCGGTATCTTGTAGTCCATGATCGATTAACATTTGTTACTACGTAAAATTTAAATGATTATGACATGACAGTGACAATAGTAAAATATGCTTTATATCTTCTTCTGCAGTTTAAATAAAATGACTAAAATATATTTGAGAGTATACTAGTATAATAAGTTAAAAGAATTTTTAATATTATTTTACATTTTAGTTATTAAGAAAAGTATGAACACACAAGGCGTACAAGGAAGTCATGTGGTGTCCACGTCAGATTTTTTTCATTCTGTTTATAAATTATAATTTATAATTAAAGGAATAAATTTTTCAATAAATTAAATTCGGTCATTAAATTTTCGTTTTCATACAATGATTATCATTATATGGTTGACAAAATATACTTTCATATTTTTCTTCAAATATACAAACACACGATACAAACATAATTAACAACTCACCATAGTAAAATAATTAAATTCTCTAATTAATTTTTAATAAACTGGACTCATAATTACAAGTTCCAGTCACGTATTTCAAGATAAATTACCAGGTAGCAATTATAACATTTTTATTATGCATATTACGTATACGCAGTACGCAGAAAAATGTATTTCTTTCAAAAACAGTTTTAAAAAATTCATCTTTTATCTAAAGTATGCTTGGGCCTGGGGGAGTGTAACAGGATAACACTAAAAGCCGTTTTAAGTATACCGCCCCTTTTTCTACGCCCATGGTGTACAGTTACCAAACCATATGTGAAAAATCATTTAGCAAGTTTCCAAAAATGTTTCAAAATAAATACAATACCTACAAATTAAAGTAATTTAAATTTAAGTTCAGAAGTTGAATTCGACAACTATTGTCGAATAAGAGTAATTATTTGGAAAAATAAAAACATGTTGATTTTATTAAGTAGAAATCATGCAAACTGTAGTGACAAATTCATTAATAAACTCGTTGATTTAAAGAAAAAATAAACAAATTTTTCTTGAACCATATATTGATCAACATAATAATTCAATTAAAATCAATCCAAGAAAAAAATCGGTGTTTAAAATCATAGAAATTCAAAAGTGTATCTTACAGTTAATTCATGTTAGCAAATGGAATTCGACCAATGATAGATTTAGTGATTTCTAAATGCTAAATATAGTTATTAGTAAATTATAGGTTCTTGGGCAATCGGAATATTTTGTGTATAGAAATAAATTCATTAATTTATTTTTAAAACTGTTAGATTATTTTTAGTATCAAGTAGGTAGTTATGTAACAAATACAACTTGTAATAGTATTAAATTTAGATTAAAACACAGGTTTGATTACATAATTTTAACCTTTAAAGAAAATTAAAAAAAATTGTGTGACAATTTTTGCGTAATTACTCAGCAAATAATAATGAACCTGTATAGCACAGTTAAGTGTTAAGTAAATAAATACTTCTTCTTCGTACATTTAGCAATTTGTGAGTAATTGTCTGTCACTGAAGTCAAGTCCGCAAGAAGTATGGTGGTAATTAGCATATTTTCGCTCATGAATCATTAAAATAATATACCATGCCACGAAGAAGTAAATTTATAGCTGTTAAAAAGTTTAAATAAATGCACACGAATTTTTTGCATTACTAAGTTGAAAATGTTCTATACATAGAAGCGAAAATAAACCGAAGGGTGTAGTAAAAAGAGGGTACATATTTATTCAAAGGATGTGCACCTGTAGCTTAGAAATGGTTACAAAAGAACTCAAACCCTAGCCTAAGCTTAAACTCTACATTCACTATTCGTGATATCGTGACTGCAGTACTTGTAACACAAAGAAATAAACCTGTCCTGTGCCCTATACGAGACCCTATATTACTATTATAAAATATAAAGTGTTACAGGCCGTCTGCTAAAGAAAATATAGGTACCTAAACCTTTTGTTTGAGTACCTATCTTTTATTATCTGAGCCTGAGCTATATTTCCTCCGAATATAACAATCTTCATAATTGTATTCGAGGTTATTTAGATTTAGATCATTCTAATCTCTTACCTACTTTCTTGATTTACCTTCTATAACTAACTACCTTACCTGTTCGCTGTTCTATTGTTCAGCATTACAGACAGGCAAGTGCATGCTAGTTGTTCTGGGGCCCTCCTTTTTTTTCCTGTGGCGATGCCGACCAAGTGCCTAATCGTGTCTTTTCGTCCCCTATGCCTGGCAAAATAACCTTATTGAGGATTAGGATTATCTGTGCGCACAGCAGGGTGTCTAAGTTACAAGTCAGTAATGTCATCAGAGTTTCGGACCAATACACAAATTACAATTAATTGATATTCAAATATCTTTAGTGAATGCATTGAGTAGTAATCTGTAATATAAAAATGTGTATGTGTACCTCTTACAAGTTACATATTTAATTTACTCTCCAAAATTTATCGTTTTATATGTACCTAGCTGTTATAAGACACTTCTTATTTTGCTTCATAGCTAATACGGTCAACGATATCTGTGGCAATTATTGTACTATTCTTAATCCCATCCCAACCGGAAGAGTTTAAATATAACGTGTCCAGCTGATATTTCGTAAACTAATAACAATTGAGAAAATTTTTTTCATGTGAACTTATTCCGAACTTATTCAGTACCTACCTATTAGTATTCTATATAATAGCAAGAAAAAATTTATTTTGATAACGCACTTTTGATGTGCAATTTTTAAAAAATAGGAACATAGGTATATATTTATTTTAAAAAATTCTGAATTCAAAAACGTATAAATTTTTTATTTTTCGATTTAATTCAGCACCCAAAAATCTATTCAAAAATCTTAAAATATCGAAATAATAATTAAATTCTAAAAGAAAGTAGTTACACTTTTTTAATTCAGCAAAATTTGTGCTTTATGTAATAGGTACTGTAAAAATAAATATGTTCTCATAAAAAAAATTCTGGTTATAATATAATACACAATACCTCCCATAATACCTACTGAATAAGTTCACATGAAAACATTTTCTCGAATGATATTTGTACCTATAGTATATAGGAAATATCAGCTGGACACCGGAAACCGAACTAGGTACCCTGTATAAATAATAGTTTATAAATCCTTAAACTTAAACGCAAAATAGTAATATTTCTTCAACTTATTATTATTTTCAATTTACACATTGGTGGTAAATTTGTTTGCTGATCCGAAACTCTGATGACATCGCTGACTTAGACACCGAGCTGTGCGCACAGTTAATCCTAATCCTCAATAGGTTATTTCCAGGTATATGGCACGATAAGACACGATTAGGCGCTTGTGGAACACTTGGTCCGAATCGCCACAGGATAAAAACGAATGTCACCAGTTTTTCTATGGTGACTTTGACTTATATAAACATTTCATCATTACGTTTTTAAAGCGGTTAGCCATGGACTGTCCCTAAAAACTCTTTTTAAATTGTCACTTATACATTGAACTTTGAATGCATTTGTCTTTCATTTATAAAAATTGGAGGCTGAACTTATAAACTTTAAATATTTCAAGCTCTTTCAAGTCCGGTTTAAGTCATTTTATAACAACGAAAATAAAAAAATGTAGTGTCTAGCTTAATATGTTGAATTTTAATCATTTAAAGCATTTTTAATAAAGTTATTTGAATAATGTGCAAAGAACAACGTGGACTGCAGCCACAGATATCGTTGATCTATGAATTCCTAAGGTAGGTAATTAATTAGCGAAGGGATTAGAATAATCAATGATTAGTATCGATGAAACTCATGACAATTGGGATGAATAAGCACAAATGAAACAATATTAATATTGCATTCTTCATGTAACACCGACTAATACTTTATTCTTTGTCATTAATATACTTGAATTTTAAAAAAAACAGTAACTTCCAAAACCATTTCTAACATTGTTTTAGTAACAAAATAAAAATTTATATTACGAAACTTATACAGAGTGATGAGTGTACAAATTCTGATCGATTTTTATAGTAAAAAACAACAAAAATTATCTTTTCAGGAAAGCGGAACTCATCACCATAGCAACAAACCAACAAAACAGTATCATCATCTATAAATCTACAATCAAATTTCACCTTGACAACAAACAACAACAAATGAACGTTCGCAATCAGATTTGCACAATTCGCTCATCCATAGCCATAGTACTAGCAATAAACATCAAAAACATTTAAATTGACTCGAATGTCGAATTTGAAAGATAGTTGCGCGAGCTATGTTGAGATCTAGAGCCTTCAGGCTATTCAAACACTGACATTTGCCGGTCGGCGAGTCGTACCACGCGGTACCACGGACTTGGGATCGGAGATCGTACCTTCACTGTACCAGGCTGTACCGCAACAAATATACAGTGATGACTGAAAGAGAGGAAGGAAATTTTAATAATATAATATTATTTAACAAGAGTTTAGCGACAGCTACAACTCCTCATTAGGAAATTTTCTTGGAAACTTTACCCAGAAGTAACCAAGCAAGTGACAATAATTTGAATCAAATTAAAATCCTTTAGGTTTATTTACGGCATTATTGAAATAATAAATAAACTTGGAATGAACCTATATTATAATAATAGTTATGTCATATAATATAGAAAATAAATATTGTAATATTTATCTACGACTTTGATTACACCTACTAAACTTAATAATGCAAAAAATTCACATCAGAGTCGATTCAAGACCTTTGTACACCATACGGCAATTTTTGCAAGGATTTTTCTTCTCTCTTCTCTATTTGAGAAAAAATGCAAAAGTGCCATCCACTATACATAGACTACTCTCGCGGAGGACAGAATAATAAAAGTATTATGTAGTAACAAAGGATGAATCGGGGAATGGGTTCACCTTCAAACTTTCCGAAATCTATATTTGATTTAATTTTGATATAAATTAATTTTTTGCTGTATTATTTTCACATTTTTATACTTTTCTCTTTACTTAGTGCATAACTTTTTATCAAAATATCACAGGCATCTTGCGTAGGGTAAAATGGTCCTGATTTACTTAAACAAGTATAACCGCACCTATTTATATTTAAGTATATAATTGTAATCTCGAGTGTAATAATATGATGGTCACCTGTTTATTATTTCGGGTGCTATATTTAACTTAAAGGGCTTGTCTACCTTTTTTCGAATTTCTAGAAGACTCTAGATAGGTATTACTTTTTTTCTACTTCACCTTCTTCCCCACTACTACGGTTGCCCGAAACCAACCTGAAACTCTAACTTTGCCGCATCCTAGCTATGCAATGTCATTTTGAAGTTGAAAAATGCTGTAAACATGGCTCCAGTATTTCCATAATAACTTCTGTATTTTTTAAAGAAATTAAGTAAAACAAAAATTATTCGAAAATGGAAGGTTAGCTTCTTGCTTTTTAAAATTTTCTTTCCATTTAGTGACCGAAAAAAATCATATCAAATAATGACAAAAAATGTCATTTTAATTTTTTTTACTTCAAATTCCTAGGCCAAAGACAAAAAATATAGAGGCATTAAGACATCCTCTGTTAATACATTCATATGTAAAAGCATGATATATTTCAATTACCTATAATTAAAGTAAATGTGGAAGGCGTACACCTCTGTAACACTGTAAAATTTTAGGGTTGACTCAACTCGTACTATCATAAAAAGTTTAACACCCAAGGTACAAGTACTCTGGATAAAAAATCTGTTCATTTATTTTATTGATGTTATAAAATCTATTATAGCAAATAAACAATATAAATTTATATTTACTTTTTTATATCACACCTTAAAGCATTTTATACCATCATAAAACGCAATAAAAATGGCGTCCTACTTTACAGTTAGGTACTATTAACTAGGTATATATGATTTTATTTGCTCCAAATAATAAGGTATTAGTATCTGTGCCTCTCATTGAATGTATACCAACTGTCATCATCATCTACCTCTGAGTGTCCAGGTATGTCTGGTAGTGGTAACGGGTTCGCAGCAATCGTACCAAGCCATGGAATCTAACCTCACTCTGAGATTTACAGTGGAATGTGGATGCGCACGCATACAACTTCACCAAGCAAAGCCAACCGAGATTCACGGTGCTGGGTGCTGTTTACCGCGATCTTATGTTTATTGTTTTTTTACTTGATTTTTTGTTTTGTTGGAATAATAAGTAAGCATCATATGATTTTATAATTGGTTGAAAGTTGATACGGTGATTGTCATAGCCTATTTAGCGGGAATTTAAATGTAAAACGTAAAAGTAATTATACAATTACAAATTGTTTGTAGAATACAATAAGATTTATTTGTACTGAATTTCTCTAGATTATTCTCACTTCGGCTAGTAAGATCGGGACCCCAGCGACAATAATACAAACCTCGATACAAACATGTTCCGATGTTCCTTATTCTGTTAAAAAATAACTACCTATTTTACTATAAGCAAGGCGGTCTTTACTAGTCCCTATGTAAATCCTAACAAATTGAAATCATGTTGTATAGTAAGGTACTAGTTTTTAGTGCAACTCATCTTTATATAGGTTTCGCTTCGTTTTAATTAAAAACTCTTATAAATGTGAATTCATAATGAACGTAAACGTAAGAGAACATTTTTTATAAGTAAAAATGAGGTTTGACTTCGAAATGGCAATACGAATATATCATCTATAGATATGAAAGAGTCAAACCGAAAAACAATTAAAAATGAAATAAAACATTCAGTATCTACTACCTAGTATGAATAATATTTAAAAAGCAATTAACTCAGCAATTAATTTATGATTATACGAAATAGGTTAGTAAGTAGGTACCTATATAATTTATATCTTGTTTTGATGAGCAATTGCCTTCGTTTTAAAACAAAACTCGCAAAATCATCACTAAAAACATGAGTAATAACATAAATCATAATTAATTCTGCAGTTACGGGTATTTAAAAAAAACAATTCCATGACTCATCTGCGCAAAATGTGGAACTTATATTCTTAATAACATTCACGCTCAATAATTCAAAATAATTAAAAATACGCATGTACTCGTACCTATACCTAATATGTAAATGTTCCTCCTAAAAAAAATTAAACCAATTATTGGAAGTTTTCCAATAAGCAATTAAATATTAAAGGGGAACTATTTATACGTACTAATTAGTTAATATATTTTTCATATCCTTGAGTTCTATTACATAAACGACAAAATAAAATATTTACAAACAAATCGATTTTAAAATTCTGCAAAATTCAGGAGTTTACGCATTGGTGAACAAGTGAAACTACACAAGAAAATAGAAATTTTAAATTTTGCAAATAAAATAGTTGTTATCATAACGAATCACTTAATATTTATAGTGGACACAAGACTGAATAGTTGAAATAAAAATATTTAATAATCGTGAAGGAATTTACGAAAACAATTTTCAAAACAATAACCCAAATTATATGTTATGTTTCAATGTCACATTGGAACGAAATACATGTTCTAATAATTAAATATACATAATAGTATTAATTATTAACATGAAGGATATTTAAATACTGAGAAATCAGAAGTGCTTTTTGCACCTATTGTTTAAATATTAGCTTTATGTATGTAGATAACAAAAAATATATTTGTTTATAATTTGATAAAATTATCATATATTTAAATATTTGAGTACAACAAACATGGATCAGAATTGAGAATTCTGAAATCAGCCATATTTTAAAATCTAAAAGAAGATTATACAAATTATAAGAAAATAGGTACCTAATTTAAAAATTTAAGGTTATCTTACAACAAAAGTTACTGTAAATGTGTAAATCTCGGTAAAATCGTTATTAAACAATTATTGAGCTATTCCGTGAAAAGCCACATACAGTTTCTAATGTTTAAATTCACATTTTAAAGCAATAAACTAAGAAAACTCCATTGTATTATTCTAGCAACGATGCTTACCTGACAAAACAGGTGTATAAAAACAAAGTTCTCAGATAAAATCCTCTGACTTCACTAAAAATTTAAAAACTAGTCTGGCACTAAGACACCCCACTTAAAATTTATTATCGTCACAATGAACACATGATAACAACGAAATAATTTAAAAATAAACTTCACACAGCACAGACACACACCTGACGCAGAATGGAAACCGACTGAATCAAGTGGTTTGTACATTTGGAGGGAGACGGCATTTGTTTGCGCGAGCGCAGAAGCGAGTTTCACCTGAAGGACCAGTGACCCTAAACATTTTTGCGCATGGGATGATTATAATTTTATGTAAAATAATGTAAAAAAATAGTTTTATGAAATTTAATTTCTCTTCCAAGGTCGACACACCTTTTAACGGGCAATTAAAATTAGTTTAAACGTTGAAAGTGTTTAGTTTCCTAGAATTTTACGTGATCGTGAATTAATTTGTTTCATGTATATAATATTGAAATAATTTGTTACCAAGGTATTATAATGAAAAATAATTCTAATTGTATTTTAATTAGAAGTTATAATACATTCAAATATAGGAAACATAATGATATAAGTAAAAAAGTTGATGAAATATTTGGTTCAACTCGGAATGCAATTTTGCTGATTTTGTGTCACCGTAAAATTTCATTAAAATTGCTCCAATTATTTTAAAATTAACTTCAGTAGTAGTATTTAATCCAGATTACAAATAGTATTAGTTTTGTTTTTTTTAAGAGGGTGAGAGTTTAAAGTCTTATACTTATACTTGTTCAAGAATTAGTTTACAAAATAGTAACTTGAATTATCTTTTGATCTAGTTTAATGTCAACGGTAAAATAATTGTAAAATTTCACAATTATAATTATTTCGGTCATAAGACTAAAATATAAAGCCAGATAAAATATAATCACAGTTAATTTGCCATGATGCCGTTAACTTCATTCGTAATCATTTGCAAAACTTAAAAATAAAAGATGCACAGATTAAAAATTTACAAATTTAGAAACTTTTCTGTGAAATAAAAATAATATAAACCATACCTATTTGTTACTTTAAAAATTGTCTAATTTAAATAATTTCAAATGAACCAACCAAAAATGCGACAAGACTATAACAAAATATGGATTATGGAGACATAATTACATTTTTATTTAATAACACAAAACTTTTGTTTTCGTTGTAATTTTCTTACTATTATATACACTTTTAGGTACTACCTAAACCTAATGTTTAGTTTCAGCTTATGTAATAATAATATAATTTGTTCTGCCTCTGCCTGACTGGGTCGTAAAATTCAGATAAACTTATACGAAAATGAGTATGTTATGTAAGATCAGATATGATTTCTTTCGGTAATGTAGGTATATAAGTAGGTTATGTTATGGTAAAATATTGCACTCAATAATAATTATTATTGTCGAATCACTCCCTGTTTCTGGAGATATCGAAATAAAAATAAATTTTTATAAAATTTGAAATTTGCACTACAGCGTACGACTAAGTTTTTATTAAATTTTAATTACTTATTGTACTGTCGAAATTATTGTAGGTATGTAGGTACTTAAATTCTTGATAATTTTTACAAAATTTCAAAATTAGTCCTACATTTTAATTTTAATTAGACTAATTTTAGGACTGCAAGTATAATGTCAATTTGGTAGATACGTTTAGATATATCACGGTTATAACAGAAAACAGATGCATATTTAATATAGAAACATGCAGAATTTGTAGGAAATTAAAATTGTTTTAAAATATTTTGTAATTAAGTAAATGAAAATAATTACATCAATTGCACGATAAATATATCATCATAATTAATTTCCTCGCTTTCATTTTAATAACACACGTAGACTTATTTTATTTAAAATTTAATATCGTGCTTCTTCTTTCTAAATGAAAATGAAAATAATCAATGTTTAACAATTTCTATTTGAATGAACCATTACCATTACCATTAGCTGTAATTGTTGTGAATCATTTGTATTTCTACGATTGCCGGTAGACGAGACTGACTGGCGGTGTACCGTTTCCTGGTTTCTCTTTGATATAAAACAACCGTCTTTACATATCACAGTAGTCAACTAGAATGAGAAAGAACCGACTACCGCAGCGGAACGATCGCGAAAATTACTATTAACATGAAAAGGAATTATTACTATTTGTATTTGAATTGTTTTCCATTTAGTATTTAGTGAAGGCGATAATTATCATTAGTAGGTAGATGATGATAAGAGGAATAATGTAATATATTTTTTTGATATTTTATAGCTTGAATGATCATTATCAGTTTTGATCGATCATTTTTATTTTGTTTCTATTACCATTTTTGAAAGAAAGTATAATCAAACCTACAAACTACAATTTATTATTACATAAGTTACCTGTGTACGCAAACGTATAGTATTTTTGGTTGAAGTCTTGTCTATATACAGTTGTGACCACATAATATGGCACATATCCATATTTTTGTTGTCTTTAATAGCATAATATTGTGTTCAATTTGTATTGCTTGTGTGGGTAACTAATTTAAGAAGTTCTACATTCTTAAATTTTCCATTAAGGCTATACTTCACCTTCACACAGACAGGCGTTCGTAGTTTACAAATACTCGTAACTCGATTTAGGTAAATTTTGGAGAAAATCTATTTACAAAAAATCTCACTTGTAATATCACATGTGCATTCTTTCTTTCCGGAAATATTTTTGAATGCTTTCCAACAATGTCTTAATTAGCTCGAGTGGTACACGAGAGCTAATTACGTTGTTGGAATGCACGATAAAAAATTTCCTGGACATGAATGAATGCACGAGCGCATATTCGATAAGAAAATCGCAATGACACGGCTGCTCTATGTTTGAATTCTTTTTATAATAGAAACTTGACATATTTACTAAATTTATATTTAATATTAATAAATATGTATTATTTAAATTATATTTTACTTATTTACAAACTCAAAATGACAATTTAACCAATTTTTAATTTAATGTCAAAGTGACAGATGACGAAAAATTTCCGCTTATTAATTTCAGTTGTTACTCAAGCTACTTCCGAGAAAATTTTTATATAACCATGGTTACTATTATTGTAATCCATTAATCCATTGGCTGTTATTTGTGTCATGCGGTTTTATTTCTTAAAAAATAGCTATGTATCGCTGTTTGTTGAGATACTATAGCAGATAATGTGTATTTTTTTGATAAAAAATATTCTTATCGACAAAAGAGTTAATGGTAAATTGGGTTTCTAGACTTTCCATTATTCAAATAAATCCGGAAAATTGAAACAGACAGTACTTAAAGCTAGTATACGGTTACCAAAAGGTTCATAAAGCAATCTAAATGGGCAAGTTATTAAGTTTCCACACTATACTTAGTAGGTACTACGGTCATTCGAAAGAACTCTGTTTTCTTATACCTAACGTAATGATTTTTGGGAACAAAAATAAATGTAAATCATTGAAATCATCTGATAGGATACAAATTGTTCTAGCCATTTTATTTATTATTAATGGTTTGATTTATTATTAATTTATTATTAATGGTTGGATATTTCCTGGGATATATTTTCTCTGTTTAAGGCAATAGTTATTTCATTTTTTCTATTTGTATACCTAGGCTGCGAAATGTCTGTTTAGCGTCGAAGTTTAAAATTTTTCGAGGACAATAAACAATGAATACATGACGCAGACGAATTATATAATATATTTTGTGCAACTGCAATGCATATAATGAAAAACATACATTTTATTTTTTGTAATAACTGTAAAAAATATTTGCCATTAACATACCTGCACAATTCAATGAATTAAACTTCGCTGCCGTTGCTATATTAGTAATGTAATGTATCGCAATCGTACATAAATGTTTTACTTCGCGACCTGAATAGCGAATGTCAATGTCAACTTTTTTTTGACAGTTGCGCAAAAATCATATTTTTGTACTTAATAAAACAAAATGAAGTACAAGGAATGAAACGCATTTTTATATTGGACTCTGCAGAACTCAAGCCCTTTTAGAACAAGCCTGACTTCAAACTAGTATTTGTAGAATAAAAAGTAAAATTTTTTTTACAAGCAACAGAATGGAATATAAAAGTTACACAATATTATAATTATTATTAGACTAGCTGAAGTATTCGACTTTGGCCGGGTTGATCTGGCCGCTATTTTGTTTTAAGATGGCGGACTGACATTGTAATATACGTATGTCATAAATTAGATCCTTAGGTATAGCTGTTACTGTACTAAATTTGAATCTAATCGGTGCAGTACATTTTGAGATAGCTAACTGCCATTTTATTTCAAGATAACGGACTAACATGTTAATATGCCTATATTTTAGGCTAGATCCTTAACTATTACTGTACCAAATTTAAACCCAATGATTCAGTACATTTTGAGATAGCAAGCCTCCATTTTGTTTCAAGATGGCGGACTTTCATTTGAATATGCCTATGTTTTAAGTCAGATCCTTAGGTATTACGATGTTACTGTAAGTACCAAATTAAAACGGATTTGTTGTTTTACTTTTGAGATATATGGCCGCCATTTTGTTTCAAGATAGCGCAGGGCGGACTGGAATTTTAATATGTATCAAATTTGAACGCAATCAGTACATTTTGAGATAGCTAGCCGCCATTTTCATCCAAAATGGCGGACTAAAATCACGACCTTCCTATATTTTTCTCGTGTGCTCAAAAGTATTCACGCAAAATTTGGGAGCAATCTCTCTAGTTTTTGAGGCACATACATACTTACATGTTACATACAACATAAACATACTTCTCTTCTTTATACAAAGGTGAAAAAAAAAATTGAAACACTTGAAATGCGTGAAATTTCGATCATTTTCAAACCGCCATAACTCGGCGTATTTTCAATCGATTTCGATGAAACTTTGCGGTCGAAAAACTTTGAAGTGTCCACTTTAAATTCATGCATGCGAACTTAAGCGTAACTTCTTCCGCTCCCTCTAGCATCCTTGTGAAAAAAATGTTTTTTTACTTACTTAGTCCCGAGCCTTTCTACCTTTTCAGTTGTAAGGCTAAAAAAAATGTTTTTAATAGAAAAAATGTCCAAATTTCACGATGTGTACGGAGTTGAAATTTCTTTTTTTAATTGGATCCACCAAAAGGGCACTAAAATTTGTTCAATTCTCTGTGCAGGACTCAAAGACCGAAGTTCCTACGATGAATTTGTGTTTGAAAAAAAGTGCATTTTTAGGTTTTTCGCACATAACTCAGCGACTTTTCAACCAAATTAGACTATTCTTTCGGGAAAAAACCATTGTGGCTCTACTTTAAGGGGGTAAACTCAGATTAGGATAATCTTTTTTCGTACCATTCAACACCCCAACAAAAAAAACACGGTTTTGGGTCAAAAACGTCCAACTTAGGCGATGTGTACCGAGGTGGAAAAAATTTGTTGACTCGATCCACCAAAATGGCATTGAAATTTGTTCAAATACCTGTGCAGGTCTCAAAAAACGAAGTTCCTACGACCATTTGGCACAAAGTTATGGGCGTTTGAAAAAGATGCATTTTGTGTTTTATGATAGATAATTATAAATATTCATTTTGGCACCCCCAAATAAAAAGTTCTGCGCACGCCTGTAAGTTATACTAAATTCAATTACTGGCAATATACCTAAATTTTGAAAATTGTTAACTTTATGTTGATACAGTACAGGTAGGTAATTTTTTAATTATAGTATAGTACTTCAAAGAATTGGCCATTTACCTAATTGAATAGTAACCATTGTAACCTTTCTTTTCTTGTTAGTCGCTAAGCTTAGCTATGGATTATTGCAGACAATATCTTAAGATTTTTATAAAACCATCAATTCAAAACACTCATATTTGAGTCCTGCACAGGGAATTGAACAAATTTTAGTGCCCTTTCGGTGAATCGAGTCAAAACATTTTTTTCAACTCCGTACACATCATCAAAGTTGGACATATTTTCCATTATGAATATTAAATATAAATAAATAGATACGATTTAAGCAGTTACAGAAATATTTAAAAAAACCTATAGCGACTTGAATGAATCTAGAGAATCAAGTTTATAATAATAAGTAAAAGCCTAAAAAAGTTAGCATACTGTTTTAGTGGAAGAGTGGAACTGATGTGAAGATAAAGTAGCAAAGAAGGGTGCAAGTTTAAATTAAAGCATTTATTCTTTATGATGAGTTTCAAGTCTTTATCACTTCATCTGCTGAAGAAAGTGAACAAAATTAAACTTTAAAACTTTCATATTTTTCAGATGAGGGGATAAGATTCCAGATTTAACTTCTGAATTATAAATTTGTGGAAAAATAAAGTTTAATCCCTTTCTTATTATTATCAGATGACTTGATTTATCTTTTATGAAGCATAACTCTTGTCAATTACTTAATTTATTTTGATACCATTCTGAATCAGTGCATTAAAGATACACTTGTACATCATAAGTCGATCATACTGCAGAATCCATATTTTGTATAGTGAATCTTGAATCAGTACACTTTGTATGAAAAGTTTCACATATTTTGTTATTCTACGTTTATAATCAATCAATGCAGAAAACTTAATATTACAGTGAATAGCTACCTACTCACCTACTGATTTAGTTCATGTTTAAATGACATGTGTGTTAATTGTTAATAAGTTTAGTTTGATTAATTTTATAAGATAAGTAATACTATGTGACGTTATATCTATATGGGAATTTAGGATTTAAAATTTGCGAAAATAGGTTCCTGAAATGGTTAATAAAATTCTTGTTTTAAGTACCTACAAAATATCTAAAATTAGATTTAAAAAAAGTATTTTAGGTTACAAATTTTAGATAATTTCATTAAATATATTAGGAAACATGATATAAATAAACATTTATTCATATATAATTTATATTAATATTCATAAATAATAAACAAAAATCAAAATTTGTAATGTAAATAAACATTTACTCCATATATTATTGGTGGAATACTGTGCAAATTTACGAGTATATATTTTACAGATCTATTAAACTTTAGGTTGATAGTATCTATAAATAAATAAAATTAATGGAAAGAATTTTTAAAAAATTAAAAAAACAAACAAATAAACCGCACTTTGTTTGATACTTACAGTTTTAGCACAAATTATAAAAAATACGTTCCTTCCCTGTTATCCATTTTTCGTATAAAGTTTTATTTTACGTGATGTTCTAGGAATGATTTTTTTACATTATTCTACCACATAAACACTCGTACAGCATTGCTACAATGCTAGACATTACGAGCGAAGAAAATAATTGCACAAGATCAAAATTGCCAACTTAAAAAATAAAATATCTTTAAAATATGAAAATTTAAAAAATAATAATTGAAAAACACGATTTAGGTACATTAAAATATGATTTAGATACAAAAATAGTAAATTAGGACCAAATTTTCAAAAACCACGATTTTATGAAAAATAGGTAAAATCATATAAAATCATATCTAAATGAAAGCATTTTCTTCGAAACGGATTTTGTACTATGACACATAAAAATAGAACGCATGTATAAAAAATCTGCACACAACCTTGCGCCATATCTAGACTTATAAACATAAATGTATACGTATACGGTACAATCCGGTGCCCGCATTTAAAATATACAAATAAAAATCTAAAATATTCAAACACAGAAATTTGTATCACTGGAATCAAAAGATTAATTCTCAGGAAAATTGAGAAAAAAAAAATAATTTTTTTTGGGAAGCAGAGCATACCGACGTGGACAACGTTCCCTCTAAAATGGAATGGGCACTGAGCGCTAAAAAATTTGACTGAGCAGTTGTAAAATGCTTATGAACAAAAAAAATTTTTCGTGCATCCGGCTCTTCATTGGTTTTACGTTAATTAGACATCCGCGTGCGTGGATGATATTTTAACTGTGCGGCAGGGTTGAAGGCACTGCGCGCCCGCGCGCGCGCAGCTTGGACGTGGAGCGATTTTTTTTGTTTCTGTATGTTTTTAGCTACTCGCATGCCAAATTTCACTTGGTTATGTATTAGTCTTCAGTCAAAACTTCTCCTAACTGGACTATTGGTCCGTTCTGGCTTCAAGCGCTTGATTAACGATTAAGGCAAAACTTTGAAATACAGTTTTCAATAAAAATGTAAAGTGTGATTACTCATTTTACTCAGAATTTCAAGCTCTACAAAATTTTTAAGATAGAATTTTGATTCCATTCGTTGTTTACGAGATATTAGTAATAATCTGCAAAAAGGGACATATTTTTCAAGATGGCGGCATGGCGGCGGTTCCTCATGGTCCTAACAACTTTTACTTTACAAAATTAAAAAGGACCCTTCAACAAATATGTATACCAATTTTCACCTCTATCCGTCCGATTATGACTTCCAGGCTCTGTTTTGATCTAGGATGTCTGGGCAATTATATGGCGTTATTTGCTCTTTTGGCTCAGCAGTTAAGCATTGGCGGTATACTTACATAACACCCTGTACGTAGTACTGATTTAATGTTTTAAATAATTTCTGAAAAACAGTATGAGAGTAATTTACAATCCGTGCTACTCACAGTTACAATTACCTTCATTAGAAAGCGAAACTTTTGTTTAATATCGTTATACCATCAAACCATCATACAGTAGTACCCGTATACTGTGTATGTATTTGTGTTGCACCTACTTTTGTCTGCGTTACAATAAATTTATGCTACATGAGTCAAGGTGTGAAATTACAAGGAATCTAGACGCGTTGATTATTTAGTTTCAGGTTTCAAGATTATTTAGAAGTTAGATTAGCATTGGATGCTTTGATGCTGCAAAAAGTCCCTAAGCGACATTTTCATATTATGAGATATTTAAACTTTTAATATAGTAAAAAATGTACTTTTAACAACAATCAAATGAGTCCTGAAATAGCATCGTTTTGAATTTTAAATAACTTGGTAACACGGTTGGAAATCACTATTGTTCTGATAAAAAATTAATATTAATATATTATGTTCACTTTGCTAAAAAAATATATAAACAATTTTCATTTAGGGACTTTTTAGCGTAAACTACAATTTTTTTGCAAAAATGTTAGTTTATTATCTTTTGTGCAACAATATATTTTTGCAGTAACATAAATATTTTCATTGGATTAAAACAAACAAAAATAATTTTTCCTAAAAAATACAGATTTTAATTTTTTGTTCTACTAATATTCGTCATTCGTCAATCGGCCTGATTCTCTGAGCAAAGTTGTTAATTTTAACCACTATTTTGAGTGGTTACATTGACGACCAGTTGTTAATTCTTAAAATGGTATTCACTAAATTCAAAGTCGTTATTATTTAACGATAAATTGTTAATTTTAGTGGTTAAGCTGGCAACAGCTTTCTAGCTATAGCCAGAAATTAGAGACTGTCAGAAATTAGCGAAATGGAGCTAGGTTTTGATAATTTATTTGTTAGTAATACGTGAAATATTTCATGAACTTGATGAATACGAGCAAATAGGCCAGTCATAGACAATCAATTCACAATAATTCCAAAAGTTTTCAAACTTTAATCTAAGGTCGGAATAGGTATAAAACAAACTATAAAATTTTGCAACCTTTTCCGAAGTCCGGAACATTGTTAAAATTGCAATTAAGTTGAATTTTGCTCTATGCTCGTGAAAAAAATTCAAAAAGTTTTGCAAACTTAGGGTAAACATTTAATTATAAATTATAAATAAACATGTTCCGGTCAACGTAAAAGGTTGCAAATCTATACAACTGTTCGGAATATTTTTCCGATGTATCTGCCAAGTTTGCAGAACTTTTGGAATTTTTTTCGTCCAGTAATAATTTAAAAAATTATAAATAAACATGTTCCGGTCAACGTAAAAGGTTGCAAATCTATACAACTGTTCGGAATATTTTTCCGATGTATCTGCCAAGTTTGCAGAACTTTTGGATTTTTTTTCGTTCAGTTTATTAAGGAAAAACCTTATTTTTTATTTAAAAAAATGTTCCGTACCCTTAAATTGGTTGCAAATTTGATACGTTATAAGAAATAATATATTTAATACTACCCTAAGTTTGTAAAACTTTTGGAATTTTTTTCACGAGCATAGAGCAAAATTCAACTTAATTGCAATTTTAACAATGTTTCGGATTTCGGAAAAGGTTGCAAAATGAGATTTATTGCTGTCTAGATGTACCATTCCCTTGATCAAAATTTGAAGACTTTTGGAAGTATTGTGAAATTTTAGATTTTTAATGTCTATTTTTACTGGCCTAAAAGGTAAGTTTATTTTGCTACAAGTAAGTTATATTTTTATTGTTTATAAACGTTTAAGGCAAATATTACGAATGGAACATCGCAGAATAAGATATTTCAGCAACCCATTTGAGATTCCAGAAAAGCAACTTAAAAAAATATTTCGTTTAAATCTAGAATTAGCTCATCATTTATATGAAATTTTAGACGAAATTTTAGAACAACCAAGGAGATCAACTTTTATTCGAAATTATTTTTAAAGTTCTTTTGACACAAAATTTTTGGATACGGTTCCTACGTGGTTCCTACCAAGGAATTGTCGGACAGGATTATTATTTCTTTTCAGGGGATGTTTTTTCTTATACCCAAAATAATATACTATTTTGCTCAATGAAATTAATAATTTGGTTATATTGCTCAGCCAAACAACGAGCACCACGTGTTTTCTTAATATTACCCCTACTCATTTTAATTGTTGGAATATAACATTAAATATGCGAGTTTTTTAACTTTAAAATTTGTTGACATTTGACATAACAGAACAAACCGCTTATTGACATTTAAATTTCAAGGAAATAATAAGAACAGACACACGTTTTCATACAAATGCGCATGCGCTGCAACTAACTTCACGCTGGTTCATAACGATAGTAGTTACATTTAAAAATTTTAACAACTTGGTTAGAAATGACCATAGAGAATACGAAAATTTCTCAAATCTTTAAATCAGTTGCTAAACACAGTTGTTATTTTGAAGTAGTTACGTAACAACTGCTTAACCACTTTTATTAGAGAATCAGGCCGAATATCTGAATCTGCGAAATATTGCTTGAATTTTTTAAATCTTTGGTGAAATAATAATAATATTATAACACAAATTATATTTACTAATAATATAAAATGTACATATTAAACGTATAATTTTTCTCCCAAAATACTTAGGGTATTATTATTATTATTGCAAATTTAGGGAGTTTTACACACAAAAAAAAATCTGACGAAAATTCTCGAACTATGATAATATGCGTTTAGGGGCTCCTTTTTCAAAACCTGTCGTCGCAAATCAATAATACATGTCATATTATAATAGATGGCACCAAAATCTCGAAATAACTAAAATGTCACTTAGGGACTTTTTGCACAACACCCTTTATTTACTTGAAATATATTTGCAAATATTGTTTTAAATTTATTTTTGTTTTACACCTTTTTACTCAGCTTGAGTAAATTAACAACCTCACATATTCTAAGTCAATAAAGGTAGGTATACCGGATGTTTGAAATCTGTTATAGGAAAAACAATGCTATTTTTTAAATTTTACTGTAGTTAGTGACCTAACATTTTAGACGTATATGTTGTAAATACAAAACTTGTTCAAAATTAAAAACAACACAATATGAGACCATCTTTCTTTGTTAGTTCTCGAGAAAAACGCAAAAGAAAATAGGTATTACCTACTTAATAGCATTACTTACTATTTTTTAACAAATATTAACATTTTTTTTATTTAGTAACTTTACATAGGTAATTATTAAAGTACCTATCTAAATACATAAAGAAATTTATGAAAAAAACATTACTATTCTATTGTACTCTGAAATAATCGAAAATAATGCAAAATAATACAAAATATATGACGATGTTTGCGTTTTTCTCGAGAACGAACAAAACAATATGATCGAGCGTGGTCTCATATTGTGTAGTTTTTAACTTTGAACAAGTTTTTTATTTACAACTTTCATCTAAAATGTATAGGTCACTAACAACAGCAACGTTTAAAAAATCTGACGTGGACACCACATGCATTCCTTGTACGCCTATGAAACTGTTCATACTTTTCTTAATAACTAAAATGTAGAATAATATAAAAAATTCTTTTAACTTATTATACTAGTATACTCACAAATATATTTTAGTCATTTTAAACTGCAGAAGAAGATATAAAACATATTTTACTATTGTCACTGTCATGTCATAATCATTTAAATTTTACGTAGTAACAAATGTTAATCGATCATGGACTACAAGATAAAGATACCGAAATACTAAATTATAAATATATACTTTAATTATTCTTAAATGATACCAGATACAAAAATATTTATAAAATACCGATTGTAGGTAATAATCACATAATCTTTCATTTAAAATTAAAAAAATTGTCTCAAATTATCGAAATATTTGACAAAAGTACTACTTCCGGTTTATAGATTGAAACCAAAAATAGGAGGTGCACAACTAGATGCTATAACAGTCCTAAATACAAAATTTCAACTTTCTACGTCTAACCGTATTTGAGTTATGCGACACACATACGTCCGTACGTACATACATACGTACGTACGCACGCACGTACGTACAGACGTCACGACGAATCTAGTCATAATGGATTCAGAAAAGGTCAAAACGGATATTTCCATCAAAATCTGAAAACCGAAATTTTTCGCGATTACAATACTTCCTTATTACTCCGTACAAGGAAGTAAAAACAGCTTTGTTTTTCCTATATAACATATTTCAAACAGGCACCCGGTATAATACAGGGTGTCCTCTGAAACTGTTTAAGCATGGGGATCTCGAGAACCATAAGAGATACGAAGTTGGTTAAATTAGACATAAGTTGCCCCTTTAGCGGGCCAATTTAGAAATGTTTTTGTTTTCCCACAAAAATACATAGATGGCTAGATATACGCAAAAATGTAAATTTTGCCAATTTCATTTTTCACCTATAACTTTTTTGTTTGAATTAGAACAAGTTTCTAATTTGCACGTTCTATAGGCAGTTTTTAACGAGGAATTCACAGTAGTCCTCAATTATTTTTTTTATCTCTTACATATTTTTCTTTTCAAGGATATAAAACTCAAGTGCATTGAAATTAAAATGAATGCAGAAATTACGACTTTTGTCTAATCTAACCACCTTCGAATCTCTAATGGTTTTCGAGATTCCCATGATTAAACAGTTTCATAGGACACCCTGTATAATAGATATAGGTAGGTACCTATATCATATCGTGTGTGCGTTAACCAGCCGTTAACTCACGGGTATTCTTTGTTGTTAGTGCATAGAGGACATTTTTTTGCAGTCGCACTGAGATATAGGTACGCCATTCTTTTGATGCTTTTTTGAAATGTTAATTATTTACTTATGTTTTACAGATGTATTTTGAAAATACATTTTAAATGGCGATGTTGAATAGTTTATATATAAATTTGAAAAAGTACTACACATAGATTTATTACTTAAACGTTTCATGTAAAATTTATTAATAAAACGATTGCAACTGGGAATTGGCAGAACAACGCCACTGCGCCGGCGCACATGCCTATGGGAAAATCCGCCTCTGATAATGTGTAATGATTTCTGACATCTACTTAGAGAAGACATTTACAAGTAGAAAATAAAGAAAAGTTAAGTAGATACATAGTTAAGAAGGATGAACCTGCTGAATTCCCACGTTAGACAGGAAGCTAAATATCCGGGGTGAATACGTTATAACAAATGTTTGTGCATTGGTGCGATGTAGGAGGAGAAGGGTACACTCGTACAAGAAATTTGACAAGTTTCATTTTAGGGGAAAAGCATAGATCAAACTTGTTGCTAAATATGCTTTTCGTGTAAAATTCATTAGGTTTCAATTTTTACCTTCCGCTTACCTGTAAAGGAAGGTATTGGAATCATGCAAAAAATCGGGTAGTGAGTTTTTAGTAGATGAGCACGAATTAGGGTCCTTACAACTCATTTTTGATAGTTTCCCGATGATGTCTGTATGTATGTGTGTGTGCGTGTGTGTGTGTGTGTATGTGTGTGGTCCGGGCCGATGCCGTCTGTCGGATAACTCAAATACGAATTACCCAAAAATTTTGATATTTGGTATTTTACAATTGTATACGAATAGGAAGAGCTCATTAGATTTTGGTACAAATATCTTCACCGGAAGTGATATTTGTGGAAGATTGAAAAGATTAAGTGTCAAAAATTTCTATAAATTTGGATAAATATAGTATTTATTTGTAATAAGAATAAGAGGAAAAGTTATTTGCAATCTACGTTATAAAAAAATTGTCTTTATCTGGTAGCATTAAAGAACTGCAGTAAAATTTAAAAAATAAATTTATCAAATAAAACGTTGAAATCTTGTAATCCATGTTCGGTTGATTTTTGTTTCTGCATAAAAAATATTGACAGATGAGACGGGTGACAAGTTGGCATACTAGCGCTATATAAAGTCATAAGTAAGCTATTAAATGTAGTAACTGAACGGAGGATTGCTTCAACACAGAGGAGTGTTCGTGTGAATGTACCTATCTTTTTTGGTCTTAGCGTTCGATCTAGTAGGCTTAATTATCAGGAGTGGTGTGATAACGAGTTGACAAAAGCATGAGTTTTCATTACTTAATTGCATGAAACAACTTTAGGTACACTAATTGGCACATAATTGGAAAAAAATTGCATGCAAATGCTGCTTTTCTGTGATTTTTAAAAATCCAGTCTATTATTCGGCCCTGTAACTCCTAAAGTATTAACCTGACAAAAAAAGTATAAAAACAGTTTTGTAGCAAATTTAGTCCTCTACAACTTTTGTATAGAAACTTTTTCTCTAAAACCTACAGGAACGGAGCTATATATCAAAAACTGATTTTGGGCGCCATTTTTCCAAGATGGCGGCGGGAGCGGCGGTCGCTCGAGGTCGCAAACTTAGGGGCATACTTAGGGCTACCTAGTCTACAATCCTACCAAGTTTCGAAACTCCTCAACCTTTTGCACGAAAACACCTTTTTTATGTCTATAATGACTGGACTATTTGTGTGTTTGAATATTTTAGATTTTTATTTGTATATTTTAAGTGGGCACCAGATTGTACGTATATACATTTTTGTTTAAAGTCTAGATATGGCGGAAGGTTGTGTGATGGCCACGTCAGATTTTTAGGATATGAATTCGAAATCATAATATTGATTTAACCCTTACCCGGACAAAGTGAGTCCAATGGATTCATTTTAACATATTTAGCTATTAGCTATTATACTCATAATCCGGTAATATATATTTGATGCCTCTTTTAGAATTCTCTTATTTATGTGTTATGTTAATTTTGATGATAAATAAACATTTTTATTTCTTGATAATTATTTACTAATAAACAATTTCAAAATTTGTAACACAGATGAACCAGTGAGTCTATCGGACTCATATTGTGTTAAAGGGCTACATATTCATCGTGTAAGAGAAGAACCATCAGAGATGGCCATTTGCGTATGCTGATGGATGTAAAACTTGTATTAAAGAAAATTGTATAAACTTCTTATGTTAAATATGTAGGTATTACTTATATACAAAAATGTAGGTAAGCTTAATATAACAATATTTGTATCTATAACCTAAATTTCATTAAAAATGTTAAATAACTGCATTAAAACAATACAATAAGTAATATAAGTCTGTCCGGACTCTCCGGTAGGTACGTCTGTGTTAGTTAAATAGTTTGCCCGGATAAGAATTAAAATTTTTTAACTTATACGTTCTACAATTATTGCTGGTAAAAGAAGGAGTGCTTAAAAAATAACAATACCTATTTGTCACAAAAATCAGTTTATTTGTCTTCGTTCAGATTGTCTAACGTAACGTAACATATTTCTGACTTATGATTTATTGTGTAATATTAAATATAAACAATAACAAACTAAACTTGACTATACTGGGTGTACAAAAAGTTCCGAGACGGTCAATTATATCGAGAAATACACATCTGATCGAAGAACAGAAAAATACGTATTCAATATTTAAAAAAATCTATTTAATGACGCCTAACACGACCTCCCACCCTCACCCTTGGAGGCGGGCTGGGGGGTAACTTTTAAATCTTAAATGGCAACCCCCATTTTTTATTGGAGATTTGTATTCTACGGAAAAAAATAAGTAACTTTTATCTCAAACTTTTTTTAAAATTCGCGACAGATGGCGCTCTAGACATCGCGTAGAATAATTACAGACAGAAACGGTCAGTGATCTCGAGAAATAAGCATCAATCTTACATGGGAACCTTTAATTCGTATCACAAATTTGTATTCTACGGCTACGATTAAGTTAATTTCAACTGACACTTTTTTCCGATTTGAAACAAATGGCGCTGTATTCGCATAATTCAACTTATTTTTTCGTTTAGAGCGCCATCAGACGCGAATTAAAAAAAGTTTAAGATAAAAGTTTTATTTTTTCCGTAGAATACGAATCTGCAATAAAAAATGGGGGTTGCCATTTAAGATTTAAAAGTTACTCCCCCAGCCCGCCTCCAAGGGTGGGGGTCGTGTTAGGTGTCATTAGATAGATTTAAAAAAAAAATTGAATACGTGTTTTCTGTTCTTCGATTAGATGCGTATTTCTCGAAATATTTGACCGTCCCGGAACTTTTTGTACACGGTGCACCTATATAATACTTTAGTAAAAATAAAATTTAGGAACCACTGATTTTTGACAAATAAATTAATTGAATCAAAAGTAAATTATTATTATTTGGATACAGTTAAATTTTTTATTTTAATAATAATATTTTTTGAATTATGAGTTCTGAAAATTCCCGAGTGTGAGAGCTTAAGTTAATCGGAAAAATGTCATTTAAAATTATTTAGGTACCTATTAGTTGGGTTGCAAACTACAAGGTTAAATATCAAGCAGTACCTAAGTAAGTAAATGTAAAGTAATCTCTATTCTTAAATCTTAAATCATATTTTTAACATTAACGGGTTATAACTGTACTTGTACTTTTTTAGTAAAATAAATAGAAACAAATACTTTAAATTTCTAGAAAGTAATTGGTATTAACTTCCTTCCGATGTCTTAATTATATTTCATGCTACAAAAACATAAATATTATAATTTATCCTACGTTGCACTCTGCTCATTTAATTAATATTAAGAAATATCGAAGCGAAGGTATTATTTGTGCAGGAAGTTGTTTAGAAGATATGGTTTAATTCGTTCCTCCGAAAACTTTCTATTTCGGTTGTACTCGGACCGCGGACTGTTTGGATTCACCTTCTTTGTGTAACGAACCGTCAAAAGTTACGTATTTAAAATTAGACACAAAGATGGGATTGTTAGATATAATAAGGGAAAATTATTAACTGCCACTGTCTATTTCAGAGAAAATAATTAAAAGAAGAAAGAAGAGAAATAAATTTTACAATAAAACTGGAGACTGAGGCATGATAACAAAAGTTTTATAAACTTGATATTTTTGTTTATATTGGTAGAAGTATGAAAAGTTTTAAACGCGGAGTACTGGTTGCTGAGATTTGTGTAGTGAAACATTGAATATTACAGATTATAATTGAAGTAACAAAAGTTTTGGCACAAAATGTTGTATCGCTTATGAAATTGTCTTTAAAATAAATTTAACAAGTACCTAACTATTAGATACAAATAATGCATTTTTGTCGTGCATTCATGTGTTTGTTAGTTTAGGATGTCAAAATTTTACAAAATAGAATTACTAATATGTCATTTTTATTTGGTTGGGTAGATGGCAAAATGTCACATAATATACATATTTCTAAACCAAAACATATATCTACATATGCTAAGACAATTTACCGAGATATAAAAGATTGTGTAGAAGGAATTTCATATGTAAATCTTCCTAAAAGTGTCCGACCTCATGTTTGAACAGAGGGCTGAAAAGCTCACGTATGTGATGTGAAAGAAGTTTTGGCAAAAATATCAAACTTTTTTTGAAATAAAAAGCGATGAAAAATATTTTATTAATTACTTAATGGTATATTTCGATCATTTATGTCGTTTCTATAGGTATTTCAAATTATTTCTGGTTAGTATTCTGCTCGCAGCTACACACGAAATATACGACTAAATTTTTGAGTTGACATACCAATGTGGCTTTTGCTGTCTCTACTAGTCTTTCAGCCCTTGCAACAATTTAAACTTGAGGTTTGCTACTTTTAGGAGAATTAACACCTGGAATTCCTTCTGCACAGATTCTAACTTGTACTCCATGATTTGTAAAAAAATTGAAATAAAGTAACAAACATATAAAAACACAACAAAAATGCATTATTTCTATATAATAGTTATTTGCTAAATATTTTTTAACGACAATTTCATAAGCGATACATTTTGTGGAAAAACATTTCTTACACACGTTATTAGAAAGGTTTCACTGGGAATTTTCTTTGCTCTCTGAAACGAGGAATAGCCCCAAGTTAAAGTATACGAAATAATAGTAAAATACGTTTTGCACACTGTACCCTACATAAAATCTCTGTTTACATATCATAAAATGACACAGTTCTACTAAATATCAATTACTGGCAATATACTTACATTTTGAAAATTGTTAACTTTATGTTGATACAGTATAGGTAGGTAATTTTTAAATTATAGTATAGTACTTCAAAAAATTGGCCATTTGCCTAGCTGAACACTGAACAGTAACAAATGTATCTATTACCTTTCTTTTCTTGTTAGTCGCTAAGATTATCTATGGATTATTGCAGACAATATCTTAAGATTTTTATAAAACTATAAATCCAAAACATTAATATTTGACCCAATTTTGTTTTATTTAGCACTTGCTCAAATTTTTATTGTATAGAAAAACTGATTTGCAGAATAGAGGTATATATATATATATATATATATATATATATATATATATATATATATATATATATATATATATATATATATATATATATATATTACCACCGTAATTCGCATTTCCTTCCAGGGTTGTGATATTTATATCAAATTGATTTAAATCATGATTTACGATAAATCATAATATTTAAAAATTTAATTCAAAATGCCCGTTTTTACGCATCTGATTTCTGATTTAAACAAAAAAAATCGATTTTTAATTTTCATTTACAAAAATGATGATTTTCATACACCCTGCTTCCTTCGGGTTGTCCCTTAAATGAAACACTCGCAAGTAGGTATATAAGATACTTATTTCGACACTGGATAAACAATATAATATTAATCGATACACCAATGTACTATTTAAAATAAATTAAAAATACTAATACAAAATATAATCTTACCTTTGGCAGTGGCACATTTATCTTGCTGTCTTCTGAGTAAAACCTTCCTAACTCCTTTATAAAACTCCCTAAATGATATGACTCCTTTCTCCTGTGGGTCAAACAGCTTTAGCAGGTCTTCTAATTCCTACAAAGAAATTGAAAGTTTCTAAATTTAGTTATATTGGGTAATAAATTCTGAAACAACGATAATAATTATTGTTCAGCCATTAATAGTAAAAGTTACTTGTACTAGTCATCAATCTAATGGATAATTGTTAATTGCTAATTGTAATGTACTTGAGTAATGAGTAATTCATTCATTCAATGTATTGTATAGAATGTAGGAATGTTTTAATTGAAATGTTAGTTGGGAAATAAGTATCTTGTTTGTTACATTGCAAACAACCAGCAATACAAAACTGTACGAAGTGCGGTTGACTATAAGGCGTCAAAATTTTGATATGAATATTTCTGTTCTGTACCATAATATGACAATAATATAATAATGTGTTAACTTCCAATCAGCTATTTAAAAAAAAGGTTCAGAATTTGGATGCAGAAACGTGTGAAAACGAATTTGAAGAAGAAATGTAAGTGTAAATTAATAGTATATTATATAACAAGAGTTGTATAAGAAGCATATTACACATGGGTGAAAAAGTTGCTTTATAACTCGAGTTGTGTACTATACATTTTCTACGATCGCGACCATGTTCTTTTCCATTTGATAAAAATGAACTATTTTCTACAGGTATTATTATATCATTATTATCAATAATTTTTGGTACACAATTTTATATCTTTCACGACATTTAATCCGTAGATGATTATTGGTAACATGGTAACATTTCTTGGCCTTTTCAGTTATAATATAAAATTCGCTTGACATCAAAATCAAATATAAATTCCCTAACTGTGCGATCGAACGATTTTACGCACGGCCGTGTGAAGGACAAGCTTACATATTATATGGGTTGTACAATAATGCCCAATTACAGTGGTAGTAGTAGAAAAAGTGCTTTATTACCATTGTTAAAGTTTTCTTCAATCTATACCCTTGCGGTTAAATTGCTATTTTATCGACAAAAATAGTCGATATAGTAGCACTTTAGTGTTAATTCACAAGCGACGAAGGAGCGAGTGAATTATTTTTCTCGAGTCGATAAACGATAATATAATTTTATCGTCGTGTATAAAATTCTATTTTTACTTCCTTGTACGTAGTAATAAGGAAGTATTGTAATCGCGAAAAATTTCGGTTTTCAGATTTTGATGGAAATATCCGTTTTGACCTTTTCTGAATCCATTATGATTAGTTTCGTCGTGACGTCTGTACGTACGTGCGTACGTACGGACGTATGTGTGTCGCATAACTCAAATACGGTTAGACGTAGAAAGTTGAAATTTTGTATTTAGGACTATTATAGCATCTAGTTGTGCACCTCCTATTTTTGGTTTCAATCTACAAACCGGAAGTAGTACTTTTTTCAAATATTTCGATAAATATTTAATTTAAGGACACGTTTCAAAAGTAGAGACAATTGCTACATATCGGTCATACTTATGAACTACGTTGCTATATTTAAAATATTCTCAATAGAGGGCTATACAATCGTGTTCTGAAGTTTGTGTCTGTTTACTATGACGAATATTCTCCCTAATTCTTGATGAACTCATCGGTGACGGGACGCAGGAGAAAATCAAGATCCTCGATAAATTTAATAGTCCAGTAACATAGTACATCGTAAGTTGCATCAAGTGGTGGTAGTAGGTTTCTATTTTTTTTCTTGTATAGGATGTGACTGAGATGCAAAATCCAAGTTTTCGACCTCGGCAACCCTCCGGAACACTTTTGAATATCTCAAAAACTGCTAAATTTTTGCACTTTTTTCGGATTCTTACCATTTTGACTATGAAGGAGCACGATTTCGACAAAAACTATTCAATACATTTTTAAACTAGATTAAATTGTCTACAATCTAAAACCAGAATGGGCTCGGTAGCCCTAATAGTTTCCGAGATACAGCTTTTCAAAGTTTGGCAAAATATACAGATTTAAAACACCAACCGTTTCTATTCTACAAAAATTTTACTATATTCTCTCGCGGAAGAACTTTAAATTTCAGCTTAAGGACGACCATTGAAAATTTTTGACAGAATGTAACTTATAGAAAAAAGTACGAGGAATTCAGTGCTGCAAACCGGAAGTCAATATCATTATTCGTTCAGATATTATAGTTAATTAAACACAATAAACAAAAGAATAAACACAAATTTTACTATATTCTCTCGGGGAAAAACTTTAAATTTCAGCTCAACCAAGGCCACTGAAATTTTTTGACAGAATGTATCTTATAGAAAAAAGTACGAGGAATTCAGTGCTGCAAACCGGAAGTCAATATCATTATTCGTTCAGATATTATAGTTAATTAAACACAATATACAAAAGAATAAACAAAATTTTTACTATATTCTCTCGGGGAAAAACTAACTATAATATCTGAACGAATAATGATATTGACTTCCGGTTTGAAGCACTGAATTCCTCGTACTTTTTTCTATAAGATACATTCTGTCAAAAATTTTCAGTGGTTTTCCTTGAGCTGAAATTTAAAGTTTTTCCGCGAGAGAATTTAGTAAAATTTATGTTTACTCTTTTGTTCATTGTTTTTAATCAACTATATTATCTGAACGAATAATGATAAAAATTTCCGGTTTGCAGGATTAAATTCCTCGGACTTTTTTCTATAAGATACATTGTGCCAAAAAATTTCAGTGGTCTTGGTTGAGCTGAAATTTAAAGTTTTTCCCCGAGAGAATATAGTAAAAATTTTGTTTATTCTTTTGTTTATTGTGTTTAATTAACTATAATATCTGAACGAATAATGATATTGACTTCCGGTTTGCAGCACTGTATTCCTCGTACTTTTTTCTATAAGATACATTCTGTCAAAAATTTTCAATGGTCTTTCTTGAGCTGAAATTTAAAGTTCTTCCGCGAGAGAATATAGTAAAATTTTTGTAGAGAGAAACGGTTGGTGTTTCAAATCTGTATATTTTGCCAAACTTTGAAAAGCTGTATCTCGGAAACTATTAGGACTACCGAGCCCATTCTGGTCTTAGATTGTAGACAATTTAATCTAGTTTAAAAATTTATAGAATGGTTTTTGTCGAAATCGTGCTCCTTCATAGTCAAAATGGTAAGAAACCGAAAAAAGTGCAAAAATTTAGCAGTTTTTGAGATATTCAAAAGTGTTCCGGAGGGTTGCCGAGGTCGAAAACTTGGATTTTGTATCTCAGTCACATCCTATACAAGAAAAAAAATAGAAACCTACTACCACCACTTGATGCAACTTAGGCCCATTATAACAATGACAAGGTTACTGGACTATAAGCTTTCCTTCATTTAATATTGATTAGTCATTTTTATATCTTAATCTGGTTTTCATAGTACACATAAAACAAAATAAAATGAACATTTTTATTATTATTTAATTTTTTTTTTGTTTTTTAAATAAATTTTTTATAACTTTTTTTCTGTAGTTCTGTATATTTAACAAATGTTAAGTACACATAAACAATTATTTCGTAACAATTGAAAACGTTTACAAATTTCTCTCATCATTACATTTTTATGTACCTACTTAAACATATGAGTATTTGTAAAAAACAGAAATTATATACAAGTATTCGTTTGGACTGGAGAACTAAATAAGTTATATAAAATTTAACATTTATTATTATATTGAGGCATAAATTACCAAATTTCTTAGAATTTTTTTTATTGCCGAGATTCGAGAATATTTTCCTGGAATCAATTTTGCTGGAGATTAGACAAATTTTTCTGAAACATTGTTGTGTGGCGATCAATTGTTAAAAATATTTTCAATAGGAATTATTTTTGATAGATTTGATTGCAATATCAGATGTTTCTAAATAATTCTAAGAAACTTCAAAATCAAAATTGAAATTGAATTATCATTAGCAGATGTAAGAAAAATGAAATATTTTAGTCCCTCCTTCGTTTTAGTTATAGAGTAGTTATTGTTAATTTAGTGTAAAACTAGCATCAGGACCCGTTACGCGGCTCTAACACTAGGTCACGCTGCCGCGGGACAAAGGAAATGAGCCCCGCTTCGCGAGGCTCAAACTCCGCGAACCCTAAATTTGGGAGGATTCGGCACTTCATGCATCAATAATTGTAACATTTAGACTCTACCGAAATAAATTGTAATCTTTTCGTATGATGAAATTATAATTATTTAATTACAACTTCAAATTATTCATCTTTCTTCTTCAATATAAATTTTAGTTAAGCCATTACAATTTTAGAATAGAATAAGATAATATGTGTAATAAAATAAATATCCTGGTTATCCAACTATAAACAAAAGACGTCATTTTGAACAACATAGTACATCAGTTCCCATCAAGAACTTTAATATGATATTAAACTGAATATGATTATAACATTTTTTTATATAAACAAATTGCAATCGCCGGCAATAATTTTAAATAAATTTATTAATTAGCCCTCGCCCTCACCTAGCTCTCTAATTAGATGTCAAACTCGATATAGTTCTATTATTTTTTGATTAAAACAAATGCCGATCGTCGGTCACCATTTTCAATAATTTAATTATTGAGCCCTTATCTAGCCTTTAGTTTGATACTAAACTTGATATGATTTTATAATTTTTTTATTAAAAACAAATGCCAATCGTCGAACACCACTTTAAATAATTTTATTTTAATTAGCCCTCATTTGGCTCATTAATTTGATGTCAAACTCGATATCATTTTATAATTTTTTCGATAAAAACAAATATAAATCATCGGCCATTATTTTAAATAATATGATTTATCTAGCCCTTTAACTTCATATCAAACCAGTGTTGTGACAGATCATTTTAAAATTGATCTAGATCAACATCTTCTAGTTTAATATGATCTAGATCAGATCTTAGATCAATTTTTACGATAGGATCTTTTTTTAAGATCAGATCAGAAATTAGTGATCTTTTTTTCTTTAGATCGTAAAAAGATCAATATTAGACAAAATATTTAGGTAATTGTTGTATTACATTAGGTACATAAAAAAGAAGAAAATACGTAGTATTCAAGCGATTTAATCTACAGTTTAAAATTAAAACATATTAAAAATATTAAACTCGTACTTTTGCTAAATATTCAATTTCATGCTTTAACTTGCATATAGCGTAGAAAAATCTAAAAATATAATCTTATTTTAAGATCGTAGATAATATTTATTTGATCTAGATCAAACTCAAGATCCTTAAATATAAGATGATCTAGATCAGACCAAAGATCACGTAAATTGAGCTAGATCGGTGATCTAGATCAGTCACAACACTGTATCAAACACGATATGATTCTATAATTTTTTCGATAAAAACAAATTCGGAACGCGTGCCGCAATTTTTAACAACTTTCTAGCCCTTAAATTTACTTTTAAAAAACAAAAGCCTGAATAGCCGACCTCTATTTTGAACAATTTTGTACATCAGTCCTAATCAAGACCTTTGATTTCTTTTCTTAGAATAAATATAAGATTTCGTGAAAATAAAGTATAACTAATGTAGAAAATATAGTAGTTATCGGTTATCCAGCTCGGTTCAAATCAAATGTGTCATTGTCACTGTCTGTTGGGTAGAAAGTCGAAAACTATATTACCGATATTTAGTGACAATTAAGTTATTTCGACTGAGCTGCCATCTCTATGGTAAAGGATGAACTATTTTCGACTACTTTGCTACTCAAATCTACTCAATTTGAATACATTTTAATAGCCATTTTTGAGAAAACTACTGTAACAATTAAGATAAACATTGCAGATGTATGAATATTAGAGCAAATATTGTTTCCTGAGAGTAATTTTGTATTGATATAAGGCATAATATTGAATAAAAATATTGTTTTAATGTTTATAGTAAACAATATTGGAACAAAAAATATTTCAGGAAACAGAAAAAAAAATATAAATTTCAATAATGTTTTGTTTGCCTAGATATTTTGACCAGGAGCGGAGAAAATGGCTATTAAAAATTGATATATTTTTATGCAACCTGCAAAACATCTGTAACGCACCCTTAAGACAAATTTTTTAATTTTAAATGAAAGATTATGTGGTTATTAGTATTACCTACAATCGGTATTTTATAAATATTTTTGTATCTGGTATCATTTAGGAATAATTAAAGTATATATTTATAATTTAGTATTTCTGTATCTTGTAGTCCATGATCGATTAACATTTGTTACTACTATACGTAAAATTTAAATGATTATGACATGACAGTGACAATAGTATAATATGCTTTATATCTTCTTCTGCAGTTTAAATAAAATGACTAAAATATATTTGTGAGTTAAAAGAATTTTTTATATTATTCTACATTTTAGTTATTAAGAAAAGTATGAACACACAAGGCGTACAAGGAAGTCATGTGGTGTCCACGTCAGATTTTTTTCTTTAGCTTTATGAAAGAAAAAGTATAGGAAAACCAATTTTAAATTAAATTATTATTAAAACACAATTTCGGAGTTTGTTTGTAGGAAATGGTTTTCATCCTACTTTTTTCACAAAGTGGATGCAAGAAAAAATAAAATGTGTGAAAACGAATTTGAAGAAAAAATGTAAAAAAAATTAAAGTATCTACCCTTGATGTCAAAGTTTTACTTTATCTACTCTAATTTTACACTTTATCTACTCTTGCGGTTAAAGTGTTAATTTATCGACTCAAAATAGTCGATAATGTACCTAGCACTTTACTCTCAGCTATGGAAATTTTTGTTTTTATTTCAGACATACTTTTTCGTCCTTTCGTATCATTCGAAATAAATTAGTTTGTCTGTCTCTGTATGCAAATTATGTTGCGTAAGTGATTGTTTTTACTAAAAAGATACGTTATAAAATCTTCTCAAGTTTCCACTTTATACGATAACGATTAGCAAATAGTAATTCAATTGTATTACTGCTGCAGTATTGTAATTTGAATTTGGAAATCCTTTTTTCTAGGTATAAGCAATGACATCGTAAATGCATTTTACTTGTTCAAATTAGAGTCGCTTAGACTATCTGATGAATGTTGAATAAATGCGATATATTTTTTATTATTGTGTCACATAGTGAAAGTGTCAAATTATTATTGAAACTAAACGTACCTACTCGTACAATTTTGGACGTCTGTGAACTTGACGCCACCCATATTTAAACAAACAATTTTTCTTACATAAATTAGTTTATTTAGATGCGTTTTCAGATGTTTGCAATATATAGTTGTTTGTTTGCACTTATTTCCCTTCATTTTTAAAAATATAGTTGGGTGGCGCCATCTTCACAATAACCCACCATTTTTACAATAACGTTTGTTTAAATAGATTAATGTATTGCTTATATTTTGTTTGTCAATGTTTTAATTAATAATAGTAGTAGTAGTAATATCCAGGCCCAATTTAGAATATCAGAATCATATTAATGAATCTCAAAATTCTACTGATGATATTTAATAAAATGTGATTTATTTCGTTTTGAACGAAGTTAATCAAATCTGTAGTAGTTACATAAATTTATTAATAAAAGAAGGGAATAAATTGCATGCAAGAAGATAGAAATTAAACACAATAATTAAAAATATACCACAACTCAACACAACTAAATGATATATGTATTAACAGTCAACAAAAGAACTTTACTTTCACATTTCTCGTCAAATGAACCTATGTTGTATACTAATTGATTGAATTTTATTAAGATAGCGATTGTCCCTATCGCAACCCTCTTGGATACGCCACTGCACGAAAATCATTAAATACCAACATAGTTAAACAAAAAAAATATTATAATTTATTTGGTTTTGCGTAAACGCAGAAAGGTTTCTCCCCCATTTTGGAGGCCACAGACCGGAAGATGACGTCACGTAGGTACAGGAAACGGTCAGGTGCTAATTAAAATGCGCGGTACACACGCGGTGCAACGTAACAGGTATTGAAGTACGCAAGCGTAACTCCACCGCATTCCTGCATGTGGAATGTGAAGTTGAGTTAATTGTTGTGTTTACAGCTGATAATCGCGGCTTTAAACGCTATTATGTGCTTTGGAACAATAGGGAAAAGTTTCAATCATTTGATTTGTTTACTGGGAAAAGGAATTTTGATTTGCGTATCGGATATTGTAAAAATTAAACTAAACATGTTCCCTCTCGAGGTTCGAGAATATCATGATGATTGATATTAATTAATTTAATTAAATATGAAATATTAGGTTTTATAGGTTTATAGTTATAGTTATAGTTATAGTTATAGGTTATAGTTTATAGTTATAGTTATAGGTTAATATTAGGTTTTATAAAATATATGAAATTTATAGTTGTTACTCGGTTGTTACTAACTTGGTCTAAGCTCTAAAGAAAATAATAAATAAAAACTATTATCAAATAAATCGTTTTATTATAAAAGTACATAATAATGTAGATAGGTATTTAATAATATTTTTTCCGGCCACGATGGCCGCGCAGACTAGCGTGCCTAGACTCAATGTGGTCCGAGCGGCCAGCGAGGTTGTGGGTTCAAATCCCACTGAAGAGCATGGACATTGTGATTGTCTAAAAATTGATATATATATATATATATATATATATATATATATATATATATATATATATATATATACATATATATATATATATATATATATATATATATATATATATATATATATATATATATATATACATTGTTGTTGGCTAATAGGCTATGTTCCTGAAGCCATGGCAGGATGTTCCCCTTTTAAAAACATAAATAAATAATATTTCATGAAATTCGGTTAATAGTAACGATTTTATATTGGAATAAATTGGATTAAGATTCGAAATTAAGATTGCAATGAAAAATATTGAAACACAAATAAAATACCATGAACGGCAAAAAAAGTTAAAATCACTTTTAGTGCTAAAACAAAAATATAAATCAGTAACCGTCATAACAAAATTTACAACATAATTATATAATACAGATTAAATTTTTGATAAGTACCTACTTATTTATTGGGCTGTTTTTTTTTTTACAGGTAAGTTAGGTGTACCTACTAATAAAATTGTTTTTGATCGAATTATGTTTTCTCAAGTATTATCAGGATTAAGTTAAGAGGCCCGTCTACCTCCAGCATACAATGTACTGACGTAGCGAGTGTTTTGTGGCCAGTACCTACAAGAATGATAAAATTTTATTTAAACAGGGATTTAATAGAGAAAGAATGGATCTACAGATGTGCCTTTTTAAAATTTTGTTTAAAAAATTGTACATGATTAGAAAAATTCTGCAAAATTGTAAAAATTCCAATTTATTCAAACTTTACGCGGTTATAGCTCATCATAGAAATTAATTTTTAAAATTTTAAAAAAACATATAGGTATCTGTAGATTCATTCTTTCTCTATTAAATGTTAATAAAAACATTATCCTGAATAATCTGACAGTTTTCGCAACGAAAACACTTTTACATTATTTTTCAACTTCAAAATGACATTGCATAGCTAGGATTAGGATACAGTAAAGGACGAGTTTCAGGCTGGTTTCAGACCGCCGTAGTAGTGGGGAAAAGAGTGGAATAGAAAATAATGTAAAATAAACAGTATTTTAGCAATTCGGAGAAAACATAGACATTTAAAATTTGAATGTAGAACCTCAAAACAACAACAAAAATTTCATTTGGTGATTTTCTCGCTAACGCTTCGTTTAGGAGATATTAGCTTCTGAAGTTCTTTTTTACGCATTCTTGTTTTAATTTTATTGAAATTCACTAATGTAAGATATCAATGTGTAGCAATAAATAATTGCAGTCAAGCGCGAATACAAGAAGGGCAATGGGAGGGTCTCTTGTGTATGTCGCTTATTACTAAAACCGAGACTAAAACTATCTCCTGGGTCTGTCATAGATTCCATCCAAGATTAACATAAGATTTTTATTATTACTGATACATCATTAAATAATTAGGATAGGATTAACATGCCCACATCGAACAATGAACTCTCTTCATGCGTACAAAATAAATTTGTTAGAGTAAAAATTGCAATCATTTCGCGTACATTTACAAAAAAAATAGTGAGTAACCAGTCATGATGTTCGTTTACGAATTTGCCAATGGAAATGCCAACGCGAAGAAATAACCGAAGATCAATAACGAGCAGTTACTCGATCTTTCATCCACATCTAGTTGCTTTCTGTATAGCATTTTTTACAAACTTTAAAATTTTTTATTAAATTTTATTTCTAGCAATAAAGATGAGTACTATGCAATACTTATTAATTAATATTCCTTTATTTTTACAAAACTTCCCATCCCTATTTGTTTTTATTAACATTTAATAGAGAAAGAATGAATCTACAGATATATATCTTTTTAAAATTTTAAAAATCAATTTCTATCATGAGCTATAACCGCGTAAAGTTTGCATAAATTGGAATTTTTTCAATTTTGCAGAATTTTTATAATCATGTACAATTTTTGAAACAAAATTTTAAAAACGCACATCTGTAGTTCCATTTTTTTTCTATTAAATCCTTGTTGAAATAAAATAACTTTCGATTAGAGCTGGGCGCGTGAGTAACTTTTTGTGTACGATCACGAACGCTCATGAATTTGAAAACTGAACCACGCCCAATCACGCACGTCATTTTACGTTTGATTCACGATCACTCACGCTCACGAATTTGCTTTTATAGTCACGCCAAATCACGCAGTACGGGTCACGTTAAAATATTTATTTGAAATTTTACAATGACAATTATTCCACTGATAGTTTTTCATACAATCAAAACACAGTATTTTGCTGAATTGTACCAATCGCAGACGAAATACAGTGACAATTTTCACTAGTCAAAAATTGTCAGTGTAGTTGCGTTGCTTAGATATTATGTCATTTGATGATTGTTTTAAAAATACATTACTTTTTTTGGAATAAATAAAATAATTCGAGAAATTGTCAAACCGAATACCATACGTGACTATGATGTTTTTTTGGGTTAATTTTTGCCGTCTGTTCACTCCTGCTTGGTGCTTTAGAAAATAAACACTCGTGTTACGCACTCGTGTTTATTTTCGACACAACAAGCAGTCGTGACCAGACGGCAAAATCATAGTCACTAATGGTATAATATATTGTAATTTACTTTAGCGCCGCAAAATTGTAAATAGATGAACAACTTTTGCCCCAATTTTTTCGACAAATCTGTGCGCTGCCTGTGTACTGAGCGCTAAGGAGTATAAAGCCCTGTTCACACACATGGACATACAGAAAACTCACACATGCGACACACAGTCAGAGCTGGGCAAGTATCGAAATCAAAATACTTAAGTTAAGTACCAGTACTACCTATGGTCAGTACTTGATACCAAGTACATTTTCAAGTAAAGCTTCGCAGTACTTAAGTAAAGTACAAGTTTTTCTTGTCAAAAGTACTTAAAAATAAGTATTTTTCAAGTAGCAGTATTTTTTAAAATTAATATAATAAATTACATGGTTTGTAACATTTGTAACCTTATTACATTCGATTATTATCTTTTTTTTATCGAGGAAGATTAATTCACAGTGAAAATGTCGTATTCTGTCGCTGTGGTCGCAGGTTGAACAGTATAATACTCAAACTATTGAATAAACTTAAGTACTTTTACATTATTTTAGTATTATTGAAAAACTTAAGTATTTAAAAAGTACTTCAGTATTATTTACGATTATGAAATGAAAATAAGTCTTAAGTATAAGTTTTTATTTTAGTACTTAAAATTTTAAAGTAATAAGTACCAAAAAAATATTTATACTTAAGTACAAGTATTAAATACTAGTTGTTATTAAAAATTGATACTTAAGTACTTAAATACTTAAATATAAGTAATGCCCAGCTCTGCACACAGGCAACAAAAGCAAAATGAAGAACGTGTGGAACGTTTGTGACCTCAAAATTGATTTTTTCTTTACTTACATAGAAGCCACAAAATAGCGGCGCCTCTATTTCACAAGCAACATACACAGTATTTCTTACTTGTGTTCATGTGTGAACAACGCTTAAGTAGTAATAATCCGTGTATAATTATTACCATTTGTTTTATGTTGATATTTTGCAAACTATGTATTATGTTGTGACTTATGATTTTTACTCACGCCCGAAAAAATTTGCCCACGCCCGATCATGCACGATACATTACATGATGTCATTCATGCTCACGCCCGTTCACGATCCAAATTTTCAAAATCACTCGCGCTCACGCGAGTCACGCTGTAACCCGAAAATTTCACGACCCGTGTCCACCCCTACTTCAGATGCTAAACGAGAAAATCTGCACATAAATTTTTTTTCTTGTTCTTGAGGTCATAAATTCAAATTTTTAGTTAGGATACTTATCCCTGAGACAACCTGTATAAAGTAGATAATAAATTCGTTAATGCATCCAGTATAAGAATAGTATACCTATTGTACAACAAGAGTGGACGCAGTGGTGGCGCCAGCGGGCGGGCAGGGGGGGCACGGCCCCCCCAAAATAATCTGTTGCCTCCGGCTTGCCCCCCGTATATTTTCAGGAAAAAAAGATATTTCAACACAAAAATACAAGTATTACATAAATAATCATATACATAATAGTTCTACTACGTAATTTTTTGATTAACTATTTTTCGCCGGTCTACAATTTATTATTTACTCTAATGGTTTTATGTTAGTTGTGAAGGGTGGAGAATAACACGCCATTTTCGTCTTTGAAGAGAATTAAAACTTATTTAAGAACAAGAATGGCAAATAGTAGATTAAGTGATATTAGTATTGAAAAAACCCACAATTTATAGATTTTAATGAAGTTGTTGACAAGTTTGCTAGTTAAAATAAAAATCGAAGAATTAAATTAGTGTAACTAAATTTGTTTTATTTTATTATGAAAGAAAATATTTTTGTTTTGTTCTGAATTTAAAAAATTATATTGACAATGCTATTCGTGTTTGTCAAAACTCCTTTATACCTTTTGACGTGCATGTTTCATAAAATATTTAAATATAGTAGGTACCAAAATTAATGAAAAATATGTGTGCCCCCCTACATTTTTTCCTGGTCCCTGCGGCCCCCCCCCAGTTTTAAAAGTCTAGCGCCGCCACTGAGTGGACGTGAGCCTATATCGCACGAGAACGAGTTTGCAGTCACGACCCCATAGGGGGAGTGTCTGCAAACGTCCGCGTGCGATATAGGCAATCCACTCGAGGAGTTGATCAGGCAATTTTTTTACGATCAAATAACGAAATATAGTTTTTATAATATAATGCACTCAATATGAAATATGATTATTTAAAAGTAGCGTTACATCAATTATTTTTTGACATTTGAATATTTGTTACTAACATAAAAACTTTTATTTCCTCTTTTTGTAATAAAATCATGCTTTTAAACATAATTATTTATTAAATAACAGTTGATTTCATGTTTTTATTAATTATTTGTCATAATAAAAATATAATTTGAATTTGCACGCAGTAATAATTTTTTCGACGTATTTGACCTTGAATTTCGTATCCACATCTGGTATGGATATGACATCCCTATCCACACATGATAGTATGCAGATATATTGCCAATATCCAGTAGGGAGTAGAAAATTTTTTTTTTTGTAAAAAGTTTGAACATCGAGGTATTAGGAGGTAATATCTCGGGTTCGGGTAACATAATATACTTAAGTACTAATATTATTTTCAAAATTTAACCACTATTTGATATTATTACCTATAAAACAAACACAGTTCGAATAGTTGGTTGATACACCGAAATTGAACAGAGAAAAATGTACCTATTGTATGAAAAATAGTGAATATAACTATAACTTCATGGGAGTGTCATGTTTAAATACTAATACTAAATATAAATATACCTACTTATTTGAAGAACATATATCGTTATTTTTATATATACGAGAATACGAATAAGTATTTCAAGTTATTATATTTTATAGCAGCATTTTTGGTCAGCAACTCTGTATAATACATATTCAGTAATTTTGTGCTGGCCAGATATTTGTTCCGCTAAATGATAAAATATAAAGACTAGTATTTTTTATTACTCGGAATTTAAATTACATTTTACGCTAGTTAGAATTTTACGATGAACAACTATTATTTCAAATTAAGTTTCGTTTCGTTCATAGGATAAATTTAACATTCATAAATCATGATAAAGTGAAATGATTGAAGAATGCACATGCAGTTATAATATAAAATAATAGGAACATGTAAATTAACTTTAATCGGCTGGACAAGTTTACAGTAAATATTTCATAATAATTGATATCAAGCATGCATAAAAACCGTTTTATTAATTTTATATATTTGCATTTTTATAAAATATTGTCATGAAACATGAAACAAATTATTGAAGCAAAAACTTATTTCAAAAGTAACTTTATGATTGACATGACTAAGTATACCTACTATTTCAAAACTAAATTCTTAAATATTTTTTTGAGAAAGTGTAATTTGAATTTTAATGATCGTTTTCAATTCTTTTGCACTGAAAATTTCCATTGAAGTGAGACATAGGTACAATTATTTATAACAATAAAAAATAATTCAATTTCAATAATTAATATACTTTCACAAAAAATAAATAATTCAAAACGTTTATGCTACAAATAATAAGTAGGTAGGTTAGGTAGATATAAAACATTTAATATTTGAATGGACCATTTTCAGCGAAAATGAACCATCTATTGAATTTTTCTGAAGTCAAAATTATGTTCATTTTTGAGCTGGAGTCCCAAGTTCATAGTTGTTAGTCTGTCAGCTGGGTCAGCGACATGGTGAGAATTAGTAGTATAAAAGCAGGGTCGGACTGGCCCGGTTGGCAAGTCGGCAATGTCCGACGGAGCCAAGACCCTTTGGAGGCCAAATTGCAAACTGAAATATGTGTTTTTACCAATATTTTAGATAGACTTATACAAGGAGGTGGACAGGGGGTAACTTTCAATTATAAAGCATTTGACCTTGAATAAGTCTTTATTTTAATATGACACATTACCCCTCACGTAACTCAATATGTATACAATACATGCCTGTTTTAAGATAGTTAATAATTTTCTTTACATCCTGAAAAATATTGATATTCTTGGCAGTGAGTTTGGGGGCCAAATTATAATTGTTCCCTACGGGACCAAACGATGCCAGTCCGACCCTGAGTAAAAGGATTTTTAAAAAGGTGATTGTGTTATATGTTAAAAATATGAATTTTAAAAAGTCTTTACATAATTAAATCCAAGACAATAAATGACAGCTAAGAACACTAACTACGATGATGGGCTATTTACTAATTTCACGACGAACATAGTAATTCAGCTAGCATGCACTTGCGCATGCGCATATCAACATCGTGCCTGCAAATCGTCCGTTGACTAGTATTAGAATGATAATTAAAATTAAAATTAGAACGTACTGCGTTGTATACATACTACTAAAGTCAAATACGAGTATATAAACAAAATCTACTTTTTAAGTAAAAAATGTTCCTTGTACGCATCAACATTATACATATTATTAACAGACCGGTGTTACCTAATTTGCTTATTAAATTAATTACCTACTCGTCCATTTTGATTACATTCTTTATAAACCAAATATATTTGATATTGCATTTTCCGCACTTACTGTTGTGAATAATGGATAGTCTAAAATCATAAAAATTCGTACTTAGCCAGTAACTATTTTGTTGATCCCTGATTTTAAATAAATAATAATTAATCAAAACTTGAATTAGGTAGGTACCTACCCTATCCTTTTTCAAAATTCTTAAAATTTAAAAACAATCCGACAATGTTAAGCATAATATTATAGAAAATTTTGTAAATATTTTTTTCTCTTAATTATACATAATTAAAGTTATTAGTAAAGTATGAACGCTTGTCCGTGAATCCGTGTGAAGTATGGTGAAAATATTAATATCGATCACAATTTATCATGCCTGCAAAATTATTTTCATGGAACTACTAGTATCGTATATTATCGAGTATATTATGTAACCTAAATTTACTTAAATATGAGTTAAAAGTGTTTGCTACTTCACAGTTTTCCTGGGTACTTAAATAGTTTTTACTTCCTTGTACGAAGTAAGGAAGTATTGTAATCGCGAAAAATTTCGGTTCTCAGATTTTGACGGAAATATCCGTTTTGACCTTTTCTGAATCCATTATGACTAGTTTCGACGTGACGTCTGTACGTACGTACGGACGGACGTATGTGTGTCGCATAACTCAAATACGGTTAGACGTAGAAAGTTGAAATTTTGTATTTAGGACTGTTATAGCATCTAGTTGTGCACCTCCTATTTTTGGTTTCAGTCTACAAACCGGAAGTAGTACTTTTTAAAAATATTTCGATAAATATTTAATTTTAGACAATTTTTTTTATTTTAAATGAAAGATTATGTGATTATTACCTAAAATCGGTATTTTATAAATATTTTTGTATCTGCTATCATTTAAAAATAATTAAAGTATATATTTATAATTTATAGTATTTCGGTATCTTGTAGTCCATGATCGATTAACATTTGTTACTACGTAAAATTTAAATGATTATGACATGACAGTGACAATAGTAAAATATGCTTTATATCTTCTTCTGCAGTTTAAATAAAATGACTAAAATATATTTGTGAGTATACTAGTATAATAAGTTAAAAGAATTTTTAATATTATTTTACATTTTAGTTATTAAGAAAAGTATGAACACACAAGGCGTACAAGGAAGTCATGTGGTGTCCACGTCAGATTTTTTGTTACTAGAGACGATTTAAATCCATATAGGAGTGACGTCATATCAGATAAATTCTATCCACCACGTTCACTAAATAAGCTATCTCTTTCTTACACATTTTACTCGTATAAATCTATACGCATATCGTAGGTCATAAGGGGCGGGGCTTAACAATTTGTGTCTTAACGGCAGTAGCAGAACAATTATTAATATAATATAGTATTCATTACATGAAATATATTTTCTTACATATTATTGTTATCTTTTAGATTCACAAAAGTTCGTTATATACCATTTATTGTTTATTGCTGACAACTTGTCAATTTTCTCCTTCTTGTTGTGTCAAGTGTCAACATAAAATTTTGAGGTTAACGTGTTTTGTTATTTAGTTTTGTTCTATTTTATTAATCTTTGATTATTTCCTACAGAATCATGCGATGTATTAAAATGGTAAAATAATGATTAATTTTAAAAACAGAAATAAAAACTATTGCTTTTAAATTTCGCGAATAGAGAAAGACTGCCAGCACCATCTACCAAACTCATGCTGTACTAAAAAGTAAACTCTTGATTCATACGAATAATTTGCTTGTTTTTTATGACGTCACTCCTATATGGATTTAAATCGTCTCTAGCACTTAAATATTCAGTATTAATAACTTTTAATAACAAATACATCATTAGTAATAATATTTTATCCTTTATTGTATTTATTAAATACATACACACACTAAAATTGACTAAACTATTTAACAATTTAAAATATTATGTTTAATAAAATTTTCTGCTGCACAAAAATATTTTTAAAACCTTTATTAAATTAGTAACTAAATACTGAATTTTTTCTTTGAAGGCTAACGAACAACGAAGTTCCTGTTCTATTTATTTAATTAACAAATATTTTGTAACAATGACAAATAAATGTAACAATTTGCAATAGGATTCATTAATTATTAGTCTAGTTAATATATTATTTGCAAGTGAAAGTAACGAATTTAGTTGCAATTTCATGCATGATGTCCCAGAATTTATTTGTGTATTATGAATATTTACATGTGTTTTTATGATTTTGATGTTTATATATTTGTTATGCTTATAACATTTGCAACAAATAAATATTTAAGTACACTACTTCTATATACCGTGAGTTTTATTTAACGTGAAACATGGGATCTTTCATATCCATGGTTACGAATTTGACAGCAATGTATTAGAGGCATAGGCTATGTCATTATCAAAGAAATATTACCTGTCAATTAGGGTTGTGTTGTTGAAAATAAGTATAATTGAAGAAAAGGTGCAAATGATACGTTAGTATAATGCAGATGTTAGCCTCAGTACCTATCTGATTTATTTCGTGTATTTGAGAATTTGTTATAAATTTTATTCTGAAAAAATATCTATTAAATGTTTATATTTCTTGCAACTTTTTTCATATCTAAAATGATTAGAAATACATACATATTTCATTTGCTATGTTCTATTTTAAATGAAATGCTCTAATACATTGCTGTCAAATTCGTAACCATGGATATGAAAGATCCCATGTTTCACGTTAAATAAAACTCACGGTATTCGTAAAAAATCTAATTTTAATTGTCATAGAAATTACTTAAAATAAAAATCTAATGTGGCTTGCAATCGCTTGCATATTCTAACATCTGGCTTTTTATTTATAAAACTGAATTATAAAAACAATCAATATACAGTTTTAATTAATTATTATTCCCTTAAATATTATCCCTGTCAACATATTATTATTATTACTATTATATTTTATTCAGAAACAAATCACCCGATTATGGATTAGATACAAATATTACAAGATTAGGGTATTTTATTCAAATATTCGACTCTTAACTATAATTCTTTTTGTCATGGAATATTATCATAAATTATACGAAGCCTTATTTGGGCTTATTCACTAAAATCAACTATCCTATTTTATTATGATTCCATTCAAATACTTTCCTTACAGAAAAAATTGACAGTATCTACCAAACAAAATTAAAATATGTTTATATTTTTAAGCAGTTTATAGTCACAACATAATTATAAACTATACTCGTATTCATAGGTAGACCATTGACGTAACAAATATTAATATGATATTCCATAATAATTTTAATCTCCCGGAAATATTGTAGTTATTATTACATTCACTTGTAGGTACATGACATTGATAACATTAATATGTACCGTGATCCATAAAGGCATTTTAAAATTAAAATCTAGAATAGATGACAATAATAAAAAATCTCATGTGGCATGTGACCAGCACACGACCTCTCGCCAATTTCTGCTTATTTTACTAATCTAATAAATAGTTTTACTTACATTTTAATAGTTTCATGTTCACGTAATATTATGTAAACGATAATGTAAACCAAGATACAAGCAAATGGTGTCAACTGTACTGTCACTGTCATAGTAATTCAAATTTTATGTAGAAGCAAATTTCATATCATTGACAACAAGATACTTGAATTTCAAAAAAATAGAATATGAATTGTACTTTATTTTATTGTTAAATACTACCACATTCAGCAAATTGTATTTAAAATTAACTGTACCCATAGATAATTATATTTTCTTTTATTTTCAATTGGCAAAATTTGTCATAAATAAATAATGTACCAATATATTTAAGAAAAACTATATAAAGTTTCAAAAAGTACTACTTTCGGATTTCTACCAAAATCTTGTCCGGTGTTAAGATCCTTATTATGAAATTTGGTTATTAAAGGTTTGATATTTTTTAAGTTATCGTGGACAAAAAATCGTCAGTCCATACGTTCATACACACATACACTCAAAGGCATAATCGTGAAAATATTTAATTCGTATTCTAGAGACTCTGAAACGTGCTTAAACTCTTAAACTCTACTCGAAAATTTTGACCCATTACAATACCTCTCTTATAGAATATGAGGCGAGAGGTAAAAAGGACTAGTAACCCATTGTGACCAATCGAAAAATAAGTTTTGCTTGTATTTTCCAAGGTATTTTCGCTTTTACAATAATCTATTAAAATTACAGTTTATGTAGATTGTTAGTTTTGATTAAGAATCATAAACACAAAAATATCACATTGCTGTTATATTTTAAAACCTATGAAATTTAATTTAAAATTAAATTTTATCTTTTGGTTTTTGATATTACTTTAGTAACAAAAATAAATTATGCCTATGTCACACCGGTGTGGCATGAAGCACGGTGCTCGATGTGACATTTTGCTCGATGAAAAGCTGTCAAAGGGGTGTCACACCGGTATAGCAAAATGCCATATGAAATTTTGAAGCTGAGAATTAAAATTCATCAATTCTTTGTGTTAATTAAATCAATAATTAGTTCTTTTGACATTATAAAGATAACTAACTCTAACAGCACTATTTATATTATATTTTTCTTCGAAATGTTTAGCAAGTAGCAAGTACGAGTATACACAGTAATTTCAATGAAAGTGAGTTAGTGAGTACAAATAGTCATAACACAATCCTTACCAACCATGTCGTTATTACTAAATTTATGGATTAAATTATATTAGCAAAAATAATTTTATACAAAATAAAAAGTACAACAATTTAAAATTCATCACAATGGAGGGTTATGATTTTCACGTCACACGCTGGAAAGAGATATAGGTAAAGTCCATTAGAAAGAGATATAATTTTAAGGTACTTACAAACAAAAATATTACCATGGTAACCGATCGCCATCTGTCATTTTGACGAAACTTAAAATCTTAACCCCCCCATTTAAATACCTGCCAACACTGATTGAATATAAGTAGAAGTTTAATATTAATACTCTCATAAAAAGAAGGTGTAATATATCACAAACAAAATCTCTTTTAAATTTAAAAATTTGCTCTTCAGTAACTAGTATGTTCGAGTTCGTATACGAATTGATAAAATGTCCAGATATATACGCAAGAACGCAAGAGTGTCAGCAAAACTAAACTACCCCATGAAATTATTCACATGAGAAAAACAATGCTATTCTCCCAACTTCATAGTTGTACACTCATTATTATTATATAAAGTGTAATAGGTACGTAAGATTTAACGCTAATCAAAAATCGTTACCTACAGCTATTAAGTTTGTTTGATTACTAAAAAAAAATTTCTTGATAAAACATGATTTTAAATAGTTTATAAAAAAGATCGATTTTATCGAGAAATCTCGAGCCAAATGTCGAGAATCGAGATTTTCGAGAATCTCGACATACAAGTCTCGTCTCGACCTTCATTTTTAAAAAGCTTTCTAGTTTCGCCGAGACGTGAAATTTCGAGACGAGATGAGACGAGATTCGAGAAATTTCTCGTCTCGACCGAAACACTAGTTGTACGAACTAGCACGGCTTTAATAATTCCCCGTTCCGACGGATTAAGAGTTCCACAGATAAAATGATTCGAGCGTACGAACTAGCACTATTAAGCTAGGCGTACGAATCCACACTGTACAAAACAACACGTCGCCCTTGTAGGCGATACCTATTTCGTATCGTATACCTATGGTAAGTAATTAGCTTTTTGTATATTTTTTTGAAAAATTAACGATTAGATACACAAAATAAAATCTTGTCATACATTAAACATATATAGGGTTATTCTAGATTTAGGACTAGAGTAAAGAAATTCACTGAATTGGGGGTGCTTATTAAGTAAAAAAGTATAAACAAAAACATTATAATTTCCTTCTTACCGTGTCATCGTCGTTGGCATAATGTTTGGCCAGCTCCTGCAGGTGATCCACGCGCACTCGCCCCGTCCTCTGGGGGTCGCACAGCGAGAACACCATCTTCAGCTGTTGTACGGAGGGGTACGCACATCTTGGCACACCGTCGCTTGCCACCGGCATCATCACAGCGCTCACACCAACATTGTGCACCAGGTGAGGTAGAGCAAGACAACATGTGCTAGATACGTACCGTTGTCGAGATATGGTGGTGAAAAGATAATTGGGAGAACAAGGATTAGGAGGAAACCGTTATTTTGTGGAAAAATATACTTCAAGGCAAGAATATAACTAAACTGTTATTCATGCTTTATTCGGTTTGAATGTGGTGCGTGGTACCCTTAAAAGTTTAGGGTCATTGTTCACTGCAAGTCCCGATAAAGATTAAGATCTGCTCATAAAAAGTTTATTAGTTTATACAAATATGCAGCTTATCTATTATTACAAACTGTAAACTTATGTACAAAATTTCATATTTGATATATTTGATAAAGATTATAAAAGTTGGCTGATTGTATAAAATATATTGAATAAAAAACCGATTAGATTATTTATTCAAAATCTGTGTTAATAATAATTTCAGATACTTCAGGCTTGTTAGATGTAACGTCAAATTGTTTAACTAAACTTATTGTATTATATCAAATAATCAAATTAATATGAATTTAACGTCATCAAATTCTAGATGCAGTGATTCAAACAAATAAAAATTAAATAATAAAGTAAACTTCGAAATAATATAACTAATAAATTGTTGTTTCTCATCTATGTGGAAAATGGAAAACGCCTGAATTATACCTACAGAAAGTTTGTATATTGAATTTATCAAAATCATAAAAAGTAGGGTTATGTTTAAATATCACGCAAGTAAAAATATGTCAAATAACTGCAAAAACTTTTTAATACAAATTTTGTTTCCTCTGTTATTTCTCTTCTGGTATGCGGGTTAAGGAAATTAAAGGTTATAATTTCAGCACAAGGATAAGGGTATAATCATCTTTACATGTGCAACGAGTCGCTGATGACATTGAAGCGGCCTTCACTCTGTGCACGCTCCAATTCTGATGTGTCTGATTGGTGCAATTGGTTTGGTGGCTGATTTGATGTTGATTATCTGTTAAATAAAAATCATTTGATAAATAGATCGAGAAAGAAACGCGAAATCGTTTTAATAAACTTTAATAACAGATAATCATCTGATGCTCAATTATTATGAAAAGAAAGAAACAATGTTAAGAAGAATTAGATCTAGTAGCGAGATAATTGTTTACTTGTATTTCTAGAATAAATTATTGCCATCACAAGGGGTTATATCGAATATGAGCCATACCATCATTATTTAAGCGCAACAAATTAAAATTTATTGTATTTTAAATTAGGTACCTTTAAAAATCGAAAAAACTGTGTTTCAAAGTTAGATATACTTTTGATTTGAAATTTAAAAAAAATAAGAACTCAAATATGTATTATAGTAAATCCTTCTCACTGGATTTAAAAATAAAATTCCTAACTACTATTGGATTTAGTATTATACTTAGTAATTTGAGTCAGTTAAAGATGAATATTTTGTTTAAAATTCAAATTTTACAAAACTGAAGGCATAGCAATAACAAATATGCATATGCATAAGTCGCATAAGTATTCAGAAAAACAACTTCGCTTTCACTAAATATAACATAATGATCCAAAGAATAATGTTCATGAAACAAAAATACAATATAGTCATACGTAAATTATTTTTCGTTAATAAATTGTTGATGAACATTATAACGGTTAATATAATAGTAGAATAGAATAGTATATTATGTAACAAATTTATAATGATAGCTATTAATACACGAGTATGAAATTTACGATAAATACGAGACATGGCGACTGAAATTTACTTGTGCGTATCTTAAGTGGCTCGTCTACGTTTTTTCCGAATTCCTAGAATACTCTCTTTTTTTACTATTTCTTCTATTCCACTCCCTTGCCCACTACTAGGACTGCCTGAAACCAGCCCGAAACTCGTACTTTGCCGCCTCCTAGCTTAGCTATGCAATGTCATTTTGAAGTTGAAAAATACTGTAAAAGTGTTTCCGTTGCGAGTAAACTGTCAGGTTAGTATTGACTTCAGGATAATGTTTTTATAATCATTTAATAGAGAAAGAATGGATCTACAGATGTGCCTGTTTAAAATTTTATAAATTAGTTTCTATCATGAGATATCAGTGTAAAGTTTGCATAAATTTGATTTTATTATTAATTTTTTGGAATTTTTATACTACTCATGTACAGGAAGGGGCAAAACAACCTCCCTAGTTTCAATAGAGAATTGTGAAGAAGAGAGGTGGACGACCTCGAACTGCTCGAACACCCGACAACAGATCCTGTTTCCCGAAAGTTTTTTATCCACAACGTAATCGATTTTCGGTCCGCAACTGCTTGACGACGGGGAATTTGGAATCGAATCGAATCGTCAAGACGTCAAGCAGTTCCGGACCGAAAATCGATTACGTTGTGGTAAAAAACTTTCGGGAAACAGGATCTGTTGTCGGGTGTTCGAGCAGTTCGAGGTCGTCCTCCTCTCTTCCTGACAACAGATCCTGTTTCCCGAAAGTTTTTTACCCACAACGTAATCGATTTTCGGTCCGGAACTGCTTGACGACGGGGAATTTGGAATCGAATACGGAACGCGTGCTGGGCGGCGATTACAGACTCGTTTCCGCGTATGTATGCTTCCACGGCAAAAACGCGATGCTCGTTCGTCCACATTATGTTTACGACTGAAACTTTTGTAACGCAAACTGAATATATACCGGCCGCTATACACGCCATTCCCATCCTTTTACGACCTCTGCTCGCTTCACAATTCTCTATTGAAACTAGGGAGGTTGTTTTGCGCCACCTGTACAACTATTTAATCAAAATTTTAAAAAGGTACAGCTGTAGACCCATTCTTTCTCTATTAAATATATACTTGTTGAAATAAAATTTGACTAATCTTATACTGGCCACAAAATACTCGCTACGTTAGTACATTTTATGCTGAATTTTAGGCGGTAGACGGGCCTCTTAATGAAAATCTTGTATTGAAATGAAAATTTATATTGAAATGAAAATATGTATCAAAATGAAAATATGTATCGAAATGAAAATAATGTACCTATCGAAATGAAAACATGTATCGAAATAAAAATATGTATCGAAATGAAAATATGTACAATATGTATACAATAGTACAAATAATGACAGATATAAAATTAAATTATAACGTGGGAGTAGAAAATAAATATTTATTATACAAGTCTGAAAAATGCATGCAAGAATGAAATAGTAAATTTTTCACACAGAACTGATATGGTTATGGAAAATCTGAGAACTATAATTTTTACCTTCCGCTTACCTGTAAAGGAAGGTATTGGAATCATGCAAAAAATCGGGTAGTGAGTTTTTAGTGGATGAGCACGAATTAGGGTCCTTACAACTCATTTTTGATAGTTTCTCGATGATGTCTGTACGTATGTGTGTGTGTGTGTGCGTGTGTGTGTATGTGTGTGGTCCGGGCCGATGCCGTCTGTTGCATAATTCAAATACGAATTATCCAAAAATTTTGATATTTGGTATTTTACAATTGTATACGAATAGGAAGAGCTCATTAGATTTTGGTACAAATATCTTCACCGGAAGTGATATTTTTTGAAGATTGAAAAGATTAAGTGTCAAAAATTTCTATAAATTTGGATAAATATAGTATTTATTTGTAATAAGAATAAGAGGAATTTACGTTATAAAAAAATTGTCTTTATCTGGTAGCATTAAAGAACTGCAGTAAAATTTAAAAAATAAAATTATCAAATAAAACGTTGAAATCTTGTAATCCATGTTCGATTGATTTTTGTTTCTGCATAAAAATATTGACATATGAGATGGGTGACAATTTGGCATACTAGCGCTATATAAGTCATAAGTAAGCTATTAAATTAATGTAGTAACTAAACGGAGGATTGCTTCCACACAAAAGAGTTTTCGTGTGAATGAATCTTTTGATTCAGGTGATATTAATTTCTGTGTTTGAATATTTTAGATTTTGATTTGTATATTTTAAATGGGCACTGGATTGTACGTATACATTTCTGTTTAAAGTCTAGATATGGCGGCAGGTTGTGTGATGGCCACGTCAGATTTTTTGGTTATGATAAGAAAGAAAAATAATCTTCGATATAAAATGGGTTTGGCTTGCAATCGCACATTTTAAGCAGTTAAATTCAAAACATCTCGAAAAAAGTGTCGCTTTCAATTACCTAATGTAATTTGGATGTTTTTTAATGTCAAAATTTGGAAGTGTCGTTCAAATATAACTTATTTTCTAATTTCACAATAATTGCACTTATTCGAACGATAGTAGATAAAGTATTGTATACAATATGTAAGGAATCTATATAGTTTACTTTACTTATGTTTATGTAGAACTCGGCTACGCCTCGTCTTGAAAATTTCATACACGTTATATAAATAGCTATTTTAAATGTTCGAAATGAGAATTGCCAACATGAAAACTTGCCTACTCAGGCAAGGTATTTCTAAACTGTAAATTAATAATGTAAGTATTAATTTGATCATTACAGTTCAGCTGACACGAATAGCACAATGAATAGATCTTACAAAAGGCACAACAAATTGCTTTTAAATTAAATAATCGCTATCATGATTCAAACTCGTTCAAAAAATGATTTCCTCTTATGTAAAGACAAAATTCTACATTACGTGTTTGTTTTTTCGATATTCAATTGTTTTCACTTCCGCGTCAATTTCTTATAATTCTAACAATTTTATCAACAATGGAATCTTCACTATCATTTGTTTTTGATCAATAGATTAATGTATAGCATTATGTTGTGCGGTACTTTCATAATACCTGTAGTTAATACTTAATATAATAAAAATAAGTTTAATGGAGACGTCGATGGTTCGTGGCGAAAGTTGAATGAGTTCATTTATTATAAATATTAGAAGCGAGTCACTGACCGATTGATTTTATTTTTTATTTTATTAATGCGATGGTCGATAACTTTAAAAAAAGGAGACATATTTTTCAATCTTCCGGATAGAAAAGAACTTTGTGATTGAGGAAAAATAATTGATTACAAATTATTAAGACTGGTACTGACTGGCTTTTCATTTCTATTTTCATGACATAGTTTTTACGTACTTTTCTGGCAAATCAATTTTATAGGATTTTATTACATTTAAGGATGCTATCTCTTCATGTGTCATATTGAAATCGTTAAAGATTAAAACCGTGAAGTCATAAACTTATACTCAAATCTTTGGAAAATATCAAGCATAGTTTTTAGCCCCAAAATTGATATATTCATATAATATAATGAATAAAGCAGAAAGTGCTACACCTCTCACACTCACTTCACAGAGCTCACACACGACACACGTAGCTATACCTAATATTTTGAAGATAATAAAATTCTCTTACAAATTCACCTAATATTTTTTACGAAAATAAGATTTTAAAGCTCTTTAAACGTAATATAAAATTATCTAACTTCCTTTTAACAATATAATAATGAAATAAAAACAACACTGATCACTTTCGATTAAAATCTAAGTAATTTAATATAATTTTTCTATCTTTTTCTTTAGTATAGTCTTGATTCATTTTATTCTCTTTCAACCTACTGACATGCAATTATATCATTAATGTTTTCCCGTAAAAATTACATAATATTTATTTAAGATAAATTTTTAAAATTTACATCTCTGACTCATATAAAACATTACATTATCCTTGAAATTCATAGTATGTAACAATAACAATGTAATGGAGATAATCGCATAATAATATGTAAAAAGTAAAAACTGATCAGATTAAGTACCTACTATTGTTGTGCTGTGTGTTTACAAATATGAGTTTAAAATAATTTTCAATGTTAAACATTATTTATGCTAAATTAAGATAATTCTTTGTACTTAATATGCTGTTGAATATCAAATTATTTAAGCGGCCCGTCTAGGTTTTTTCCCGAATTCGTAGAATACTCTCGATTTTACTTTTTTTTCTATTCTACTCTTTTCCTCACTACTACGTCTGCCTGAAAGCAGCCCGAAACTCGTACTTTGCCGCATCCTAGCTATCCAATGTCATTTTGAAGTTGAAAAAATACTGCAAAAAAGTGTTTTCGTTGCGAGTAAACTGTCAGATTGTTATTGACTGCAGGGTAATGGTTTTATAAACATTTAATATAGAAAGAATGGATATACAGATGTGTTTTTTTTTCAAAAATTAATTTCTATCATGAGATAACCGTGTAAAGTTTGCTTAAATTGGATTTTTTTTAATTTTTCGGAATTTTTGTAATCATGACAGATTTGAAATTTTTGTTATAATTGATTTATTGGACCATAAGAAGGATTCACTACCTAATCAAAAAAGAAACTAATAATTATTTTCTTTTCCTTCTTTTTCTTCCTAAGGTAAATTTTATCGTAATTAATTGAAGTACAGGGTTCGCCAGTGAAATGGAAAGATTTGATGTGGGGCTTAGAGCTCGTAGGGAGGTGGTGGGGAGGAAAATCGCCGACTCAACATTATCAGCGTGGTCTACCATTTAGTTTAAAATGGATAATTGGACGAGTGAACAGCGGGTTGCCAGTCAAATGGAAAGATTTCAAAATGTAATTAATTTAAAAAGAATTTTTTTTTATTAATAATGTGAAATACAAAAGTAGCAATTTAAATTATTTTCCGAATACTACGTTCAGCAAATGTTTTCCATTGAAATTGATGCATTCATGAAGTCGGGCCTGGAAGTTCAGTATGACCTCTCGCAGCATATTGATGGGTATTGCTGGCAGTCTCGTGTTGAATACGTTGTTTGGGGGCTGGTATTGTCAAAAGTGTTTGAAACCGATCCACCTATAACAATACCAGCCTTCAAACAACGTATTCAACACGAGACTGCAGCAATAGGTAGTACCTAGCAATATGCTGCGATAGGTCCCCAGCAAACACAGTTAGATAACTATGATGTGGCATACATAAAACACGTACACCATTCATGTCTACTGCCATATGGCATGCAACATATATGGAGCTTGCATGCGCTTTCCTATGTCAGCCATTCTCACCATGTATGCCACATGGGAGTTACGTTTGAAAGACAACGGTACTGCTATATGGCCACGGCAGGTTACCGCCATATGGCATATAGAAATGGCAGATACATTTCTGTATTACGTACTATATAAAATGTAGCAAAATTATTTTATTTATATTAAAAAAACACATGTTTAAGCAACATTTTATAACTAAAAGTTGAATCCATCGAGAATCCATAGAACCGGAGAGAGATACAAATGTTAATTTGATATTTGCTGGATCGTGTTGGATTTGAACCATGGACCTGGACCTTCGGGACGATGTTCCTATACGCTTCAAACCGCTCGGCTAATCTGACATATCGTATAGTTTATATGAAATATCAATTTAAAGTGTACAGTATAGTAGTGTAAATAATACTTAATAATTTAAAACTAATACTTTTAATAATATTGTGAATAATATGATTTTAACGAGCCCAGAGTGCTGAAACAAAATCCATAGCACAAGAAGTATACATTTCAAAAAGACAAATGCTTATGCGAACAAAAACTTCTATTTAAATACATTCTTTTTTATTGTAGTGGCTAATGGCTATGGATGTGAAGGTATTTTGATATTTCATAGAATCGAATTACTTAGTTGTTTGTTGGTGTCAAACTCATACATATTTTGGATGTGTATATAATAATCTAGTTTCATATTCACAGCTACTGAATTAAAGTTGATTATATTTTCAATAAACTAGTTATCTCTTAAAATGTGATTCATACCTAAAAAAATAATAATGAACAATTAGGCGGAGTAATATATCATTTTATAACGAAACTGAATACACAAATATTAACATAAGTACTACAATCCATTTAATGAAATCTACATTTCTCAGCTTGCATAATATTAATGGTTAATTTACTGCATCCAGTAAAACAAATAAACTAAAATAGAATGCTTTAAGTACGAAATACGCAGACATGCCAAGCTAGAATCCAAGCATCTGTCAACAGAAAGTGAAAAAGTGAGGTTATCTCTTGATCGATAAGATAGAATTCTTAAGCCTAGTTCACACGAGGAAAGTTTTTCTTAATATGTTTCTTTTTTCTATTTATTATATTAAAGATCACTACCTTTAATATATTTTATAGAAATAATTAGTTTCTATAAAATATAACCGGTATTAACAGTTTCTTTTATAATGCTCCTAGCACTTGTTTTACTTGCATGAAACTTTTTACGTAAATCTTTCCTAGTGTGAACAGACCATTTGAGCTTATTTTATTTAAATACAAATTATTATTTTAAAATTTTGTAAAATGGTATATTTTCTCAGGTGTCAGTTATTATTTGTGGTTTGTAAATAATTTGCTTCAAAATAAAATTTGTTTAAATGAAGGCAAAAATGAATCTAAAGAAATCTTAGTATGTTGACCAATGAGATGAAAGTATTCATTGAATGTTGGATTGGATGTATACATTGAACAGGTGATTCGTTTCCATTTCCATCTTACTATGAACTGTCAGTAAATATGAGATTATTTATTCTAATTTCTCTCATTTTTCAAATTATTATTCATGTCTGTAAAGTGATGTCATGGAGATATGGCTACAAAAAGTTATAATCAGATGGCAGTGCCATGTGGCAAGTATGTAAGATATAAGTTCTAATGCCATGTGACTTCTGATCCATTAACTATTACGTGCCTGCCATATAAATGTTGGTTTCATGTCTGTAAAGTTATGTCATGGAGATATGGTTACAAAATTTTACATTCATATGGCAGTGCCATGTGGCGAGTATGTAAAATATGCCATGCGATAACTGATCCGTATCTGTTACGTACCTGCCACATATATATTGGTTTTATGTCTATAGTGTTATGTCATGGAGATATGGTTTCAAAATGTGTCATCCATATGGCAATTTTATGCATCATTTATGCAATATTTAGGTTCGTCAACGATGTTCTCTAAATATTACATAATAGTTACGTATATGTCAACACTGTGTTTGCTGGGTCATGCTGAACTTCCAGGACCGACTTCATGAATGCATCAATTTCAATGGAAAATATTTGCTGAACATAGTATTCGGAAAATAATTTAAATTTCTACTTTTGTATTTCACATTATTAATAAAAAAAATTCTTTTTAAATTAATTACATTTTGAAATCTTTCCATTTGACTGGCAACCCGCTGTTCACCCGTCCAATTATCCATTTTAAACTAAATGGTAGACCATGCTGATAATGTTGAGTCGGCGATTTTCCTCCCCACCACCTCCCTACCAGCTTTAAGTCCCACATCAAATCTTTCCATTTCACTGGCGAACCCTGTATTTATTTTTTCCTGTGACTAATTCGTTTTATTGTTCATGGCACTCTGTAAACATCTCAAATATGGCAAATTTAATTTACGATTATCTCGTGGCAGGAACGTTTTCAGCCGGAGCCAGACATGCGGCATTCAACGAATCCCGAGCGCATGTTCGCCGAACTTCGTCCAGTGTGGATAAGGGGTTCGTGATTTGGCGAATTGTTCGGCAAATTGTTTGCCTCATCTCGTCCAGAGTCGGTAAACTAGCACTAAAGGGGGTTCGGACAACCGATCACACATTTAGGATTCGGCGAACAGCGAACTGTCGAATCACTCACTTCAGTTCCTGCTCAGTATAGCGAGTAAATTATGAAACTTACTTTGTAGTTAGCAATTTTCTCATTATAAATACAAATTATTTCTATAAACAATTTTTAAAAGCACTGGCCTAGAGACTCCCACACGATCTCAATCAATTTGATTGTTTTTGATGTATCAAAAGGTTTATAATCTCCTCAAGTTATAATTCTCTACTTTGTATAAATAAATGAAATAAATAAAGGCATTTTTGTCCCCTGACAAAAAATTTTGAAGCTGAATATTCAACAAGGCGAATGTTCAGTCTTTTCCCATAATTTTGCTCGTTATTCGCCGAATGCCACACGTGCGGACACAAAGATGAACACCGTTCGGCAAACTACGAACGTTCAAGATTCACCGAATGCCGCATGTCTGATTCCGGCTTTATATCAATAAATAAGACATTGTTGGATGCCGTTTTTTATTCTGAACATCACTATAACCATTTAAATAAGTAGAATTTATTTTACATTTTATTTTTGGAAAAATTGATATCCAAAATATATTATAACTATCACAGCCACAGATGATTATTCAGATGTCCTCGTAATATAATTAGTGAAATTATTTGACATTTTCCAGGTTTCTCAAGTTTCTGCGCCGCAAAACAATTTGCTCTAATTTTTTGTAATTTAATTTATATATGATGTAGGTATCAAGTTACGCAATGTCCCCGTCAACATCAACATTTGCTTTCGTTTCTGTGAATTTTTCAAGGATGCTAATTAAGTAAATTAGTGAGTTGTGTTAGTCACCAGATTAAAATAAAACAGAGATGCGAATACATCTTCGAGAGAGAATGAAAAATGAAGCATATATTATTTATAGTTAATATTTGCATTGCAAATTATTGTGAGATATATTGGAGTGTAACATGAATGTAGTACCTATTAATCACATTTTTATGCGACTTATTTTGTGACGAGATCTTACTTCGAACATTTGAACATTGTTCCTATATTTCGGCGACAGACGAGAGAAGGTGAAAGAACTAGATAGTAGCTATACTGTTGATGTGTTGATATATCGATAGTTTTAATAAAGATTTAGATATTGATATTAGTTAGTACGAGTTGCAACCAATATTTGGCAACTATTCGGTATTCTGCCTATTCGGCAAGTTTTTCATTATTCGGCCGAACACCGAATAATGTGATGTAGCATATACATTAATACTTGAACTGCGATTGCCTATAGCAGTCTCTTGCAAGTGCCTTATTTAGACATTGAATTCATTAAATAAAAATATATTTAGTTTATACTTGAGTTGTTATTAATTATCCTTATTAAAAAATAAAAACAATAGTATCAAAATAATATATTTCATAACGAGTATCGAAAGTGAGAAATATCGTGCGAGTGTAAAGTTTGACGAACAAGGTGTAACCGAGTGAGATAACACATGAGCAATACGATATTACTTTCGAACGAGTCATGAACGCTATTTTTTTAGACGACCACATAATTTTGCACTTGATATCTATGATTTTCTGTAGAGGTCATCTAAAAACTCTATTTTGCCATTTTCATAAAAACAAAAAAAAATTTCTCTGCATTTAATGGCAGCCTCACCAGTCTTTGCCGGTTTATCATTTAGCGCCAAAAATGTGCAGAATATTCCAGTCTAAACCTATGTCCGTGTATAATCAAAAATTATGTGAAAAGTTCTGCTTCTGCTGGAACATTTTATAAACAAATTCTTACCTACTGCATTAAATTTATCTTATAAGTTATAAATATTATTTCACCACAAAATTTACAAACGGATCAAATAATCTTAAATTATGTTAGGTTTTTACCGGAGACACTAATTTTGCGTAATTGATTCCATAAAACATAACTTGTTTTTTCTTAAATTATAATTTTCATGATATTATAAAAGACCTACATAATTATTAATATTATTTATTATTAAACACTGTTTTTACTTCCTTGTACGGAGTAAAAAGGAAGTATTGTAATCGCGAAAAATTTCGGTTCTCAGATTTTTACGGAAATATCCGTTTTGACCTTTTCTGAATCCATTATGACTAGTTTCGTCGTGACGTCTGTACGTACGTACGGACGTATGTATGTCGCATAACTCAAATACGGTTAGACGTAAAAATTTGAAATTTTGTACTTAGGACAGTTATAGCATCTAGTTGTGCACCTTCTATTTTTGGTTTCAATCTACAAACCGGAAGTACTTTTTTCAAATATTTCGATAAATATACAGGGTGTCTCTGTACTTCGGGAAAAAATTAAAGGGTATATCCTATACGACGTACTGATCATGGAACAAAAATAATTTTTTTAAAATTCGCAAAATAATTTGCATGGTATTTAAAGAAAACATTTTGTTAGCCACTGGTTGATAGCTATTTTTAATGATTTTATTTAAATCTACTAATAATACAAGTAGTAATTGTTTACACAACGCCAAATAAATGTCTGATGTTGTGTAATTAATAATTAAGTTTCTTTTAATAAAGTACGCTGATTCAGTAATCCTAAAAATGTTCATTTCAAGTAAACCACCCTTAATTTTGCGAATTTAAAAAAAATTCTTTTTGTTCCATGATCAGTACGTCTTACAGTATATACCCTTTAAATTTTTTCCCGAAGTACAGAGACACCTGTATAATTTAAGACAAATTTTTTTATTTTAAATGAAAGATTGTGATTATTACTTACAATCGGTATTTTATAAATATTTTTGTATCTGGTATCATTTAAGAATAATTAAAGTATATATTTATAATTTAGTATTTCGGTATCTTGTAGTCCATGATCGATTAACATTTGTTACTACGTAAAATTTAAATGATTATGACGTGACAGTGACAGTGGCAGTGACAATAGTAAAATATCGTTTATATCTTCTTCTGCAGTTTAAATAAAATGGCTAAAATATATTTGTGAGTATAGTAGCAGTAGTAGTTAGTACTTATATATTAATATATTTGTATAATAAGTTAAAAGAATAAAGTAGGTATGGCGGGAGGTCTTGTGGTGGCCACGTCAGATTTTTTTATAATATTATTCTACATTTTAGTTATTAAGAATAGTATGAACAGTTTAATAGTTATGAACATGTTATGTGGTGTCCACGTCAGATTTTTTGTTTGTTCATAAAATATCTATGTACCCGATATGTACCTATTTGATAATAATCTATTACAATTCTATATTAATGTAGGTACGAGTATATTATTCTGAATGACTTTTAAAAGAATCATAATGATATAGATACCATAGATACTTTACAAAAATACATTTGTTCATTAGAAATAATGATTTGTAATATTTTAATAATGATTTTCATATTTGAAGATAGACAAAGAAAAGAAACATGTCATTATAAATACCATACAATAAAGTCAAAATCGGCTAAATAAAAACCAATAATACCTACTTTATTATGTAAGATAGGTATTTATAAAATAAAGGCGAGGTAATAAATAAAAATATATCGTATCAAACAATGTTAAATACGGTATAATTATGAAAATGGAATTATTTTAAGAATAATAATTAAACTTAATTTAATGAATAAATAAGTATGTATGTTATACCTGGTATAGCAAAATGCCACAAAATTCTTATGTTGGCTCAGATTTTGTAATTATATTGATAGTGCATATGTGTATTACCTATATCAATTAAAATATGATAAAAAATTAAGCAATAGCCACAATACCTATAAGAAATATTTTATTTTTGAGATTTTGATTTGATGACATTTTGACTGATTCATTTGAATACTACCTAGTTTAAAAATAATTATCCTTCGTAAAACCTTGAGTAATATCGACCTAAACAATTTTTTGAGAAAACCTAATGCTAAAGAATAAAAGTTTTTTAACTTATTATTTTACAGGAAATAAAAAGATTATCTTTCCACAATCGGCTACTATCTTAATAACTTGTCGCTACTACTATAAAAACATAAAAGTCTTGAATAAATAATATCATAGTTCAGTGACTTCATTCTAACGTTCTAACTGATCAATATTCAAATATGAAGGCGTAATTACGAATATTGTATGCATACATAGAGCACACTTGATAATATATTAATATCACCGTTTATACCTATCGATTATTTTTTATGGTTCGCTTTTCGCTTTTATATAGTGTATTATTATTTAATAGTAGGTTTTATTTAATATATCAAATAACTGTTCGTGCTTTGATTTCATTTGTAATAAGAAATCTTATATGTAGGTCGTGTTTTTTTGTTTAAAATAATGCAAAAAGTTATACTTCAATTTAATTATTGCATTTCAACACGAAATGGTCGAATTTTTGTTTGTGAAATCTGAAATATACAAAAACACCTACATATGAACATGTTAGGCATACAAAAATATTTTTAGAAATTTCGAGTATTATGTATTGTTAGTTTTGTAGGAACAATAATACCGGTGAAATTTAAACCACTATTATTTTATTATAACAGAAATACAGATTATGTCAAAATAAATTTAGTAAACAAATAAAAAAATTATGTAATAAATAAGGCAATATAAATTTATAATATACCGACTGCACTTGCATATAATATGAACCATATTTTTAATTTCAGCTATATTTCAAAATATTATTTCAAAACTTTACTAATGATCTTGTTCTTATCTACCAAAAAAGAAAAACACAGTACCTTCTACTTCTGTAATTTTACAACATACTATAAAAATGCAATATTTAGTAATTTAACTGAAGTTATTAATCATTTGCAGCTATGAATATTTTTTATGCAGAGATTTATTCCTTGTCAAAATTATGTAAGTAGGTAATTTTCTTTTTAAGTCGGTTTTTTAAGTTAACCCTAAATATCTCAAATAGGTACTGTGGGTTCTAGCAAAAAACTTCATCTACAAAATTATAGATCATAATTCTCTAAAGAAAAAGTCCTTAACGATTTTCATATAAATGTGGCATAGTTTACGAGAAAATCATAAAAATATAATTTGAACATTTCATTTTAAATCATTTAACATTAAGTAAAAATATCGACCATCGGTTTCTTCCAATGCATTCTCTAAACGTATTTATATCGTATTTATATTATGTTCATGATTTTAATTTTAGGATTCTGCTCGGAATTCTTTCAGAGAAATTTAAGTTTTTCTTATGTTTTGTATACCTAATTAATGAACTGTATCTTTGAACGAATAAAAATATTGACTTCCGGTTTGCTGTACTAAAGTCTACGAGCATTTATTAGGTACATTATTTTTAAAACTAATAAGGGTCTTAGTTTAACCAAAATTTTAATATTTTCTGCGAGGGAAAATTATAAAAAAATTAAATTTTTTCGTATTTATTGTGTTTGATGAACTGTAACTTCTGAACAAAGAAAAATATCGTCTTCCGGTTTCCTGAAATGAATTCTGCGAACATTCTCCGTAGGAGCAATACTTTTAAAACTTATGACGGTCTTAGTTAAGCCAAACTATTAAGATTTTCTCTGAGGTAAAATTAATAAATTTTAAAAATTTTCGTATTTATTGTATTTCATGAACGGTAACTTCTGAGCGAATAAAAATATTGACTTCTGGTTTCTTGCATTAAATTCTACGAGAATTTCTTTATTAGGTAGGTACAATATTTTTATAACTAATGTAATGAATGCTTTAGTTTTCCTCGTATTATTAACAACTTTTTACAAGATAAATACAAAAAACTAAAAAATTTGACATGCAACTCGCAATACACAGCCCCTGAACGGCCGCCGGAGGTGGCTTCATTTTTTATTTGGAGATGTGGAGTCCCTTGTTTATAGGGAAAACTGAAAAGTGCGAAATATATTTTCACGATTTTCTCGAAAACGGTGCCACTTACATGAAAATTGTTAAGGACCTTTTCAATAGAGAATTTCATGCTCTATAATTTTTGTTATACAAAATATATTGGATTAAGAAAAAACAAGACACTTGAAATTCATGAAATTTTGTCAATTTTCAAATTGTCATAACTCGTCGCATTTTCCACTAAGTTGGACGTTTCTGCGAGAGAAACTTTCCAGATTCTTCTTCAAGGGCATAGATGCGATCTTAGTCTTAACCCTTTCCGCCTTTCCCCTCCAATCCCCCTAATAAAAAAGTTTTTAATGAAAAAAAATCCAACTTTGACGGTCTATCTTGCTGGAAAAAATTTGTCGATTCGATTAACAATCAGAACTATAAAGTTCATTCAATTTCCTGTATAAAGGACGCAAAGATCGAAGTATCTACGGTGTCTTAACTCAAAGTTATGAGTGTTTGAAGTTAAATGTGTATTTTGGGGATTTTTGATTCATAACGTTGTTTTAGGAAAAAAACCTACGCGAAATTAGAAATATCCCATTTTGTACCCTTCAAACCTTCCAACAAAAAACATGTTTTTAGGCCAAAAAACTTCCAACATCTCTACAGGGTTGGAATAAAATCGTAGGTCTAATTCATCACTATGACAGTAAAGTTCATCCATTTTCTGTAAAGAACGCAAAAAACAACTTTCTGCGATCATTTTTTTGCAAAGTTATTCAAGGTTTAAGATGGCCATGCATTTTGGCTTTTCACCACCGGCATTATCGTTGTTACCCAATGTGCACTTCAAGTTAAGAGATATCGTAGGCTCTTCGTTCTTTGTGCCCTTCGCAGGAAATTTATTGAACTTTATTTTATTTTGAAGGGGGCGGAAGGGGTTACGACTAAGATCTCATGCATGCTTTGAAAGGAGAAACTTGAAACGTTGAAACTTTAAAAATTATTGGAAAATATGCCAAGTTATGACGGTTAAAAATTGACAAAATTTCACGAAATTTCAAGTGTTTAGTTTTTTTGTTTTCTTCCAGTGTATGTTTGCTAGATCCCACAGTTTTTGAGAAATTTAGGGAAAACTGAAAAAAACGACATTAAACGCTCATTTTTCAAGATAACCGCCGTGTGGGTGGTGGGGGAAAGTGGATCCTACCCACAGTTAAAAGCTTTGGCTATAAGTACTTTGTAAAAACAATTTGGTGCTTTTATTCAATGTGTCCACATCCAAGCTATATTTGTCTAGCCGTGTCTAGCTATTGTGCGTTATATTTAATTATTGAATTCAATGATGTAGAATTCGAAAAAAAGTTGTTGAAAAGACTTGGATTAAGTACAAAATTATCATGTTTCCAAGTGGAAAACATTTTGACTATAAACAAATCGAATATAACACACAGTATTTTGTCAACATAACACAAAAATAATGTACGTATATACATAAATGCACAATTTAAAAATATATTGCCTTCTTATAAAAATAAAATAAAATATTCAGGGCTGCAGTGCACATTAATGCCTTACCTAGTGCCTAAGCAGTTATTGCAAAAGTATGGTGTAATAATAAAAATTGTAGCCCTGAAGAAGTCAAAATTGTCGGCTTTTCAACTAAATAAAGCATTAATGACCATTGGAATGGTATATTACAGTACATTATTTAGTAAAATATTACTTAATATTAGAAATTTTAAAAAGAAAATTGGAATTAAATAAATTTGTTGCGTTCGACAGAATTTATTAGTAGGTAGGTACCTACCTATTAATAATTGCTGTTTAGAAAGAACAAACACCTCAATTATAATCAAAATTTAAAATTTCTGAAAGCATAATTTATGATTTTTTAAAATAATAAATAAGTAAGATTGATTTTACATATAGTAAGCAAACACAATTTTGTTTTCAATATTAGAAACTATTATTTACTTACACAAAAATTCCTGGATCAAAAACATTAACTATCACTTAATTAATTACTGAAGTATAAAACATTTTCAACGTTTCACTAGTTTATAAAAATCCATCGTATTAAATGAATTCCGCGTAAATTCCTAGCATTCCACTGTTTTACATCGCATATCACTTTTTTTAACAATCACTTAACAATACAAATAAAATTAAACTTTAACAAATAACCACTGTCAACAAAGAAATAACAACTGTCAAACTTTAAGCTCACTGTGCGCGCACACTTCCAAAACAAATGCAGCGCGCGAACTGCAATCCACGCTTCACAACTGCGAACTTCACTCTTGTTCTGTACACTGTGACTTTGTCCGTTGTGAAGTATCGAAGCGCGGTTCGAATTCCCCGCCCCCTGGCCCCGTACCGCACTTCCGGTGTGTGATGATCGTGTTTTGTTTATTAGTTCACGCATGCGTGATGTCAGTAGCAGGTATGGAACCTGTCAAGGTAAACAGTAAACACAAGAATAGGGTGGGATTTTTTAGAAATAATGGGGTGATGGTGGTAATGATAAGTTAATGATTAAGGGTGATTCATAGTATAAGACAATGAATATTATTTTAAAAAGTAGGACAATAAAATTACATAAAGATATTATACATATTATGAGAGTTAATTTTCGAAAAAAATTCCAGTCTCGAAGGTATAAATAAGGCGATATTTTAATAATTACTTAGCAGTGCTATTAGTGAAGATAAAATCTTAAATTCATATTTACGGCTTACTGCTTTTCTTGAAAAAACGATTACCACGTACCTAAACAAGTAAAATTGAATTGTATGCATTAATGAAGAAATAATCATTGACAAAAAATATTTTTTCTGATACGTTAGGTCACGTTATACGCTATAGAATTATTGAGAATAAGAAAATCGGGTAAGATTATGGTAAACAAAGGCAGCACAATTTGCCTGGGATTTTAAAATATGATTAGGTTAATTAAAACCAGTTAAAACTAAGTTAGGTTTAGTTAATTAATTTTTTTATCTATCGTTGTGAGTCAAAATATGGAATTAACCAAAAAGCATTTTCGAATCATGATTTACTAAGATTTAAAAAAAGGTTATGCGAGGAATAAATGAGAATTACGATTACATGAATTTACAAAAAGTAGTCAGTCGGTTTGTGCCCCGTCAGCTTTCTGATTTTTAAAAAGCAGAGTGAAATATATACCTACAATGCTACAACTTACACATAAAAGATCACCCACACCTTACTCACTTGATTTGGCAATATGCGACTTTTAGATATTTTTTTGACTTTGGGGTAGAAGCATTGGTTTTCGTCTGAAGATAAGATTCATATTATTTTGAAAGCATTCCGAAAGACGATTGAGGAAGCTTTTAAGAAGTGGAAATAAAAAATCTGATATGGCCAGCACACAATCTTATCTAGAATTATTAACAAAAATGTACAACCATTACAATTATTTGATTACCTATCTACCTCTACTTACGTATTCACGTATTGTCGTTTAATGTCACCAGTCAATATTTGTTTACGTAGAAAGTATTATTCTTCTTATTCTCCAAAAAATACAATATTTACTCAAATTTTCGGATTTTTGGAAACTTTTCAATCTTCAAAAAATACTATACCTACTGGTTAATATATTTTTACCAAAATCTAATCAGCTCTTTCAATTTGTATACAGATGTAAAATATATATATTTTTAAATAATTCATATTTAAGTTATCCGACGTACGTAAATCCGCAGGAATGGCACATCCACATACATACAGACACACATGCATACAGACATCATCGCAAAAATATGAAAAATGAGATGTAAGGACCCTAATTCGTGCTCATCCACTAAAAATCTCACTATCCGATTTGTATCATGATTCCAATACCTTATTCCTTTAACAGGTATGGCGAAAGGTAAAAATGGTCCAGTTATCCAGTACATTATTGTTGAACATATTTAAAATTAAATTTTAGAAAATATGCTCCACCGCCATTCACAATAATTCTAGCGTGACCTACGTATTATCTTCATCACCAATGCATTATCTAACTTTATCAATTTGTGATTTCTGTTGCAATTCAGTTATTAATAATATATTATAGCCTATGTATATGTACATACTTATGTAGCGAGTATGGTTAGTGTAAAAATATAGTAAAATTTTAAACAGCGCGAGAAGATTTACCAGATTAAAAAAAAAATTATAAAATAACTTAATAAAATAACGCTAATAGCTACATGATTTAGGACTTTCTTGGACGAGCCGAAGTTTATGGCAGACCGATTATGCACGAGATGCGTACAAAGCGTACTGCCAAACTGAGATTTTCTCTTAAAATGTGCCAAATGAGATTTTTTCTTAAAATAGTAAAATATATTATTGAAAAATATGCATCTCATAGTGTGCGCGGTGTGTATTCGATAATTTTCAAATTGTCAAATTTGTGAAAAAAAAACTGTTCTAGTTCTTCGTTCTTCGGAATTAGCTCAATTTCAAGATATGCAATCCAAGAAATGGAACAAGATTTAAAGAAAGCAGGTACAACAGAGAATATATGTATGCAATTTAATAGAATGCATTAAATTATAACATTTATTTTGACATGATATTGACAGTGGTACAATTTTGCATTTTTTGTCGTACTAATTAACCCTTTATTGGTCATCATTGAAAATATTTTTCTATACGTTATTGAACCATGTAACCATACGGTCACATTGATTTCAAAAGCCTTTTTCTCTCGTATTCTACAATGTGTAGCTTCCCAGGCAATGCTACCATATGGTTTCAGCCCTGTTAAAGGATAACATTTTAATCTCTAACCTGCCATCTGGTGCCATTTTGTGCGAAGTGTTATTAGCCATGAACTGTTAAGTTTGAGGTTATCTTGACAGCCATTTAGTTATTCAAAGATTTTGGTAAGTAAGATAATGTTTTGATATTTATTGTTTGAATAGAAGATATTATAAACTATTTTTATTTTACTGTGCAACTTGATTTGAAGCATATTATAGTAATAAACAAATTAGAACTATGTAAAATATGCGTTACCACTTGGTTACATTGACCGGTATTTAAACGATTTTATTAAAGTTATTAAGTTATTATAATGGATAAATTCAAAGGAATAAAACCTTACTCTTTTATGGAGGAAAAAAATACAACTTGCCTCCATTGCCTAATCAGTCTGATGATTCGGATACTTCAGACGAAGAAGATGAAGTAACATTGAAAAATCTTTAAGATAAAATAAGTCAAAAACAAATGTTGATAGGTAAATAAATAGAAAATGTGTAAACTTGTTGCTTGTTACATTATTGAATAATTTTAGCTAATTTGGAATCAGAAGTGACTCTGAAAAATGTGATAATTTATTAATTAGGTTTTGCGTCAAAGGCACAAGTCGTCTTAAATGTGAAAAATGTGATTCCAGATTATGTTTAACTGAATCAAAAAATTTTTTTAAATCATTTCATGTAAAAAAGAACTAAGTGCAATGTATATGTTAAGAGAAATAATATAATTTTTTTTGCTAATAAACATGTTTCATTTGAAATTATAGTTTCGTTATTGGCCAATGTAACCATATGGATACAGTTCGTAATTTCTAATTAAATGTACTTAGAGAGATTTAGAGGCCATTATTAAGCTTCATAAGATATTCTTTATTATCATAAGAATTACGAGAGTTTTAAATAGAGTCTTAAGCACATTGACCAATAAAGGTTTCAAAAATCATTGTAACCATATGGTTGCAGGGACCAATAAAGGGTTAGTATCCGTTTATGAACAGTAAACAGTGTCGCCATTAAACAAGGTAATATAATTCAGTCGAATATAAATATGGCTCTTATGTTAAAAATAAAATACCAATACTCGTATTATCCTGTTACTTTTTTGATAGCTGATAGGTTGTTATTATAAGTTAAATTTAAAAGATTTCTGTAAAGTATTGTACAACAAAATTGTGTTATTTTCAATTATATTGTAACACATTTAAAAAGGAGTGAGAATAGATTAAGCAAATGCACAAAATAATATTAGGGAAAATTTTCAAATGTGTCTAGAGGTTGTTGACTATAATAACTAACAGGTGAATTTTTGTGACATGCATGGCATGTAACTTTTAGCGTTTTTGCACATATGGTAACCGGAGGGTCGTCTACCTTACATTTGCGTGGGTTAAATGGCGTCAGGCCTGCAGATTGAGCAAGGGGCAACCTGAATTTTAAAGTGGACAACCCAGATCCCAGTATACAATTACGGGGAATAGGAATTACGGGGGCGGTAATAGGGTCCATTTTACGAATCTCGATATTTTTTAAAAGAAAGTAATTTAAGTTTTTTTTTATCGTAGATCTACATTAGATGAAAATCTTCTCAAACCGCGGTGTTGGCGTCAAAATTAAATCAATTAAATTGAACTATTTCTTATTTTAGGGTATATAAAATACAATTTTATATTTTCTTTACTATTATATAAGAATAGGTACATTTGAAAATCTTAGAAACATAATTAATAAATTTGCATTTTAAAATTTGACCCTGCATTTAGTGCCACTCAAGTTAGATTTAGCAAATGAATTCCAGTATTATGTGTAAGTCAGTCAAAAATAATCAAAAAGAGAACGCAATATTGTGTCGTAGATGTATAACTAAAATCTCAAATATTTAAGCAAACCTATCTTTTGTTAAATATAAGATTTTAGTAAAATTTCCGATTCCTAGATTTTAGCATACATAATTAAGATCTCACTGCCAGAAAACTGTTTAAATATAAATTAATATATTTGAAAAAACGGACAAAACTATAGATATTTTTTAAGGCAGACACATAAATAATTTCTTCTGAATGATTCTGAGATGCAACATAGACTTAATTTTTGAAAAAGAAACACTGAATAAATACGTAATAAGGACTGTATAAGTCTAATGCTCTGTTCACACGAGGAAAGTTTTCACTAAAAGTTTCTTGAAAGTAAAACAAGTGCTAGGAGCTGTTAGAAAAAAACTGCGCTAATACCGTTCATACGGGAAATGTAGTTATTTTTATTAAATATATTTAAGAGCACTAGCTTTAATATATTTTAAAGTATTTACGCAGTTTTTTTATGACAGCTCCTGGCTCTTTCAAGAAACTTTTTAGTAACAACTTTCCTCGTATGAACAGGGCATAATGCTAAAATAATTGCGGAGAAAAATATTAGGTACCTATTTATTATCTAAAAAAGTACCTACTTGGTTGATTTGCGTATGAATTTAATTAACATTCTACAAAAAAAGTTACAGAAAGCACTTCTTGTACAAAGATTATCAAACTTGGTAAGCTAATCAAAATGACATACACAAGTGTGTCTTTCGTTATAGATAGTAGATGTAGATACCTACATATGGTACTTTAGTCCGGTTGCTAAGTCATAATAGTGACATATAGAAATAATGTTCTTTAGACCCTCCTTTACCAATCCGAAATTGTAGCCACCCCTGGAGGCCGTGCAGGGGCTGCGTATTGCGAGTTGCATATGCAGATTTTTAGTTTTTTACGTTTATCTCGTAAACGGTTAACATTACAAAAAAATAATCCTATGCTGCAAACCGTAAGTCAATATCTTTATCCATTCAGAAAGTACAGTTGATTAAATACAAAAAATATTTAAAATTCCGAAATATTGCAATTTTCACTTGAAGATAATAATTAAATTTTAGGTTATCAAGGGTCTTACAAAAAATTAATATTATGTAGAATTTACTAAGGAATCCAACGCCGGAAATCGATATCTTTATCCGTTTAGAAATTAGAGTTGATTAAACACACAAAAATGTAAAAATACTAATATTTCTTCGTTTTTTAAATTGTAGCTAAAGTAGGTCTTTTAAACTTTAGAAAAAAATAATTTTAATAGAAAAATATCTGCGAGAACGTATATTTGAAACCGGAAGTCGTTTTCTTTATCTGTTAAAAAGTTATAGCTGTTTTTGCGCAATAAAACGAATAGCTTGATTTAATTAGGTTTGTCGAGGTTTGTATAACCAAAACACATTTTCTCGTTTTTCTCGAACACTGTACCACTTCCATGAAAATCCTTATTATAGAGAATTGTATGTTCTACAATTTTAAAATTGACTATTTTTTTATAATGTTAACCGTTTACGAGATAAAAAACTAAAAATCTGCATATGCAACTCGCAATACGCAGACCTCGGGGGTGGCTACAACTTCGGATCAGAAAAAGGAGGGTCTAAAGAACATTTATGCCAAGTGCCATGCTTTAATCATAAAATGCAAGGTACCCCATCTGTTTTCTTCTTAGAAACCGGACTTCTTAGTCTGTCTGTGGTTTGTTCTTTAAATTTTGCCAAAAACTTTTATTTAAAAAATCTGTTACATAACATTTATTGAACATGTTTCTCATATTGCACCAGGACCTTGTTGATGCTGATGTGTCGAGTGTCAGGCACTTAATTTGGTTCAATCAGATTTTATAATATAATGAGTTGTCATAGTAGCACCACGTGTGTCTAATGTATGCTCATAAGTTCATATGTAGTCATATTTATTCATTAATTCATTCGACGTTGGACACTAGCAGTATTCACAGTATTATATAACTTGAATTGTCAAATAGAAACAGATAGTAAACAATAAGTGAAGTGATTATTTTATATTCATTACTTAATAAGTTGTTTATAAAATGGGGTAAGTGAAGAATGATTATTTTTAAATTATTTAATTAAAATATAAAAGCTTGATATAACGGTTGATTAATTAAAGTTTCATATAATTAATATTAATAACTTCATTTATTTAAATATACACGTTTAGTTCAGTAAAATTATTAGAAAATATACCAGGAACAAATTTTTAAAAGTAGTTTCACTACAGTGTCTATAACCATACAAATAATGAAATATCTAGTTTATAATAACCAATTCACTAAATTCTGTCTCAGATCAGTTTATTTAATTTGTGAAATTCTGATAATTAAACATATGTACCTTTGCCTACTGATTTATGTCAAATGTGACTTTATGTTATTAGAAAAGAACTAAATAAACAAATTTTATCAGTACTTGTATAGTGTTTCGATGTTGTACTCGGATGTAATGAACGATTAATTAGTTTATGAATTAATTAATTTTGATTTCGATTTCTGATTTCATATCATAACTAGAGTGCAGATTATACGCAGGATAATGTGATTGAAATATGCCTGCAATATGCATTGAAATATTCGCAAAATGAAATAAATAATAAAACTTATAATTTATTTATAAAATCAGCAAAATAAACTACATTTTGTCATCTTGCACAAGAATATCACATAAAGTAAACAAAACAACCTTTAATTTCTGGAATACGATTTGTATACCTAATAAATAATATCATTTCTATATAATATCAACACTCACCTTTAAAATAAATATAAATTAACAAATAATTTTTCAAATGAGCGGCATACATTACCTACTTGAGCTACTATTTAAAATTTGAGCAAATATTAACGATGATATAGGTATCCCGAATAAAAATTTTGTACCACATTTCAAATTTAAAACTTTTAAGTTTTGGTTTAAAAACTATAAAATATGCAGTTACATGCATTTATAATAAATACCTATATGCAAAAAATAAAATAAGTAAAAAATATTGATATATGCAAAATATGCAAAAAATTTAAACTATATTTTGATCTAGTTTTGTATGAAATGCAAACAGTTACTGATTTAAAAGTGCAAGTAAAATCTGACAAGTATGGGAAATGGAATAATATACTTTTCTACTACTGTCTCTTTTAATTTATGTCCGTTTCCATAAATGTTTTGTTCTCTTTATGCGAGAATTAAACTTATGTTAAGAATCTTGTTTCTCTTATTACTACAAGTAGGTAAGTATTTTTCTCATTCTAAAGTAGGTACCTTCGCTGATATTAACAATACCACATTAAATAGAAAATGTTCTCTCCGCAAGAATTTATAAATTAAAAATTAAAATAGTTCTATTTTTATTACCTATACAAACTTTAAATACATTTCGAGTTGTTGTGCTATTCAGATTTTATGTAACTGTATACGAAGTGTGTAATAACAATAACAGATATGAAGCTTTGCATATTTATGTGGGAAAAATACATTAAAATATGTTTTGAAACGTATTCCGTGACATTTTATGTAAATATTGATACAATCAAATCACAAATATTTACATTTAAAAGATTGTTAGCAGATAATAAGGTAAATGTTTTTTATGTTAAGAAAAATAATACTTCTCAAGAAAAACAAAGTTAATGGTGATTACATATTGTTGTATTAATTTAAGGAAGTAATATGCTGATTGTGTTTTACCATATAACTTATTGACGTTGATATTGATTCGAGTTTTGTTCAATCATATTTTAAAAAGTTTTACATAAAGATTAGTTTCTAAATATTAATAAATTACTTTCATAACTGAACCTACCTTTCCGGCTCATTACAATTCCAATACTAGGCAGAAAAAATCAAAGGATATAATTTGAAAATTTAAAAGCTACCCAGGTAGTACATGTGATTGCAATAATTTTTTCTTCTTTTAAGTACATAGTATGTATAATAATGTCATTATTGATCATCTATAGATGGGCCATTTTTACCTTCCGCTTACCTGTAAAGGAAGGTATTGGATTCATGCTAAAAATCGATTAGTGAGTTTTTAGTGGATGAGCACGAATTAGGGTCCTTACAATTCATTTTTGATAGTTTCACGATGATGTCTGTATGTATGTGTGTATGTGTGTAGCTATGTGGTCAGGGCCGGATTTCTGTCAGTCGGATAACTCAAATACGAATTACCCAAAAATTTTGATATTTGGTATTTAACATTTGTATATAAATTGGAAGAACTCATTAGATTTTGGTACAAATATCTTCACCGGAAGTGATATTTTTTGAAGATTGAAAAGATTAATTGTCAAAAATTTATATAAATTTGGATAAATATAGTATTTATTTGTAATAAGAATAAGAGGCAAAGTTATTTGCAACTTACGTTATAAAAAAATTGTCTTTATCTGGTAGCATTAAAGAACTGCAGTAAAATTAAAAAAATAAATTTATCAAATAAAATGTTGAAATCTTGTTATCCATGTTCGACTGAATTTTGTTTATGTGTAAAAAATATTGACAGGTGAGATGGGTGACAACGGTGACAAGTTGACATACTAGTGCATAAGTAAGATATTAAATGTAGTAATTGAACGGAGGATGGCTTCAGCACAGAAGAGTTTTCCTGTGAATGAATCTTTTTATTCAAGTGATGCAAATTTCTGTGTTTCAATATTTTAGATTTTTATTTGTATATTTTAAATGGGCACCGGATTGTACGTATACATTTCTGTTTAAAGTCTAGATATGGCGGAAGGTTGTGTGATGGCCACGTCAGATTTTTGTTTATTGACATGGTTTTGACAGGATGAAAGACTAGAAGTAAATATAGTACATATTTTATAGTTTATAATTTTGACAGGTGTGTAATACAATTTTCAAAAGTTTGTCGTCAAAAGAATGTGTATCTACTCTTCAGAATTATTTGAAAATGAAACGTGTTTTATATAATCTGGAGTAAGTACATGCACATAAAAGTAGTATTACGAATGTTCCTTATTGTGCTTGTGAATATTACGAGTGTGCAGCACGAGTAATGTTCGCAAGAACCAGATATTGGCCTAAATGGGTTAACTAAATTCCGTGAATTGCTTCTAAAAAATGGACTAACTGACTTAGAGTATTACCATACCCAACCCAGTAGGTACTGCTACATTATATATTTCAATCGACACAAGGCCAAGAAGCCAAGAAGAGTAATGGGGAGTAAAACGTGCAGTTTTCGTTTTCCATATCTGAAAAATTTAATTTTCGATTGACCTTAAATAAACAAAATCTGATGTGACCAGCCACGACCTTTCGCCTAATTCTACTTATTCTATTAATCTAATAAATATAGTTTTACCTACATTTTAATAGTTTCCTGTTCATGTAATAGGTATGTAAAAGATAATGTAAACCAAGTTGCAAGCAATTTTTTTTAATGTTACAAAAAAAATTAACAATTTTTGATTTGTAATATATATATATATATATATATATATATATATATATATATATATATATATATATATATATATATATATATATATATATATATATACATATATATATATATATATATATATATATATATATATATATATATATATATATATATATATATATATATATATATATATATATATATATATGTATATATATATATATATATATATATATACATATATATATATATATATATATATAAAAAAGTTGTGAAAAAATGTTTTTGTATGAAAAATGGCAAAAAAGTTAAAATTGTATTTTGTTTTTGCCCTAAAATGGGCACTTTAAATAAAGTATTTTTTTACATATGCTCACAAAAAAGTAAGTAGATACATAAAAAACTCGAAATTAAAAAAAAAATTGCTGTACGATGCTTTGGAAAAAATGGCGGCCATTGCAATTTATTCTGAAAATAGCGATTGTGGCTGTAAAATTGCGAATTTTCTTTTGAAATTTAAACCCCGTGATAATGTCATCAAAATACACATTTTCATGAAAATTCAATGATATTTGCGCGATTTATTACAGTTTTAGTATAAAATTCTAACAGTTCAATCATTTTTACTTCCTTGTACGGAGTAATAAGGAAGTATTGTAATCGCGAAAAATTTCGGTTTTCAGATTTTGATGGAAATATCCGTTTTGACCTTTTCTGAATCCATTATGATTAGTTTCGTCGTGACGTCTGTACGTACGTGCGTGCGTACGTACGTGCGTACGTACGTGCGTACGTACGTACGTACGGACGTATGTGTGTCGCATAACTCAAATACGGTTAGACGTAGAAAGTTGAAATTTTGTATTTAGGACTGTTATAGCATCTAGTTGTGCACCTCCTATTTTTGGTTTCAATCTATAAACCGGAAGTAGTACTTTTTAAAAATATTTCGATAAATATTTAATTTAACACAAATTTTTTTATTTTAAATGAAAGATTATGTGATTATTACCTAAAATCGGTATTTTATAAATATTTTTGTATCTGGTATCATTTAGGAATAATTAAAGTATATATTTCTAATTTAGTATTTCTTTATCTTGTAGTCCATGATCGATTAACGTTTGTTACTACGTAAAATTTAAATGATTATGACATGACAGTGACAATAGTAAAATATGCTTTATATCTTCTTCTGCAGTTTAAATAAAATGACTAAAATATATTTGTGAGTATACTAGTATAATAAGTTAAAAGAATTTTTTATATTATTCTACATTTTAGTTATGAAAGTATGAACACACAAGGCGTACAAGGAAGTCATGTGGTGTCCACGTCAGATTTTTAGTTTTTGAGTCCGGCGGTTATAGGACAAAAATATGCATTTTGTGATTAAAGAGTGAATAATTGGCAAACATGTCAATAATTCAACTATTCTCTTTCATATAAGAAGTGGTGCCAAAGTGTTAAGTACCACAGACGGCCGCCATTTTGAAAAAATGTCCGCCATTTTTAGTTTTCTTGATTTATTTCGTATGGTTAATATTATTTAAAAATTGTTACACAAGAAATTGTAGAGCTAAAAATTTGCTATAAAATGGTATATCCATTTTTTCTGTAGGTAGTACAGTTCTCGAGAAAATCGTGAAAATATATTTGAGCAATTTCTAGTCATTTTCAACAACAGCGTATTTTTGTCTTTTCAAATGAAAACAGCTTTTATTGTCGAATGAATCAAGATATCGACTTCCGGTCTTCAGCATTCGATTTCTTAGATAAATTTTTGTGACTCACATAATTTTCAACATTTCGGGAGCTCTAGTTCGGCCACAATTCAACATAACCTCTTAGAGACAATAGTGAAATTTTAGTATTTTTTTAATGCTTTAGTTAAACCCATACTTAATGAGATTTTTCTGGCTAAAATATTCAAATTTTAGTATTAATTTTATTTTTTGTGTAAGATCATCTGTAGTTTCTGAACGGAACAAAATATCAACCTGAAATTTCCAGCATTTAATAGAAAAACTTTCAAGCTACCGAATGCTGGAAGTTTTAACTCAATATTTTTATCCGTTCAGAAACTACAGCTGATCAAACTCAAAAAATAAAATGAATACTCAAATTTTCATATTTTCTCGAGAAAAAACTCATTAAGTATCGGTTTAACTAAGGCATTAAAACGTTTTCGATATAATGTATCTTATAGAGAATTTTTTGAAGAATTTAATGCAGGAAACCGCAAGTCAATCTTTTAATTCGTTCAGAAATGACAGCTCAAAAACACAGAAAGTACTAAAATTTCACTATTGTCCCTAAGAGGTTATGTTTAAATTGTGCCCGAACTAGTACTCCCGAAATGTTTAAAATTATGTATGTAACAAAAAATTATCTAATAAATCGAATGCTGAAGACCGGAAGGCGATATCTTGATTCATTCGACAATAAAAGCTGTTTTATTTGAAAAGCCAAAAATACGCTGTTGTTGAAAATGACTAGAAATTGCTGAAATATATTTTCACGATTTTCTCGAGAATTGTACTACTTACAGAAAAAATAAATATACCATTTTATAGCAAATTTTATGCTCTACAATTTTGTATGTATCAATTTTTCTCCTAACATTAACCATACGAGGTAAATGAAGAAAACTAAAAATGGCGGACATTTTTTCAAAATGGCGGCCGTCTGTGGTACTTAACACTTTGGCACCACTTCTTATATGAAAGAGAATAGTTAAATTGACATGTATGCCAATTTTCACACTTTAATCACAAAATGCATAGTTGATATGAAATTTGTCCTATAACCGCCGGACTATTATACCGAATCAGGCTAATCGCCGTTAATTTTATTTCTAGTTGTAAATCACACTGTATATACATATCTATTTAGTATTTTAAATTTCATTACATATAAAGTAAAATAAATGCTATAGAATTTCAAAATAACTTTTTGGGGGTTAAAATTTGATCTACAAAGTTTTGTTATACTATTGTAAAAGGTATGCGCTATATCTCATATAAAGAAGAGAGAAGTAGACTTCAAATTTACTTATTTCTGTTAAAACTAAAATATGTACAATCAGCATATTTCGAGTGAAATTCAAAAAATGTTCCACCTAGTCCTAATTACAATTTAACCAATCTGCATTCACTTTCGCAACATGCGAATATGAGATCAATATTTTCACTCGTGCGCTCTGACGTTGGTGTCCACAACAACGTTGTTGTGCAAGGCCTACAGACCTAGTCAAGTGCCTACCCCAAGCACACCAGGTTGTGCATTGCGGACGTGGATGCCGTCAGATGATGGCTAAGAAGAAGACGTGCAGGTGACAGTGCTGTGCACCAAGTGGAGAGAGAGAGTTAGTTTTGTTGTTATTGAAGTTGATTTCACGGTACATGTAGGTAATTTTATTTTAAAAACTACTTGTTAGTAAATACGATTTTTAATTGTTAGTTCAATATTGTCATAGATACTGTGTTGTGTATTAAATTATTAGTAAAATATTATTCAAAATATTTACGTATTATTCATTTATAAGTTTATAATTTTCTACAAGTATATTAGGTAGTTAAATATTTAAAATGTCATTACCTATATAATTATTTATTCAGAATCGCAAAAAAATTATATTTATTTCTAAACTGTATACTCGTACTTCAAAAGTATCCAATTAGAAAAAAAAAATAAGTACATATATTTAATTTTTCACTAGGTATAACTTGAATACTATTTGAATAATATTTGATGTAAGATCACCGAAGTGTGAATTTAATTTATATGGAAAAAGAATAATAATTATTTAAGGAAGTAATATAATATAATAATATAAAAAATGCATAAATTCTTTTCTTATTCACACAATTTAATATTAATACAATTTAATGTTTAACTGGTTAACAATAAGCTTATAATCCTGAAGGTTCTATTGCTCATGTGAAATTAGTAAACTCAAAACGAAATTCTTTAAACATAGATCTTTATATTCATCTGCCAGAGAAGTTAAATTTTTTAAAATATAACTCAATATAAATCTACTAACGATATTTATTGTCCAAGTAAAGTTCAAGTGTTCCTATTCAATTGATGAATTTTTTAACGAAGAGATATTACTAGAACAATGTTATGTTTAGTAAATATTTTAAGAGGAACGGATACTGGTGCAACGTACAAGTGAAAACAAGGTTTCGTTTTCACCATCATATCTAATCTAAATATTAACATTTTAAAATATTTATTTTTTTAATTTGTAGAGGAAGGTTGTTTGTATGACATTTGTGTATTACAATTTTAAATTTTACTTGATTTGTTATTATTGGCAATTTTGTAATTCATTTTAAAGTGTATTATGTTTTGAATTTTAAAATTTCAATACGAAATTGTCACAGAACCAACTTTCTTATACAAATTTAAAAAAAATGGTTACATTTTTTACATATTTAGACTAAATTTTACGGTGAAAACTAAACCCTTTTTTGGCACAAAAATTGGGTACACTCTTATTAAAATTCTAAGAAAATTCTAAGACTCTTTTGATAATAACCGACCCGGGCCGATAAATTTTGGTAGTGCAGTAACCGTTCCTCTTAACTTTGACTTGCCTTAATCGTGTATAATTCATGTAAAAAGGTTAAATAAAGAACATAATAATAATATTATAAAAGAAACTAAAATTATAATATATGTACAAATATAGAAAATAGCGAAGTCAGCTGAAAGTTCTGCACGGAATGTAAGGTCAAGGTTCACCGTAACCAAGGGTAGTTCCGGCTACCTTGCGGTAAATAACACATTCAACCTACAAGATTCATATTTTAATTAGCGTGCAAACAATGTAATACTCTATCTGTCTTGAGTAATAAAAATGAAAAATAAATGTTGGCAAAACAAATCATCAACAAATAATTTTCTCGTTATTAAGTTTGTGACGTATAATGTTAATGTTAACGATTATTTCTTTTCAGAATGATTCGGGCAGCCTTTACCAAATACCCGATTGTAATGAACAGTATTTTTTATGGGACTCTTTACGTGGGAGCCGAATTTTCGCAACAAACCGTCACTCGGAAACTTTTGGTAAATATTGCTCAATATTTTTATGAATTATTATATTTGATAATTTATATTTATACATTCTTAAGTACAGAAGTTTAACAAACTATTAGTGTTATTCCGTAACTTTATTTGTATAGCTACAGACACTATAAGAGTGTAAATATATTGAAAGACGATGGCAAATTGTTTCATTATATTCTTTAACAAGAAGTGACGGAATAGCACTACTCACTTTATCTTCGTTTCTGTTATTACAAAAAATATGATTTTTATTGACTTTTGTATTGTTTTTATATATTTTTTTTATTATTTCTGAATAATTTTATTAGATTGACGGGAACACATCTCAAGATTATGATTGGCCACAATTAGGCCGATATTTTATTATTGGTTCCACTGTTTTTAGCCCTACATTGTCATTATGGTATATTTATTTTCTATTTTGTATTTTGAATGGTGCGTTCACAAAGGAACTATAACGATTTTAAATTTAAGAAAATTACAGAATTCATGATGATGAATTTAGTTCTTATATGTTGACTTATTGGTTACCTTAATTATTTTAAATAAAAAGTTTTAGAGCATAAAACTATTTAATGAAATCAATAAACAAAATTTATTGTACGTATACCAGGTATTAACTCTAATTTTATGCTTTTTAACACAACAAATTATGCATAAACATATTGTGATATTGAAACTTTCAATAATATAGCCATAATTTAAATATTATGTACTATGTATTAGGTACTTAAGATAGCAACTAAATTTTAGAAATTATCTTTTTATTTTGTGTTTAATCAAATGTTATTTTAGAACGAATTTTGATACTGAATTTTTGGTTTTGGTATTAGATTAGTTTTGTGTACCTATCATACAACATAATATCATTTAAAAATATTGTATTGTGTTAATAATACGTGATAATACCTACACATTTTACTTTGCCTGATGAAGATGACGGAAAATTATATCTAGGTACAGTGTCCGCCAAAGGAACCTGACGATTTTTGGTATTAAACTACACATTTATGTAACAAGATATTTATTTTCACATACAAATAAATCGATAGTATATTACATGCCATTTTATTTATGGAAAATAATTTTGCTTAAATGATGTCCATCACCGCGTACACACTGTTCCAAGCCAAGCAGCAGTAATTTCGCGAAATGGGAATGTTCCTTGGCCGGCACGGTCTTTCGACCTGACCGCGTGTGATTATTGGCTATGGGGTTATCTGAAGAGCAAGGTGTATTTCAATAGACCGCAAACAATTCAGGAATTAAAAGAAAACATTTGCAATGAAATTAGTGCAATTCCTAGGAATATGCTAGAGCGAGTGATGATCAATTTGCAAAACCGCTTGGAACGTTGAAACAGTGTGTACTGATGGACATCATTTAAGCAAAATTATTTTCCAAATAAAATGGCATGTAATACACTATCGATTACTTGTATGTGAAAATAAATATCTTGTTACATAAATTTGTAGTTGAATATCAAAAATCGTCAGGTTCCTTTGGCGGACCCTGTATTTCCTTATATTTAAATAGGTTGCAGGCTACATTTAAATTTTTTAAATTATTTATGCTAACTATGATTATTGAAATGTATTTATGAAATATATCATTTAGTTTCTCTGAAAGCAGATACAGGGAATAAATTTAACTAATTTCTTATATTGCTATTAACATTTTATATTTAAAACATTTTTCGTGGCTACTTCTATATTTGAAATTTTAATTTATTGTTGTTTTAAGGAAACTTCCTTTTTCGGTTTTCGAAATGTGACCAAAATCTTTTCAGATCTGCGAAATATTCTGAACTTTATAAATACCAAGTTTCATTATTTTATCTTTTCTCGTTTATGAGTTATTGAACATCCGGACGCACACACATCCATACATCTATCCACACACACAGACATCATTGAGAAAATGGTCAAAACAGATGACCTCAAAACATCTGCGAAAATCCCGGTATCGAATTTTTTCATGATAACTAGACTTACTTATACTGTGTATAAGAAAGGAAATGAAGTGTCATATCAATTAATTAAGAATATACATACTTAAGATACCTGTTTGGCATTTTAATCTTGGCAAACCATTAGTTATCCGTGTCCATGGATATTAATAATTTATCATCTTGGGTGGTTTAACAACTTTATCAAAAACAACAAACATTGGTTAATTGTTTTCTTCAATTCTATGAAATTTATAGTCCAGTCAAATTAGAGTTTCACCTCGGAATGAGAGATAATAAGCTGGAAACTCGTATACACCTTCATTTTGGCGTTCTAAAAGTTGTCTCAAAAGTCTCATAAAATCTCGTGTCTGCGTCGTTAGTTATTCGAGGTCAAAGGTCACAAAACTCGGTTTTTAGAGATTATCTAGGTTTCTATAGCTCCAATGATGTTAACGTATTATAAAAATTGTAGAGAATAAAATTTCCTACAACTTTGGTATTAAAAAAATTTCTCCGATCAATAGTTCAAAAGTTATGGCCGAAAGAAAAAGGAACGCTTTTTAAAAATTTAATTATGGCATTATTTTATGTCATAATATACAAAAACGACTGTAACTTTTCAACACATTAAAATATTGACTTCCGGTTTGAAGCAATCAATTCTTAAGACTAATTTCAATCTACAATACGATTTTTAAAATTTTGGAGGTCCTAGTTTAGCCAAAATTTAAACAAAAAAAATAATTATTTTTTTTGTATTTTCTTAAAATTATTGTTTTTAATCAGCTCTAATTTCTGAATAAATCGAGATATCAACTTTCGGTTTTCAGCATTGAATTCCTGAGACTTTTTGCTATAAGGTACATTATTTCAAAAATGGTTTAAACTTTGTTGACCTGAAATTTTAAGTTTTTCTCCGAGAGAATATAGTCAAATTTTAATTTTGTTATAAATTATTGTATTTAATTAGCTCTAATTTCTGAACTAATTAAGATATCGACTTCCGGATTCCAGCGTTGGATTTCTGGGACATTTTTACTTCCTTGTACACGGAGTAAAGGAAGTATTGTAATCGCGAAAAATTTCGGTTCTCAGATTTTTACGGAAATATCCGTTTTAACCTTTTCTGAATCCATTATGACTAGTTTCGTCGTGACGTCTGTACGTACGGACGTACGGACGGACGGACGGACGGACGGACGGACGTATGTATGTCGCATAACTCAAATACGGTGAGACGTAGAAAGTTGAAATTTTGTATTTAGGACAGTTATAGCATCTAGTTGTGCACCTCCTATTTTTGGTTTCAATCTACTAACCGGAAGTAGTACTTTTTTCAAATATTTCGATAAATATTTAATTTAAGACAAATTTTTTTATTTTAAATGAAAGATTATGTGATTATTACCTACAATCGGTATTTTATAAATATTTTTGTATCTGGTATCATTTAAGAATAATTAAAGTATATATTTATAATTTAGTATTTCGGTATCTTGTAGTCCATGATCGATTAACATTTGTAGTCCAATCAAAATAGGAAAAATGACGGTTCAAAATCCGAAAGTTTTGAAACTTGGTAGCATTGTTCGGGAAGGCCTAGTAATGAACATATCAAAAGTCCTGACCCGTAGGTGGTGACCGGGGGCGTGAGGACCACAAAATGGCTGCCAAAATTGGGTTTTTCTATAATATCTCGTTATCGCTGCATTGTAGAGTACAAGTACTTATTACAAAGTTGTAGAGAACCAAGGTCTCTAAAAAATATAATATAATGTATATTATAAGAAATTGTCTAAGAAATTCAATTCCGGAACCCGGAAGTCGATATCTCAATTCGTTTATATTATAGAGCTGATTAAACACAAGAAATTTTTAAAATGCCAAAATTTTACCATTTTCTCTTCGAAAAAAACTTAAAATTTTAGGTTAACCAAGGCCTATAAAAATTTTTAATATAATGTATATTATAGGAAATTGTCTAAGAAATTCAATTCCGGAAACCGGAAGTCGATATCTCAATTCGTTCAGAAATTATAGTAAGAAAATCACAAAAATTTAAGAAAAAAAATAAAAATTATTTACATTTTTTGTTAAAAATGTTGCTATACAAGGGTCCCCAAAATCTGAAAATTTTAATTTGGATAGAAAAATGTCTGCTAAATTGAATATTTAAAACCGGAAGTCGATATGTTCATCTGTTTGAAAGTTACAGTTGCAATTGGAAAAATTCAACATTTTTGCAAAGAGCAAACAAAACGCTCCGCTTGTATTTATCATAACTTGCGAACCATTGATCTGGGGAAAAATTGTTTTATATCAAAATTGTAGCACATTTTATTCTCTACAACTTTGTAATAAGTACTTGTACTCTACAATGCAGCGATAACGAGATATTATAGAAAAACCAGATTTTGGCAGCCATTTTGTGGTCCCCACGCCCCCGCTCACCACCTACGGGTCAGGACTTTTGATATGTTCATTACTAGACCTTCCCGAACAATGCTACAAAGTTTCAAAACTTTCGGATTTTGAACCGTCATTTGCCCAAAATGATCCTTCGTTGACTGGACTATTGTTACTACGTAAAATTTAAATGATTATGATATGACAGTGACAGTGGCAGAAACAATAGTAAAATATCGTTTATATCTTCTTCTGCAGTTTAAATAAAATGACTAAAATATATTTCTGAGTATAGTGGCAGTAGTAGTAGTAGCTATTTATATATTAATATATTTGCATAATATAATTCTACATTTTAGTTATTAAGAAAAGTATGAACAGTTTAATAGGCGTACAAGGAAGTCATGTGGTGTCCACGTCAGATTTTTCTATAAGAAACAATATTTTTAAAATCTTTTAAAGGTATGGTAATTTATAACAAAACTAAAATTTCACTCTATTCTCTCGGAGAAAAACTTAAAATTTTAGGTTACCCAAGTTTTTTTACCCATTTTTACGTAATGTACCTTATAGCAAAAAGTCTCAGGAATTCAATGCTGAAAACCGAAAGTTGATATCTTGATTCATTCATAAATTAGAGCTGATTAAACACAATAATTTAAGAAAATACAAAAAAATAACTATTTTTTTTGTTTAAATTTTGGCTAAACTACGAGTAGGACCTCCAAAATTTGAAAAATTGTATTGTAGATTCAAAATAGTTTTAAGAATTGAATGCTTCAGACCGGAAGTCAATATTTTAATGTGTTGAAAAGTTACAGTTGTTTTTGTATATTATGACATAAAGTAATGCCATAATTAAATTTTTTTTAAACCTTCCTTTTTCTTTCGGCCGTAACTTTTGAACTATTGATCGGAGAATTTTTTTATACCAAAGTTGTAGGAGATTTTATTCTCTACAATTTTTAAAATAGGTTAACATCATTGGAGCTATAGAAACCTAGATAATCTCGAAAAACCGAGTTTTGTGACCTTTCCAGCTTATTATCTCTCAGTCCGAGGTTGAGCCCATTTTTTGCTTAAATGACTGGACTATTATGTCATTACAAAGTATAGAAAAATAATTGAGTATTTGATAAGTACCAAAATGTATGCTGCAAAACTTTTATTCAAAGCTTTTCCAAGTCTAAAATAATTAGTAAAATCAATAACTACATATTAAAGAATTTTCAGAAAAATTCAAACGCCGGTTCCTTTGTCAAAGCAGCATTCTGTATAATCTTTTAATTTGGTTCATGCATGTGGAACGTGTGTTGAATTGTGCAACTGGATTGGTAAAAAGATATACTTTGTTGCGAATGTGATTGATTCCGAGTGGTACAATATGAAAGAGCTTTTATGAAAATTGAAAAAAAAATCAGTAGAATGTAGGTTTGTTTATGTTTATTTGGATGGGACGAATGATGTGTGTTACTGTGTTGAATAAATTAATAATGAAATTTAAGTAGTCATAGTCTTGTCATCTCTAAAATGTTATATATTTTTAAATCTTATATTTTTATATATATTTTATAAATCTTATATTTTTTAAATCTTTGTGTTATTTGTTTTAATTTTGGTTTATTTATTGTCTGTATTTTTATTTACATTTAAATTCAGTGTTACATTCACAATTACAAATTATTTTATGATTAATGACATTTTGATGATTGTTCTTATTGCTTCATTTGGACCCAGCCCCAAGGACAATCCGTCGCCTACGATCCTATAAAAATAACAAGATTTGGCATTTTAGGTGTAACTTTATACCCACCTATTTACTACTACTGGTATGTTATTTATGTTATATGCAATAAAAATAAACCAAGATTTATTCACACAAACACAATATTTCATATTAAAATAAATAGCGCTGTGTATTTTTGTTAGATTTGTATCTGGTGTTTGTGTATTTCAGGTACAAATGGCTTGATAAAAAATTTGCAGAAAAAACTATTAAAGTAATTACGAAAAAGCTACTTTTAGATCAGTTTATATTAACACCACCACTTTTAGTCATGTTTTATGTAGGTGAGTACCATTTATCATAGAGGCTATAATATTTAAGAATACAATAAACGGGTATTATAATTACTAATTGAGCATTAAAAGAATTGCACTAAAATTAATGGTTTGATTTTGTTAAGCCTGAGATATGTTGATTAACGGTTTGTTTATAGAAATGATTTAACAAGATCCTTTTTAAAATTAAATGGTATAAGTAATTAATATTTTTAATTAGTTTAGTATAGTTTAGTTTTAGTATAATAGAGAAACGTTTTGTTACAAGAATTGCAGTAGTTACAACCTTTTGATGTTTATTTATGAAATGTGTATTTTATTTATATTTCAATTTCCACTAAAAGCTAATGATATGAGTTTATGAGTAGATAAGTAAAAATAACAATTAAGTAAATACAAATTTACCTGATTGCTTGATTTTAAAACGAAATTAAAAATGCTGGTAAAATGCCAGTATTTCCCAAATTATGATGCACATCAGGTGAAGTTTCAGAAATAAAATAGTGTATAATCATTTATTTATTGTAATAAATAAGTGCAAGCACACCAAATTTTAATGCAACTATTGTGAAAGTTATTGGTAAAACAATTTTATTTTAAAAAATAGAACCGACTTCTAAATCTCTACCTCTGAAAATAAAAGTATGAAATAATATTTTGTCACGTATTTTCGTAAGGCCATAATTAAATATAGGTACCTTAGATATCAATTTGAAGTCGGAAGTCAGAAATTTACCAATACTACATACTACATTTAAATAAAAATTGTGCCAATTGGTAAAGTAGCTTCTGAGTTATCTGACCGCCATTTTATTTAAGATGGTTGATTAGAAATTATCTGATGTGGTATACCTACTAATCATAGACATAACTCAATTTTAAATTTGGTTTATGTTGATCAAATAGTTCCAGAAATAGGTGGCCGTAATTTTTTTTTGTCAAGATAGCGGTCTAAACTTTCAAGTTAGAAGTATAAAATTAAATTCGTGTATCATGGTATAATTATATTTAAAAATTTGCCCCAATGGGGGTTTTCAAGCCTACGGCTTTTAAAGAAATACTTATTGGATATCAATTTTCAGCATGTATAAGTTATAGGAAAGTGATAATAATTGTTAATTTTGATAGATTTATTACCTCTTTATCGAAATGAAAATGTAAGTCTTTTGAATCGTTCATTGAAATGCGCCATGTGTGACGTAGCCAACATTGATATCAAACCAGGAGTTGGTTCGTGAAAGTTCGTTTTTTGTCGTTTGGACGACGGACCACCTGTTGATTTTTCGATTTTTGACACGTTCATCAACGTTCACGGGTTCACGTTGTCGAGTTTGGTTAGGTTCAAACACGATTACTTACAGTTTATTGAAGAATTTTTGTGTTGGTTTTAATCGAAATGAAACGGCATGAAACAGTTTGGTTATGTTTTTCTGTTCAAGTTGACAAGATGTTGACTGTGTAAGGTAAGACCTACGTATCAGTCCTTGTCAGCGCGTTGAACGTATGTTCTAGATGTTGGTGACGTCACACTGTTACACGCGACATCGATTTTCGCGGCACTTATTTTTTTAAACTTTATGAATTTTTTTCTGGCTTATTAGCAACTTTTAAGCGAAAAGAAAAAATGCGGGTCTTATATTTTAATGTGTAGATTAACATATAAAATAACCAAAAAATCGTGAAAACCCCCATTGGTTGAATAATTTCTGAGCTAGTTGGTCGCCATTTTTTTCAATATGGCTGTTTAAAAATTATCTTACATGTCATAATTATCACAGATGTAACTCAATTTTAAATTTTGTTCAAATTAATCAAATAGATCCGGAGATAGGTGGCCGCCATTTTGTTTTCAAGCATTGTAATAACCTATAACCTAGGGTGGGCGATATTTATGGCCGTTTGCAGCCGTTTCACTTAATTTTTAAGTACCCCTTATCCAAATAAGTAAATTGCACCAATTTTTACGGTGCCCTTAAATAACTACAGCTCCCCTTAAATTTAAGCTGAAGTTCAGGTGCCATTTAGAGGTACCCTTAACGTAAATACTGCATTTATAAAAGCCTTTAGAAATATAAAATATACCTACATATCTGCCTTTGCAGGTTCATGATGAATTTAGATTTATAATTTACATTCATATCACATTATATTAAAGTCATGATCATAGTGAGTTGAAAAGAGACAATTGACACGTTGAAGTGACACTTAAATATTTTGACTTGTGGTTGTCGATTTGCTAAAATGAATATCAGAAATATGTATATAAGATCATAAAGTAAGAAGGTAATATAGAGTCACAGGTTGCCCAGGAAAACGTACAGCACGTGACGTCATGAAAATAGTTCTGCCACAGAACACCGCAGTGCTAGTGTACACTATTATATTGCATTTCAAATTAAATATGAAGGAAATTCAATATTACATTTCAAAATAAAATTGAAAGTAATAAAATATTTAAGTTACTCACGAAAATAAATATTTTTGACAGATATTGTTTCTACCTTTTGAACAAGCAAGGTGAAAGAAATTTGTGTCATTTATCTCATAAAGTTATTATTATTTATCTTGTTCAGTTATTGCAAATATTTGTTTATAGTTAATTACATGTTTTACATAAAACTTGATTGAAGAGTGAGATAACGAGATTTAAGAAGAGTTTATAATATTGTTGATTTTTTATTTCTTCAAGATTTTCGTTGCCTTTTTTGTAAATCCCGGTAATTCATTGATATTTAAATGTTTCCATAATTTTACTGTTATTTTTATTTTTATAGAAAATAATGAAATGGTAAAGACATGCTATTCTTTATTGGAAACTACACTGTCCTGTGTGAAATGTCGATTATTGCATAGATGACATCAAGCGAATTACAAGCAATAATGATAGCTCGGGAGGAAATTATGAATACATAATTATTTACATTTTTATTTATTATTATTACACACTTTTGATAATGAAATTTAATAACCGAATTTAACTTAAATCGTTTAATCCTATTCATAGAAAAAATACAAATTATAAAGATGATTTCTTTTGGTAATAAATCCGGTCTTAATATTATTATGAGGTATCTTGTTAGTTTCTATTTTCTGTATAACTTTGAAATAATAATAATTCTTGAATAGAGATATCTTTATAATTAATATTTGAATAATTATAATTGTTTATAATTCGTCTAGTTTTAAGAACCACAGTTTAAGAATACCTTTAAGTAAGTTAAATCGTTTTATAACATGTATTATATTGAAACAAATATTTGGGTAATTTCATCTCAATAGTTTGTTGCTCTTTTATTGCTATGTACGTATGTGTTTGTAAAATAATATTTTGAAATATAAGTATATATTTTCAAATACCTTATTTTATTTTATAATTTAATTTAAAAATATTTAAATATACAAAATTGGGCATCATAATCATGTTAGCCTTGGTTAGTTCTGCCACAGGACACCGCAGTGCTAGTGTCGAGCTTGTTTCCATCAGTTTCCACGGTACTTGGTACTCTATATTACCTTCTTACTTTATGTATAAGATTAAGATTAATATTATATGTAGGAAAATATAGATAAATATCATAAAGACAAAAATGTAATAAAGTAATTCGTTACAGGATAGAAGATAATTATACTTGCTAACAGGTTTTATAAAACAAATTTCAAATAATAATTCTGTTAGCACTCACTCAGAACCCACAGAACATAACAAATGTCAAAAATAACCAGAATGTATCATTACTAAAGTGAAATATTCCTACGATTTCTTCTTGTTCTCACAGAAACGTTCCCTTTGCTAAGTATAAACTAAGGGGTACTGGTGCAAACCGATTAAGTTTAAGTTAACCTTAAATATTAAGTACCCCTTTGATAAGTAAAGCATTTAAGTGTAAGCGGTGCAAACGGCCATTAATGATTTAAAAAATCTGACGTGGCCATCACACAACCTTCCGCCATATCTAGATTTTAAACAGAAATGTATACGTGCAATCCGGTGCCCATTTAAAATATACAAATAAAAATCTCAAATATTCAAACACAGAAATTTGCATCACCTGAATAAAAAGATTCATTCACAGGAAAACTCTGCTGTATTGAAGCCATCCTCCGTTCAATTACTACATTTAATATCTTACTTAGGACTTATATAGCGCTAGTATGCCAACTTGTCACCCGTCTCACCTGTCAATATTTTTTACGCAGAAACAAAAATCAACCGATCATGGATTACAAGATATCAACGTTTTATTTGATAAATTTATTTTTTAAATTTTACTGCAGTTCTTTAATGCTACCAGATAAAGACAATTTTTTTATAACGTAAGTTGCAAATAACTTTGCTTCTTATTCTCATTACAAATAAATACTATATTTTTCCAAATTTATATACAATTTTGACAATTAACCTTTTCAATCTTCAAAAAATATCACTTCCGATGAAGATATTTGTACCAAAATCTAGGGAGCTCTTCCAATTTATATACAAATGTTAAATACCAAATATCAAAATTTTCGGGTAATTCGTATTTGAGTTATGCGACTAACAACCCTTGACCACACACACACACACACACATACACACACACATACACACAGACATCATCGTGAAACTATCAAAAATGAGTTGTAAGGACCCTAATTCGTGCTCATCCACTAAAAATTCACCACCCGATTTTTTGCATGATTCCAATACCTTCCTTTACAGGTAAGCGGAAGGTAAAAAGGCAAAATTATAACCTCTTTCTTTTTGGAAGTCAGTTAAAAATGTGTTCAATATGGCACAGCTAAAGGGATGTTACTCCTTTTCCCTAATATTTTCAATGTGAACTGAAAACTGAAAAAAAATATTAAAAATATCGGTAAAAATTCTAGTCTTTCCCAAATCTAACCCGGCAGCTGAAGATGCAGATACAAAATATTGTATAATAATTATTTATTTATGTAAATAGTGCAAGCACACACAATTTTAATGCATAATTGTAAAATTTATTGCAGCTTTAAAGGGACGTAACTCTGTAAAAAAATGTTTTCGGACATACGTTTTCCTTCATAAAACATTATTTTAACCGAACCTCCCAATTCACTCTTTAATTTCCACACTAGACCGAAATCTGTCAATCCGGTATAGTTCGTTATTACTAGCTGTGTAGGATAATAAAGTTTTTTTTAAATGTTAATATTTTCTGTATGTGGTTCAGGTATGAGTATAATGGAAGGCAAGAAGGACATCTTCGAGGACTGCAGGCGTAAGTTTGTAACGACATTCGAGAAGAGCTGCATGTTTTGGCTTCCGGCACAGTCCATCAACTTCATGTTCGTTCCGCCCACATTCCGTGTTGTGTACATCGGCTCTTGCGCCTTCATCTGGGTTAACATCTTGTGCTTTATTAAACGCCAGAAGCACTAGGTCCAACTATATGCGAAACACAAACAGCAGCAGCAAAAGTTGAGCAGCTTTCATAGAACAGGAATATTGTAATTTTAGTATCGAGTATTATTTACATTACATTTGATTCTCATTTAAAAAGTAAAATTCAATTATATTATTGTTTATTATCTTCTCCGAGTGTTGTCAATAATTGTTTGTTTGAATTTTTAGAATATTTTTACTGATACAAATTAATTACAAAAATTATCAGTAGGTAATATATAATTAAAAAGTAGTGTCTTTTTAAACTTATTTTATATTTTCAATACATTCGGTTCGTAAATCAAACGACACATGGACAAATACAGTTTTATTTTCACCCCTTGTAATAAATATTGAATTCTATTAATTTATACTTTTTTGAATTTTTGTACAAGCTATAGAATAGCGTGCGGAATCAATGTTTTTGACTGTTTTCTAGAGGAGCACCTTAATAGGTACTAGAATTATAATATTCCTTAAATGGTATATTACCTTAAGTATTATAGTGGTACTATTTTTGGAACACTTCTTAATGACGAATTATAAATTATGCCGAAATTTTAAACCTTTTAACGGAATTATTAATCAAAATGATTGCCATATTTGTATATAACAGGCCTATATTAATTAATGTGATTGTAAATGAGGATAATTATCAAGTCAGTATTTTATCTTTATAAGTATAATAGTATTATTTCTTATTTTATATTTATTTAACAAATCTTGTATAATTTACTTACAAACTTGATAAATAATAAGGTTGGAAATTTTGAAATAATAAAACTCAACTTATTAACTAAATTATTATTATATTATTAACTAAATTATTTCATTTGATATTTACAAATTCTAATTACTATAACGTGAAGGATGTTGTATAAAAAGAGAAACGAGAACGAATTTTACAATGTTGTTAAAATAAACTTAAATCACAAAATTTTACAAATTGCAACGGCCTTCCTTCATTGCATCACATTTGTAATATTTGTATTATTATATTACATATTTATATTAACTTTTTACTATTCAGCATAGAGTACGTTGCTATTTGATACTTCAAACTTCAAAGAATAAAAAAGACCTTTACAAATCCATTAAAATTAAATTAGAAACATATATTCATTCTATATAAAAAAACATAATTAATTTGTAACTGATTTACTTTCTTCTCCATAGTCTTTAAGGCATTTGGTACATTTATCAAAAGTTAACTGACTTCTACTATTATTTATTTTTTATTACGTAGATGTTTTACTAGTACCTACAAGCCTAGTATAAGCTGCGTTTGCAGCTACTGAATTATAAATTATTATTGGCAATTATTATTACCTTCTTAATATCGGTTAAAAAGAAACGTCTAGAACGTCTTAGAATAAGCAATTCACAGCATTCTGTATTGACTAGAAAGATGAAAAATTCGTGAGAGTGAATTACTGAATTAAAACATGGTAACAACATAAATAAGATTTAGCTTTTGAATTATTGATTAGAAAAGAAATTTTAGTGAAATTATCATGTACCAACTTAAATCATTATTGTGATTCTTTCGAAATAGCACATGGTATTAAGATTAAGACAAAGTAAAATTGGATTTTAATATGAGTCAATAAGAATAAATAATTGGATTCTTATTTATTTAGATTAAAACTTTGAAGTGTCAAGTGCAGCTCTTTAAATATAAAAAAATATTGCTACAAGCTACAATCACGAGCTTCCAACCCCTGTTTACGTCCTACATCGTAAGCAGATATGCACATACCTAAGTAATAATAACTATCGAATCGATTGGTTACCGATTACGTAATCCACAAACTATTAAGCAAGCTATATATTCGCCATACAGACAATCAGTTGACGTGTTGACTAAATGACGTCACATGTGAGTGAAAACAATGAAAGATATCATCTTCGACAACTACTGTTAAGTTATAGTTAACATTTCAAGAATTTAATGAGCACGCGATATGGGGAACACTTGCATTTTTCATAAATATTTATTCGAATGTAGGTACCTACCTTTTAGAGTCTATAATAATGTATATTGTACACATAGTCCAGCCAGTGGAGAATTTTACCTTACAAAAGGTGGGGTAGTAATGATTTTTTAATACTCGTATGTTGTTTGAGTAGTGACTCTGATGAAAAATAAAAGTTTTTGACCTTGGGGAGGGTGTAAAAAACACGTTTTCACAGAATAACTCAGTAACGGTTCGTTATATGAAAAAAATGTTCAAATATAGTGGTAAAGGATAAAATTTCAAAACCTTTTTGTATTTAAACTTTTCTTGCGAGCTTAACAGGGACTGAGATACAGTGGAGGAAAGACGTAGAGAGAGAGAAAATTAAGAAATCTTAGCTTATTTCGTATTTTTTGTGTTTCACGACCTGTAACCTCGGAACGAATAAAAATATTGACTTCTTTAATAAAATTCTACGAACAATTATTGTCTATAAGACAGATTACTTTAATTTTTTTTTAAGAACTTAGTGAAGATAAAATTTTAAGAGAAGAGAAAATGTAGAAATTTTAGCATTTTAAATATTTTTTGTGTTTAATGACAAATTTGACTTCCGGTTTCTTTTATTAAATTCTACGAACAATTCTCTATAAGATTTTTAAAGATTTTCTTCGAGAGAAAATTTAAAAAATTTAAAATTTTTAGTACTTACCTATTATGTTTGATGTATTATTATTAAGATAAATTAAAAAACTAAAAATTTTGTTACTCAACTCGCAATACACAGCCCCTGTACGGCCTTCGGGGGTGGCTTCAATTTTTTAAGAAGGGGGAAAAATTTCTCTAAATTGCATTTTTCCTCGACTGTGTAGGAGACCGGGGATATATATATATATATATATATATATATATATATATATATATATATATATATATATATATATATATATATATATATATGTGGGCAGAGACATGTGTTACTTTCAACCTCAATGTTGGGGCAAAAAGTAACAGTCATTGGGGTAAGATGTAACAGTTGATTATTGCGATAATTAACAAGAATATCTAGTTTTTTTTTCATATAATTTATCACCAAACTGTTAAAAAATATAAAGAAACATAAAAGACAATTATTTAATCTGAAAAGCTATAATCCGAGACGTAATTTCTACATAAGAACATTTTTTAAACTTTGACACAGTTAACATGGGCCCATAATTTACATTGGAGACACTGCACCCACTGCTCCCCAGGCAAACTGCATGAATAGGGTTCACAACACATGAGGCAGAATGTTGAGACAATCTTTTTAGGTTTCTGGACTGTGGTCACTCCGGTTTCATCCACATTCCAGATTTGTGATGTACTTAAGTTGTGTTTTCTCAAAACAGCCTCCAACTTATCAAAAAAATTCTTTACATTAGCCTTATTAAAAGATGTGGCCCGGCTTAAACTTGTAGCCTCAGGTACGCGAATTGATAGAGTGGGATTTCGATTCATGAATGAGTTTTGTCGTTTCTTTCTTACATAGCAAAAGAGAGTAACGTGACAAATATTTAACTCTTTTGTTACTGCTCTAATCGGCCTGTTTTCATCGATAACCAAAGAAACTCTTTTTATCAAATCTGATGAGACAGTTCCTCGATTTGTTTTCAGTTTATAAGTTCACATCTGCAAGTGGCAACATCAATTATATAATAAAATATAATGGAAAAATATGTTGGGGTTGGTTGTAACACTTTGTTATTATCAGCCCCAATGGTAAACTAAAGAAGTTTAGAGGAAAATTACACATAACCACAATTTCAATGGTGAATTGTATCATGCCGATTGATAGCTAACTAACAATAGATTAAAATTATTTACTTACATTTTGATTATTATTCAAGAGCTTCTGGTAAAACCACTCATAAGAAAACACAGCGAATTTACTTTCAGCCCGACAGATTCATGTCTTTAAATGCTATAATAGCACTTATAGTGTCATTTACTAAAAACTACGAAAACTATAGGCAATGTTACAACCTACCTCTGTTACTTTCATCCCCGGTCTCCCTACTGTATCTCAGTTCCTGGTCAAACTTACAAGAAAAATTTAAATACAAAAAAGTTTATAATTTTTATCTTTCGCCACTACAATTTTTTTCATATAACGAATCGTTACCGAGTTATTCTGTAAAAATCTGTTTTTTGCACCTTTCATTCCTCCCCAAAGTCGAAAACTTGTATTTTTCATCAGAGCCACTACTTAAACAACATATTGAAATATCATTACTAGGTACCCTACCTTTTGTAAGGCAACGACCTATTTTAATCTCCACTGACTGGACTGATAGTTTTAATATTAATACATATTTTCAATGCATTTTTCTGAAATATTTTTGTATGGATATTTGCCAAAAGCCAAAGGATTTCGGGTGGTACAAATTCTTGGTGCAGGTCTTTCGTCTTTCTTATAATCATATAAATTATTATTTAAATTTACTATTAAGCTAGCTTGCTAAAAATCACATTTTAAATTAATATTAGGAATAGTTATAGAATTTATGTTATTATTTAATATAAATATATTTAGTATAATTTGTTATGAATTCATGATTTGTACACAGGCCCGTAGCCAGGTCCAAATATTAGAGTGGGCAACCCAAATGGCAATGTCCACTCTGGCCTGCCGTATAGCTATGGCCCTGTTTGTACCAAGGCCTAACTAAATTCACTTCCATTTATATCAAAATAATGTACCTACCTAATATTATTTATATTCGATACCTACATTTTATTCGTATGTTTTAATATTATACAGTATTTTTAATAGATCGCTATATTAGTGTATTACTGGTACCTGTGATACTAACCATATTATGCCTACATTCATATTGTTGATAAATTTAAATTATTCTGTAAAAACCACATGTGTATTAAGTAACTAATAAAATAATTTAAAAGAAAACATTAATTTATTTAAAAAAATCTAATGTGGCCAGTTCATAACCTCCCGTCTTATTTAAGACACTGCAGTAATTGGTAAGTGGATGATGAAATTTTAGAAAATCTCGTAGAATGGAGATAGATAGTGATAACAAGCCAAATTTTGACATGACCGGCCATTAAAAGGAAATGCTTTTAAGAAAAAGAAAGGTTACTATAATTATTTATATTCCGAAGTATTTTCTAATTTTCGACTGTGTATTAATATTAATGTGATAGAAATTAATATTTGAAGACGTACTACCCCAATTCAGGTGAAGCGAAGCATTGAAAAAATTTCTTACTTAAGCCGCCCGTCAACGTTTTTCTCGATTTTACTTATTCTTCTATTCCACTTCCTTCCCCACTACTGCAGCTGCCCGAAACCAGCCCGAAACTCGTACTTTGCCGTCTCCAAGCTATGCAATATCATTTTGATGTTGAAAAATACTGTAAAAATATTTTAGTTTTAGTTTATTATTGACTTCAAGATAATGCTTTTTTAAACATTTAATATAGAAAGAATGAATCTACAGATGTGCCTTTTTAAAATTTTAACAAAAAATATCTATCATGAGATATAACCGTATAAAGTTTTTCGGAATTTTTATAGTCAGGTACAATTTTTTTATAATAATTTTAAAAATGCACAACCGTTAATTGATTCTTTAAGTACAAAATCCTTGTTGGAATGGAATTTTATCATTTTTGCACTGGCCACAAAACATTCGCTACGTTCGTACCTATATTTTATGATGGATTTTAGGAGGTAGACGAGCTTCTTAAGGACTGGAATTATCGAATACTAGATTTAACGATTTTAAATTTAAAATAATCGAATACGTACGTAAGACCGGGTTACTTTGCACCAGTGCGGGTAATTCTGCCCCACTACTGTAATAGTATATTTTTCATAGCGAGGATCGAAAGTGACAAATAATAATATCGTGCGAGTAAATTTTGACGAACAAGATGCAACCGAGTGAGGCAACACACTAACAATACAATATTTACTTTCGAACGAGTAATGAACGCTATTTTTCAGACGGCCACAAAAAAATTTTCACTTTTTAATACACACAACTTTTGACATTTCTACTGTAATTTCAAATAATCAATAAACAAAGCAAAAGCGGCCTGGTTATGTTGATTTAGTCTCATAATTACGATACGACCAATGATCATCGTGCTTGCACGATTGGTTCTGTGAAAATATATATTTTTTAAATGGCCCAATATAACCTTCAAAATACATTTCAAACTTTTCAATTATCTATATAATGGCAACCAATACTGAACAAACCCTCTAATTGCTTTTAAGAAATTTTAACATTTCATAACAAAATTCAAGTAAAAAAACTTATGCCAAAGTAACCCGGTTATCATTTATCCGATTACCAATTTTTTTAGGAGAAATTCCCAAGGCTTTTGACTCTTTTAGGTACAGAGCCTTTTAGCCAGATACAAATCATATAAATTCAAATCAAATTTTTAGTCATTCACAACATACATGCTCTCTAGTGGGATTCGAACCTAAGAATTCGCTATCCGATCTATCTAACATGAGTTTCGACACGTTAAATTATTATTAAAATAAAATCCTTATATAAAAACTGATGAACAACGGTCGATAGGTAATTAGGTAGGTACATTAGGTATATATCTTTTGTTACCTTGTTTTTGTCTTACGACAAATAATATTAAATAATTAATTAATCTAAATATTGTAAATTTGTACATTCAAAGAGCCAAATAATTATTTAAAAAAAATTAGAATTAGCTAGGGAACTGTTTAGAAAAGTTATGTAATAGGTAATACCTAAAGAATTAATAATACTAAGGTGGCATGATCTCTGATGTCACATAAAATAAAATTACATCAGCTCCAAAAAAAAATCGAAGAAGATCATAATGTAATCTTGTTATTTTTTCAAACATTCCTACTTTTCAAGGGCTTCGTAATTTATATAAACAAGTAAACAGGTAAATGACACTTCAGTATGACAACTCCATTGTGCGAAACTCACATGAAACTTTGGTTGGTTTAAAAACACCTGAAATAATAATAATAATTTAATTCTTGGTAATTACAGATGTGAAACAATTAAAATGGATACCTGTCATACCAGAGATTTCAGTTTGAACCCAGGTTTGAACTTTGTTGATCAAGGTCTGAATTATACTAAGTTCAACGGAACCGAATTGTTTGGAAAAGATGTCGAAAAATGTTTCGAAAATGGTTTTATATTGAGTGTTGGATTTATTTTAACATTGATTTTGGATAACGATGTAGTTAAAAAGGTATATTTTATATTAAATCATACGATGTGATCTACGTCTCCAGATAATCTTCACCTCTAGTGTCCCATATAACTATTATAGTGCTATTTTTCTTTATTATAAGAGCAGTTATAGAAACGTATAAATGAAAAAATAATATCTAGCTTATAGCTTATTAACTTAGACTAGTTAATGTCAAATAAAACATTTCAATTTTACATGTTTACTGCGGAGAAATATTTTAAGAAGTTCCTGTAATTCATTTAGCGACAGTTAGTCTCTAAAATATTTTTTCTATATCGCGGTAAAGGATCATTGCGTCTTTGCGTTCCTAAATTTTATTTTATTTACTCCAGCACTCTATACCCTGTTCCAGTTAAGAATGGTAATGGTGTAGTCAGCTCTTTTTACACACATAAACTAGAAATTTTAGTCTAGAACGGTATTTATGAATTAGTTTTATGTTTCGAGGAAGACACACTTGGCAATTTGAAACGTCAAAAATAAATAGCAACACCAGCTCTACTACGACGTTCGATAGCTAACTCAAACGCACAAATCACAAATTTATCGCTATTGTAAACTTGGCTCCCGGCTAGTCCAATCAGATCAAAACGTTGAAATCGTGAGCCTTATCTTACTCGTAACTCCATTCTTAACTGGAGCATGGTATAGAATGATGATTTAAATGCTGGAAATAGTCTCTAATAGCATAAAGGGAAATACCTACATTTTGTGTAAAACATTATATTTAAAAAAAACAAATGATGAAATAATTTTAAAATTTTTCACTAGTACAACATTTTACGAAATAGGGGTAAACATTAAAGTTTAAAGTAAGTGGCAATATGTCCCTAAGCGCAAAAAGAATACGTAATAATTTACATTATGTGCGATGAGGGAATAAATGATTCCTACAAAAGTAAAAATTATAAATATAAAATACGCACAAAAATATGCCTCACCACAGGAGACCTCGCAGAGGGACAGTAGTAACAAAAATTTTCTTTCACATTTTATATAGACATAGATAGTATCGATATAGATGCTTTGCTTTCAACCACGGTTAAAGAATAATTAGATTTACCGACTGGCCACGTTTTTCATTAGCAACCACGGTCAGAAGTTGTAATTAGTTCATAATGTGTTTCTAGGGTTTCTCGGTGTCTCTGCTGGTCACTAGTTGCACTAGTTGCTTGACTAGTTGTTGTACAAATTCATTATTCATTCACTTTCTGTCACTGAATAGTATTTTTTAAATTAATAATTTGTGCATTGTTATAGTGATATAGAAATATATGTAAAATATAAAGAACACGTAAGCTTATTATTATATTATAAAGTAACAGATAAAATTTGTTGTGAAAAAATGAAAAGTGTTACAGAAAAACTGTCAATGTAGATATAGGTTATAATTTTAGGAGAACTAAGTAAAAATCGACATGTTTTATAAACTGAATAATGACGATGAATAGATGTATTACGAGACTGTGGTCATATTATGAAATTATTTATTTATAACGATGATCTCTCTCGTAGAAAATGGAGGATTTTCGAACACCTTTTGTTATACTATTTTTGATCTAAAGATATATCTAAATTACCTACTATTTTAGATACTATTTATAGTATTATACACATTCTGACCGCTAGAAAAGATTACACACGCCTGCAAATTGACACTTTTTGATTTTTTTTCACCGTAATGGGTGAATCGTATGTATTTTGGTGCTCTGAGTCCAAATATGCCCTCCAGCACGTAGGGATTTTCCGCAAAATGAAAATGAAAGTTATGCAAAACCCGCAGTACATATAGGTAAAAATGCATTTTGAAATGAAAAAAAAATATATATATTACTAGTGGTTTATTTACATTTTTAAATACAATTTGATAAAAATGAGATTTTTCTTGATCTCCGATCTTCACACCAAAATAGGCAAAGTACTTTTTTTTAATAAACGCCGTAATACTTCGAGTTTGTTTTTTTAAGTTCGCCACAAATGTAACAGAAACTATCAGGATTATTAACACAAGCTCTTGAAGACATTTTGAAAGACACTTGAAGAATATTTAAATTGAAATGAACAAATCGAAGGACAACAAGGGGTATATATAGGACAATGGGAAAATCCAGGTTTTATATACCATCTTAGTCACTAAGCAAGACACCTTTCTACTGGGTTTCCATGATTCATACGCTGACTAATACTGTTAAATATACTAATTTTTATCATATTTCATAGTTTCTGATATAAAACTATAAAGCCGAATAGGAAAAACAACTTTTTTCGGCATATTCATAAATATACGCCTTAAGGTAGGCAATCCCGCAGAAAAATGCATTTTGCGGAAAATGCTTAGGTGCTGGGAAAAAACTGAGGGCATTTCTGAACTCAGCGCACCAAAATACATAAGAATCACCCATTATTTTAAAGAAAAAAATTTGGTCGCAGACCTGTGTTATGTTGGCAAACCTAATTATTCTTTAACTGTGCTTTCAACTATACAGAGGGTGTAGTTCCATTGATTTGAACGTCCATACCTCTGCACATAACTTCAAACATTAATAGCTTATATAATTTGATGATTGGGGACCTACACTTTTCCTCTGCCGTTTTTCCCCTGGTAATTTTTCTCCTGCCATTTTTCCTCTGCCCAATAAATTTTCCCCTGTCTTCCTCCATTCTTGTAATCATTATTAACCTAACCTAACCTAATTTTTTTAAACTAGAAAATATTCTTGCCTAACATTTTTCTGAACTTAACCCCATCATACTCTATCATACGGAAGAATTCAAATAAATATTATTTTCTGACAGGATTAAAAAAAAGAACATTTTTTTTTAAATTTTTAGTAGTCGTGGGAAAAAAATAAGGGAAATTAATAGCCAGGGAAAAAATGACCAGGGGGAAAAACGGCAAGGGAAAAGTGACATCCAACCAATTTGATATATTGCATGATTACAGAAAAAAATATTAGTTCCATTGGTTTGAACTTGAACGTCCATTTAACTGCTTATTTATTATGTTATTTATAAAATAAAATTATAAACAGTATCAGACTTCTTATGAAATAATTAATAAATAAACAGTTAAATGGACTTTCTAACCAGTGGCACTAAAATTTTCACTAGGTACCCTTGTTTTTGCGAATTTTGATATAAAAATGTTTTGTGTGTATGTATATCAAATTATATACCTAACCTATTAAAGTTGCGTGCATAGGTATAGAAACACCCTGTATAATTATAAATTTGTTGTACTTATACTTTGCATTCAGTTAAGTACCTACTTATCCGCACTGAAAAAAATAGGTTGCCTCTACTAGCGAAAAAGGTACTCTAATATCGTGACAGCTAAAATACCTCCTAAGGTTACTAAAATGTATTTCTATTATATTTTTGTTAATTCAGAAATACAAATTTCTAATAATTTAGTAATTTTTTTCTCTATTATCAATAAAATAATGACTAAATTAGATATACCATTTCTCTATTATAATGAATAATTATAGCTGAAATAAAAAAATTATTATAAATATTTTATTTCTTTCTTCTGGCTATTTAACTGATTTAACTTTAGAGTTCTAAATGACAATTTGTCATTATAGTGGAGTGTTATTACAGTGAAATACAACCACTCAAATTCTGTAGTACTATTGTCGGTTGCTGGAATCGAACTGGGGACCTCTAGTATGCTAGGCGAACACTCTACCGTTGAGCTAACCTGTTAACTATTGGTTGTTTAATAAAATGAATATTTTTTTAATGTTTCCGTATGTAATTATTTTTTATACTTTTTGTTATTTACTTTGATTTATTATACATAGTAATAGCGTAATACTACTTTTTTATTCAGTACAAGAACAGAAGCAACAAAGAATTGTGCTCCAACCATTTGGAGTATACCTTTTTCCAGCTTAGAAGATAAATTTCCTAAATCTGTAAACACTACTTGTAGACCAGTCAATTTATACACAAAACATAGTTCGACCTTGCAAAAGGTCATGTAATTCTAATTTTTTAATATGTTGTTAGGACCCATGTTAACAGTAAGAAACCAAATTTGCAGCTTCGAAAGACCTGTGCGACCTGCGTAATACGTAAAAACCTGCAAAATTTTCGGAATTTTTTCAGTTGTTGCCTAATAACTCGTAAACTATAGTTTTTCGATATATAGTCGATCGTATTATTTTTAAAGTACATTAAATTTGTAACAATTTAAGCCCAACCGCAGCTCAGTACGTCTAATAGTTGCAGAGATATGGCACTTCTAAAATTAGCAATTTTTTGAAAAAAATGAAAGTTGAGAAATTTTAGCTTTTTTCGTTATTTTTGTGTTTAATTAACTGTAACTTTTGAATGAATAAAAATATTGTCTTCCGGTTTATTTCATTAAATTTTACGAACATTTCTCTATAAAATACGTTATTTTAAAAACTTTTTAGGACGTTCATTAAGCCAAAATATCAATTTTTTTTTCGAGAAAAGTATTTAATAAGCTGTAACTTCTGAACGGATAAAGTTATCTACTTCCGGTTTCTTGCATTCAATTCTACGAACATTTCTCCATATGATGCATTATTTTTAAATATTTTTTGGGTATTCATTAAGCCAAAATATCAAACGTTTTTCCAAGAGAAAATTGAGAAATTTTTAAATTTTTAATGAGCTATAACTTCTGAACGGATAAAAATATTGACTTCCGGTTATTTTTATTAAATTCTACGACCGTTTCTCCATAAGATAAATTATTCTAAAAAGATTTTAGGGTGTTCATTAAGCCAAAATATCAAATGTTTTTCCGAGAGAAAGTAAAGAGATTTCTAATTTTTTTATATATATTGTGTTTAATGAGCTATAACTTCTGAACGGATAAAGTTATCGACTTCCGGTTTCTTTTATTAAATTCTTCGATCATTTCTCAATAAAATACATTATTGTAAAATGTTTTTAGGGTGTTCATTGCGTCAAAATATCAAATGTTTTTATAATAAATATGAAAAATTTGAATAATTTTTTCGAAAAAAAAATTGATATTTTGGTTTAATGAACGCCCTAAATACTTTTTAAAATAATGTATTTTATTGAGAAATGTTCGTAAAATTTAATGAAAGAAACCGCAAAACAATATTTTTTTTCGTTCAGAAATTACAGTTAATTAAACACAAAAATTACGACAAAAGCAAAAAAATTTCAAATTAAATTTTTTTGGAAAAAATTGCTAATTGCTAAGTGCCATATCTCGGAAACTATTAGAGGTATAGATCTGCGGTTAGGTTAGGTTAGGCTTATTGTTGCAAATTTAATGTACTTTAAAAATGATAACATCGACTATATATCGAAAACGCATAGTTTACGAGTTATTAGGCAATAACTGAAATAATTCAGAAAATTTTGCAGGTTTTTACGTGTTACGCAGGTCGCACAGGTCTTTCGAAGCTGCAAGTTTGGTTTCTTACTGTTAACATGGGTACTAACAACATATTATAAAATTAGAATTACATGACCTTTTGCAAGGTCGAATGTATAAATTGACTGGGCTATTGTAGTTGTAACATAATACTATTTTGACTATTTTAGTTGATTCGTTTTTATCAAGGAAGACAAAATAATGTGCTATTTAAATTAGATTTTTTTTAACCGAAATTAGAGAATTTAAAATTCAAAATAGGGAAAAATGATTTCTATATAATAATGTAGACAGTATTTTTATGTAATTTAGTTAATTTTGCCTTAGAAATATAAATTTATAAATATACAAATCAAAATCATGTATATCAAGGAAAAAAATTATGTTTTAATAACTTTTATCTCTACTTCAAATAAAAATACATTAGAGAATAATTTGTAGCTACAAAGACGAACATATTTTTTTCAGTGCGCAACAAAATTTAGCTGCTTTTTTTGAAGTTTCACAGTTTCTAATTATTCATAATTCCACGAGACATTTCATTAATGGGACACAAGACCACGTGGTTTCGTGCATACTGGCTCTCAAACGTATGCCTAACGCTACTATTGGTTTAAGAATTCAGCACGTGTTCGAGAAACCAATCAAGACGCTCGAAACCACGTAAATTTGTATCCCTTTAATGAAAGGTCACCTGGAACGTAGTACAGGCGAATGAACTCAGATAAGCTTCTTTGTAACCTAAAGATCATGATAAACTCATTCTATTTAAATGATAACAATATTCATATTGCAGAAATTTCGGGCAGCATCAAAATTAATATTTTCCGAAGAAGTAAAATTGAACTTGCTATCAAAATTACTATCACTGTTTTGTTTACTTATTTCTTTATTAATGACTCCGTTAATACTAATAGTTTTTTCAATATGTTGCACATATCGAACAATTGTACATTACCTTATAAAATATAAGTATGGGAAAAAATATATGGAACTAATGGATGGCACCGATGTAGTATGGGCAATTGAAGATATTTCCAAAAGTGTAATAAATATTTTAGCTGTTATTAATACAGAAAATATTGAAGAATTTAAACAAAAATTAACTGAAAAGATGGCTGCAATAATTGAGGAACAAAAATTTGCCAAACTTAAATATTATCGTCAAAAATCTTATGGTTACTACTATTGGATAGACAAAACTTTAGAAGCAAATGATCAAATAAGTTATTTAGCTGAAAAAAATACAAAAGACAACTGTTTGAAAAAGGAAGAATTATTAAACATTTTAGAGGATTATAGTAACAGGCTTTTACCTCAAAATCACACAACTTCTTGGGAAATTCTAATTGGAAAACAGAAACTGCAAACCAAAGAAAATAGCTATCCAATTCTGTTTCGTTTTCACCATTCCATTGGTGATGGACTAGCCCTGTTAAAAATACTTCTTCAAGCATCGGACAAAATAAAGGACCAACCTATTATTATTAATGAGAAGAACAAAACTCCAATAATGGTGATAAAATACAAGCTGTTTTCAATTTTCCAAACAATATTGTCAATTATTTTCGTACCAGGCCACTTAATTCATATGAATTTAATGAAGACAATTGATAAAAATGTTTTGCATGGAAATTGTTTAACGGGAGAGAAAACTTTAGCTTGGTTGAGTGAAAATGAGGACTTTGAGATCTTAAAAAATGTTAAGTATATAAAATCACAGTTTTTGGGAGTTAGTTTCTTAGATGTGATTTTGATGGCACTATCTGAAGCCTTCTATGAATATTTCGAACAGGTATGTATGTACTTTAAGAAGGTAGTACTTACTTATTTTTATTTCTTTAATCTATATAAGCGTAGATTAGGAGTTTGGTAATTATTGTGCTAGAGCGAATTCGGTATAGGTAGGTACCTATTTATTTAAATGTACCTTACATAATCATGATATGTACATTTGTACATACAATATGATCACATTAAAAGAAAGTAAAATTTTCTCATTTAATAACAATAATTTGATTAATATCTGGTTTGAAATAATGTAATTGTTTACACAATCGAAATTACAATCTATAAATTTCTCTACACAATTAATAATTTCTCTACATATAAAAAATAAAGACATCGTTGTAGGAAAAATTCCAATATAACTTTGTTGTCTTATAGTTGATCTAAAATAAGATTTTAAGTCTTAATCTTCGTAGAATTGAAAACTATCCTTAAGCTATACACGAAGTGCAAAAAATGTACTATCAGTATGACTACCAAATCGGTGACATTTCGGCGAATTTAGCCCAACTCCGCATACGCTAGAAAACATGTTTTTTTTTTAAATAATTAATTTCTTATTTCTAATGGAACACTTGAACACCTTATTCTGTTTCGATTCTGTTTAGACTGATTCAACATTCAAATTAATTCAAGAAACTAAGAATTAAGAAACAATGAATTACCAATTCTACTTATACTATTTTTTTTTAGAAAACCTCTGAAATACCACTGTCAATTACTTCAGTAATTCTTGAACGTATTGACAAAATCTTACCTACTTTAAACTCTTCTTTATCTTCTTCTGAGCTACAAAATCGGTTCACTGTGGGTATGATTACCCTCCCTATACTTCCTTCGCCCGGAATCGAACACAGAGTATCCGGTACTGAAGATCATTTCGACACCGGAAAAGGAAGTGATCCTACGATGTTGAGATTGAAGGAAGTGAATAAGGAGACGACGACGCTTAAATTGGCTTCGCCTGAATATCAGGTCAGTAATGAGTCGAATGGCAGATGGTGCAACTTTTGTGTGGTATTAATAATAAATCATAAAGAATAAGGAAGATAGGTATGTATTATGTGTGAATATTATAATGAAGTAACATTTAACATAGGAAGTGAGTTTAATAATTATTAAATTTGAAGTTATATTTCCTGAATATTGAATGTTGTTTATGCTTCTTTTATGCAAAATTTTAGAGTGTTATTAATTGTCTTTAAACACAGTTAGATAGAATGCCTACATGTAACAATAGAAAATATAACATTTGGTCTTTACATATTTGTTGCATTTTGAAATAGTATTTTATTGTGAAAGGTTCATTATACCGGGTGTATACTTGAAATCTGTTACATGGGAAAAACAATGTTGTTTTTAAAACTTTGCTGTAGTTTTTTACATGTTCATTTTATAGTCCAGTCAATTTAGGTTTAACCTGAAAATGAAAGATAGAGAGCTAATTTGCATAGATGTTCCTTATAACGTACCTAGCAAAAAGGTCCTTAGTGATGGCAAAATCATATTGGCGAACTTAAACTTGTATAACATTCGATGGCAGTGTCGGAGGCACGTCCACGATGGCTCAAAATGTTAAGAATGATGTGCATTATACAACTATTAACAACATACTAACAACATAGGTATTTACAGAAAAATTAACGAGAAATTACAACCAAACGGAATGAAATTAGTACCTACTACGTTCGTTGTTCAGCACACAAAGCAGTTTAGAGTTCAATACAATTATCTGAATTAATTTCTGAGCAAAATGATGTACGCGGATGCTTTCTCGGTCCAAAATAAGATGAGGTACAGAGCGGGGATACAAAATCGGCTAAATAGTCCAAACGTCAAAGGACAAAAATATGCTCAACCTTTCGTTTTGAGATACAAGCATGAAAGTTAGAATACATATACATACATAAGACCCTTCTGTCCCAAAAAAGGAGTTACCCCCGGAGGCCGCCGTGCATTGTATGTGTATTGCTAGTCGCATATCATTTTTGTAAAAGTGTTTTTGCATTTATCTTGTAAATGGTTTAATGCGTGGAAACCTGTTTCATATGAAATTATAGAGCATTAAATTTTAGATTTTCATGTAAGTAGTACCTAGTTTTCAAGAAAATTGTGAAAATATATTTCAATCATTTCAAAACAGGTTGAATATCGACGTTCGGTGTATTGCATGGAATTTTGTGAACATTTTTCTAGTGTAAAAATTATTTTAAAAACTTTTGAGAAAATTATTTTAAAAACTTTTGAGAAAATAATTATTTTAAAAACTTTTGAGGGTCTGAGTTAGGGCATAATTTTAAGAATATTTTCGAGAGAAATTTGAGAAATTTTCATATTTTTTGCATTTATTGTGTTTAAAGAACTTCTCAACGGATAAAAATATCGATTTCCGGTTTCTTGCATTAAATTTTGCAAACATTTTTCTATTAAGTACGTTATTCCAAAAATTTATGAGATCCTTAGTTAGGCCAACATTTTTAGAAATTTTCCAAAAGAAAAATTGATAAATTTTCAAATTTTTCGTATTCATTGTATTTAATGAACTGGAACATCTGAGCGAATAAAAATATCGAATTTCGGTTTCTTGCCATAAATTATGCAAATATTTTTGTATCAGAATCATTATTTTAAAAACTTTTAAAGGACTCAGTTAAGTCAAAATTTTAAGATTTTTATCGAGAGAAAAGTAAAATTTTTCATATTTATTGTGTTTTGAACTGTAACTTCTGAACGGACAAAAATATCAACTTCCGATTCCGGTTTCTTGTATTACTTTTTGTGAATTTTTTCTATTTGGTACATTATTCCAACGAGGAAAAATTGAGATTTTTCAAATTTTTCGTATTTATTGTGTTTAATGAACTGTTACTTCTGAACGAATAAAAATATTATATATATTCCGGTTTCTTACAATTAATTTTGGGAACATTTTTCTATTAGAAATATTATTTCAAAATCTTATGAGGTCCTTAGTTAGTTCAAAATTTTAAGAAGCCGTTAATGAACTGCAACTTCGGAACGAATAGAAATGTCGAATTTCGGTGTCCTGAATTTAATTTTGCGAACATATTTCTATAAGAAACATTATGTTTAAAACTTTTGAGGGCCTTAGATAGGCCAAAATTTGAAAATATTCTCCAAGGGAGAATACTTCATTTTATAATATGAACAATAATAATAATTACAATAAAAAGCAATCATATCTCTACTCTGACCATCTGACAGAAAAAAAATCTGACGTGGACACCACATGACTTTCTTGTACGCCTATTAAACTGTTCATACTTTTCTTAATAACTAAAATGTAGAACTATAATAATAATATAATATTATACAAATATATTAATATATAAGTAAGTACTACTACTACTGCTACTATACTCACAAATATATTTTAGTCATTCTATTTAAACTGCAGAATAAGATATAAAGCATATTTTACTATTCTGTCCTCCTTAGGAAGAATGTCCTATCTGCAAATTTTGAGATTTTTGTAATCCGCATAAATTATTACAAATATACCAGAATAGAATGTCCAGCTGCCCTAATCAAAGGTAGAATTTATTATTCATGGTTATTATATTTATATAAAGCAATTTTAATAGTAAAAATCCGCATAGATGTTTCCAAACAAATTTTTATATAAAATAATAGCTAAAACAAAATTTTTGCAGATAGGACCTTTTTCCTATAAGGACGGCAGTATTGTCACTGTCATGTCATAATTATTTAAATTTTACGTAGTAACAAATGTTATTCGATCATGGACTACAAGATACCGAAATACTAAATTATAAATATACAGGTTGGTGGAGGTGAAATGCGAACATAGGGAAATATATGACAATGGAGTTATCATACTAGGCATCTTGATATACGTGGAATAAATACTGTCAATGTCAAAGTAGCTGTAAGAGAAGATCATTTTTTGAGAATTGTTTTGTCGTTTCCACGGCAACTTATTTCTAATAATTTCACGACACAAAACATCATCTAGCAATTTCCCGAAACGAAGTTGAGGGGAATTTTCCGTGATGTTTTGTGGAGTGAAATTGCAATAAGTTGCCGTGGAATAGACAACAATTCTCTCAAAAAATTATTATCTCGAATGGTATTTAATAAGAATATTTTTCTTGTTAAAAATAAAAATACTACCAAAATGACTCATTTTGCTAAACATTTTTGACGTTTCATGTGACAAATTAATTTATTTTTTTAAAGTAACAAAATAAAACCTAATCTACATAATTATGTTGTCAGATACATCATTTTATATTTTCAATTCTATTGGTTGCATCACGTCATTTGACGTCATCATTACGCAATATGATTGGTTAAACCATGTGTCAAAAAATATTCATATATAATACCACTAGTGTTCCAAGTTATGTCGACAATTTTTGTTGCTGTATCACGAATGGTTATTACGCTTGATTGAAAATTGCACTCGTGCTACGCACTCGTGTTATTTTCTTAAGCGTAATAATCATGAGTGATGCAGCCAGAAAAATTATCTACATAACTTGGAACACGAATGGTATTCGGAGGACAATTCACCGAATAAAAATGTATTCTTTCTTTATGAAAATGATTTATAAATAGCTTCACTTCCATTACAACAGTTATAACAATAGGATTTTGATTAATAAAGATATATTCAATTGTTTAAAATTGTCGATTGGATCACTAGTGAAAATTGTCGAAAAGTAATGTCGCTGCGAGCACTAGTGATAAATTGTCAAAAAAATTCGTTTCAATTGGTGGAAAATTTATAAATCCTCAAAATTGATTGGTCCATTTTTGACAGATGACACATGAGTTGAATTGTCATTAAAATATTTTCTTTGCATAATAATGTATGTGTACGAGCAGAACGAGAAAGTTTACATGCACTTTTAGATTTGATTATTATTTCTGTTATTGATTACTCTTTTTGCCACACAAATTCACATTATTTCGTTTTGTGACACTACTACAAAATATATCAAGATACCTGGCATGAAAGTTCGATTGTCATGTATGTTCCCTATGTTCGCATTTCACCTCCACCAACCTGTATACTTTAATTATTCTTAAATGATACCAGATACAAAAATATTTATAAAATACCGATTGTAGGTAATAATCACATAATCTTTCATTTAAAAAAAAAAATTGTCTTAAATGAAATATTTATCGAAATATTTGAAAAAAGTACTACTTCCGGTTTATAGATTGAAACCAAAAATAGGAGGTGCACAACTAGATGCTATCCCAGATAGCACAAGATTATCGGAGAATATTCGTTTAATATCTGAAACGCATGTAGGTATATATTCCGATTATTTCCAGAATATTACTAGAATATTTATATCGAAAAAGGACATCCGTAGAATATCGTCATATAATATTTCCTTAATATTTGTAATTAAATAATCTTAGAATATGAATTGCTGAATAATTTATTAGGATTATTCATATAATATACTATGTATATATAATCTAAGTATGATTTTACCGGTAGATGGCTCTAGATACTTTCGCATGCCTCTCCGAACCATTTATCTACCCGTACTTTCTTGGGCTCACAACCCTTGGCGAAACGCTAAATAAGTTGAAGTCAATCGGTGACTTGCATATTATATTGAACTGATAAGACCTTCTGGTCGGAAGCCGGATCGGAACACATGTCTATAGTTACCGACCCCTACTGATGATGGCTTTACGGTTGAGGGTATTTTAAGTAAACTTTAAATATTTTTAATATTACTAAAGATTTCAATTGTGTTTAAAATCCAGTTTATTTTTGCAAATGAAAAATAATTTTGCTAACAATTCTTTTATGAATATGCCTTTATTATTCTGAAAACATACGTATAAGGACCGCCAAATATTCTACGTATATTCTTTGAAATATTCTAAGAATGTCTGTAGCAGATTGTTTAGGGGGACATTGTTATATTCTCAGAATATAATAAGAATATCTAGGACGATTGTCAGGTGATCTATAGAATATTCTAATATTCGAAATTTATATCCATAGAATATTATTAAAATATGTTTGTGCTAACTGGGATAACAGTCCTAAATACAAAATTTCAACTTTCTACGTCTAACCGTATTTGAGTTATGCGACACACATACGTACGTCCGTACGTACAGACGTCACGACGAAACTAGTCATAATGGATTCAGAAAGGGTCAAAACGGATATTTCCATCAAAATCTGAAAACCGAAATTTTTCGCGATTACAATACTTCCTTATTACTCCAAGGAAGCAAAAACCTCAAAATCTTACATGGTTTTGTGTACTGAACAACTTACGTTGTACTGATTGCAGTCCGTTTGATTTAGATTCTTCGATAAGTAATTTTTTCGCAAATTGTTGTCAATATGCAAATAATAATAATAACATAATATTTAACTTTGACTTTCTACGTGTATTTATAGTGCACATCATTCTCAGTATATTATGAGCTATCGTTGACGTGTCTACGTCATTCCGATCAAAAGTTATATAAGTTTAAGTTATATTATATGATTTTGCCATCCCTTAGAATCTTTTCCTGGAGGAAGCAAGCCTGGGAGACCTCGGGGCTTCTTAGGAGAGTTAGAGTACGTTATAAAATCTATGCAAATCAATTAGTTTTCTATTTTGAATTTTTAGGTTTGGCTGATTTTTGCCTAGATTGACTGGGCTATTAGACGAAAATTGTTGTTTCAAATTAAAAACTACACAATATAAGTTCATCCATGGCACTCTGAAATAACATTATCAATGACTATTTTCTTTTGTGTTCTTCTCGTGAAGTAACAAACAAAGCAATGTAGTCGAGTCGAAGGTCGAATGTGGTCTCATATTAGGATTTTTGTAAACAAATAATAGCTAAAACTTGTTCTGTCAAATATGTAGGAACTAGTTTTTATTATTATTTTCAGTTTAAACGTAAATTGAAGAAAAACAAACAAAAAATATTCGACTTTTTACAAAAGCGTTAATAATTTCGCGCTTTGACTATAGTTGCAACTAATTTCCTCAAGTTGCCTACTTTGATAACTTCGATTTTTAACTTGTTTTTACTGATTTCGGATTTAAACGGTAACTATGCAATGCAAGTAGGTACAATTTATTTTCTTCAGGATTAATATACATTTGTAGGCATTGATAATAATTTACGAACTATCAACATAACATCCAAATTCTACAGTCTAGATTTCTCCTCATTTCATAATGAATGATTTTGATTTATTAAACTTTTAGTAGATTGGTTTTTTGATGCAATATATTTTTATTTGTATGAATGCTGTGTATAGTATACTTAAATTAAATAAGTACATCTTATTTACGATTCGAAACTGTAAACAAATCGAAGAGTTGTGAGTTCTGTGAGTTTAATAATTTACCTATTTTTCTTCTGTTTATATTTATATTTTATACCATCTCGTATATACTTCAAATCTATATTTAATACAGGATGATTCACAACTTGGTGTACCTATATTTTAATCGAAAACAGTAGGTACTCAACTCACTTCATCACGGAACTGGAAGAATCAATAAATATGCCATTAAAATATAGGCAAGAAGTTGTGAATCAACCTGTATATCATGTATTTTCTTAGTTCGATCCTGAGTCCTGAGTCAATTAGGCAGTATCAAAATTAATTAATTTTATTAATATTTAAGTGACGAAGTTATTTAAAATTTTATCTGGAAACAAAAAGATTAACAAAAATCTTGATTATATTTTTTTTTCTAGATAAACTACTGGTTATTAAAAGTGGTATCAAAACTGTTACCTGAACCAATACTTCGTCCAATGTTGCATTCTGCGCATAGTACAATGGTAGTCAGCAATATCTTTGGTCCTGATAAAGTTACCATTTGTGATGGTCAGTTAATTAAAGATTTAATATTTTGGTTGCCTCACCGAGGTTTAACAGGTATTTAAAATTATAATTCAATATTTACTGTTGCTGATTTAAAAAATCATTTTTATCAAAAAGCTTTGAATTTGAGTTATTACCCGTTGAAGTTCATAATTAAATATGATTTTTTGTTGTTCATTAGGTATTGGAATCTCGATCCTAAGTTATGCAGGTAAGCTACAATTAGGTATAAGCGCTGATAAAGCCTTAATTTCAAATTCAGAAGAAGCTGAAATAATACTGCAAAACTTCGTAAAAAGTTTAAAAACATTTAGCGATAAATTGAAGCGACGAACTACTTCTGACAAGGTACAAAATGTTTTTGTTTATAATGTAACTTATGTTAACAAAAATATATAAATATACTAATTTTTGTAGGGATTGGAGTAGATAGAAACACAATAGAATTTGTTTATAATTATAATAAGATATAATTTGTATTTACATATAAAATATATTTTAATACAGATTTACTTAATCTTTTTTGACACTTCATCAACTTTATTTAATTGTTTCTCTTCTCTAACAATAAGAATTAAACCCATTAAAACAATGATCATTCCTGTCCACCACAATAACGTAGTAGATTCCCCAAATAATAGAAAACCAAAAATTGCCTAAAATTATTACATATAATGAAAAATTCTTATTAAAAAATAATGACTTACTTACCGAAAATATATAATTTGACCCAGTGCTTGCAACAGTTGCCGTCAAAGAGGAATCTAAGGAATGTAAGGCTTTAACAAAAAACGTCCATACGCATGCATTGCACCCAAGCATTAACCCAATACAGACTATTCGTAGAATCCAAAAATCCTGAAATAATTGAAAAATAATATTTTCCCGTGGGCTACTACAACTCTGTTTTGTAAATTGAGCAAGTCCGTCTCTGTTCTATTCATAAGAAGTTTTCTATTACACCGACACGCGCTTACCGGCACATAGCGCTATTGTGAGTGAAATACGAACCTCTACTGTTGATGCTACTCCTGATAGTTTACCAAATAAACTGCCCAGTGAAGCACATAAACCAGAAATAACGGCAAAATGCATTTTGTTATTCTATTTCTGGAATGTAAATACAAGTGTTATGAAAATATACCGAACTTCAATTACAGGTATATGCCTACCTTTTTAACTTCCTGCTAGAGGAAGCTGATTGTTTTATTTTCTTATTGAAATAAATAAATAGTATTGTTTTAATTATGCTTATCTCATCTAACTTTACAATGTTAAGTTAAGTATGAAAATATATTATGGAATGCAACCGCACTAACTAAAGATGGATGACACGGATGACATTTTAATGATTAGTTGTTTAGTTACGCAAAATATGATGTAGATGTCTCTAGTTGTGAATATTTGAATTGCGTAACAATTGAATTTAAGGTATTTTTGTAAACAAAGTTTAGATTTTATTATTATTGTAATAAATATAAATTACAATTGAGTTAAGATTGTATGTAATTTGTTGAAACAAAAAAAGTGAAGGATATCTACAAATAATTTAAAAATTAGCATTATCTTATACTTTATCTTAAATTTATATAAAAATTACATAACTTTATCTCTTCTAATCCACTACAATCTTTTAAACTTTAAAGTACTTTGCGCGTCAGAAATATTCAGTTTACAGTCTGGTTTCAATATCGATAAGTACCTGATACTGATAAGTAAATTGATTAAACCAACTCTAAAATATTTACAATAATAATCTACACCGTTTTGTTGAAATCATGAAAGCAACATTCGCCGCGCGGTTGTCTCTCATTGGTCAGCCGCTTCAGAACAACTGCTTGTCGCTCAGTTGGTGCGCGAACTTTCGTCGAAGCGGTTCGACTAAGTACAGCTGCGACATCAAAACTACGTGCTGAGGACGATATGCATTGAAGCCTAACAAAGTTCCGTTCGAATTAAGTTTTGTTGCCCTGTTTTACGAAAGTACAAATTCAGTTTAAGTTACTGACAACCTTAGAAAAAATGTTGCACAGGGATTATTGCATTGTTGTGCGATCACGTGGTGTTTGTGATAGTGATTGTTAACTTTTAGGATGTGTTAGTGGCTTGAAAGGTGAACTAACAGGTAACCTGCTTTTTAAAGATAGTTGTCAAATAGTTTTAGAACTTTTCCAAAGTGTGAAACTTTTTAAAAGAAATATTACGAGGCTCTTGACATGTAAAAAGGTTTATTTACCTTGTAATATATTATGAAAATATCAGTAAACTTAACTGTACTGCTCATTGAGCATTGTTTTAATCTTTTAATAAGTTCTCACAACACTCTTGTTTGTTGTTTGCATTTCGGTATGCGGTTCTCAAGACTTGGAGAATTAGGTCTACAATTAAATTGTATGTCGGTCTGCAGTAATTATGTATAATTACTGCGAAAAGTGACGGTAAAAGAGGGGAAGGCCTTCCATTCAACATTCTAGAGGAATTCAAACCCGGTGTGTTTGAAGAAGAGTTACTTGCCTTCGAAGTTCAAAGCCAGAACGATTAACGAAGATCTTTTATTATTATGGAATTATTTTAATTTACATCAGAGCGCACTAATTGTAATGCTATTCCTACTCAGATTGCTATTACATTAATAATAATTATTATTTATATAGTTACAGATTCAGGTACACAATAATAATAATTAATATACCTAGTGAACTGTCAAATGAAATAACAATTCATTAAGAATGATTGTTTAGTTTTGTCGATAAAAAAAAATTCATGTTTTAATTATTAAGTTTTATGGGCTAAACTTTTGAAATTGTTGCCACATATAATAATAATTATAATCTTCGTGTCCTTGCTTAAAAATAATAATAAATTAAGTTCTTTGACATTTGAAATAATCCTTTTTTGTTCCAAGGGAACATTATACTTCTACCTAATGAGAAAATAATGTTCCACCTAAGTTCTAGGATGTGACTAATAGGGTTGAACCATGTATTATATACTTATAATTAAAAATAAAAGTTTTGTTTTTTGTTGCTAAACATAATATTTTTTATGGGTATTATGTCGTTTGAAAGTCGCGCTATCTATAAAAATCTTTCGTTCTCAAGGCTATTATTTTTATGAGTGCAACGATGACAGGTGAGAGAGGTCATAGGTAATTATTGTCATCCGGTTTGTGTGAACTTCACCCCCTTTATTTTGACCCTAACGGGCAACGGACATTTTTGACAAGAGATAATATTATACGTAAACACCTTGAACTTCATTGTGTCAGATGTATAACATCATTTATTTTTTAAATTTTTAGTAGTTCAAAGTTTTTACATTTTTTGCGTAATTAGGGCCAGTATTTGTTATTCGGTTTATGTTTTAGACCCGGTTTTAGATAACTTACCTGTCAGATAAGTGTTACAGTTATTAGTTACATGTCTTTTTCAAAAACATGGCACAAATAAAAATTATATATTGTCGTAATATTTATCGCTTATCTGACAGATAGGTACCTAAGTTATCAGGTTTAGTCACTGATAGGTATACTTACCTACATTTATTTTTAAATAATAAATGAGACATAGTACTTAATCCAATTGTTAATTATGGTTATGGCTATGGGTACCTACTTAATTTTGTGTGTTTGTGATCGTTCTTTATTATTTATCACACGATGTATTCAGAGTTGTGTATCTCTATAGTGACCGAGATAGTGACATAATGTTCTTTCCAAACCATTTCATATATATATCTCGATATATACAGAATGTACCATAATTTGTGGTACATTAAGCCCTGTTCACACATGGACACACAGAAGACACACACACACACACACATGCGACATACAGGCAACAAAAGCAAAATGAAGAACGTGTGGAACGTTTGTAGCCTCAAAATTGATTTTTTCTTTACTTACACAGAAGCCACAAAATAGCGGCGCTTCTATTTCCAAAACAACACATACACAGTATTTTTTACTGTTGCGTGTGTGTGTCTTCTGTGTGTCCATGTTTGAACAGGGCATTAGAATGCATAACTTATACCCTTATACCTATACCCGCAGGCGCGCATCCCAGGATTTGTGGCTGGGTTGGGAGGCTGAGCATTTAAAAAATATGGAATATAAAAATTTCGTGAAGAAAATGCGCCGTAGGCGAAATTTTTGAATAGTTCAAGGTCAAATACTTACATTTAAATCGAGATTTAAATTGAAGATTTTTTTTCAGATATGAAACAACTTTTACCCGTACCCGCCATTACTTCCACTTGTATCCACACCTGACTTTTTTTGTTGACAACTGTACCTAGTGTCAAATGGTTTTCCATTTTATGTTTTTAAATTATGTCAAACTTTCTTAACTATGAAATTTATTGATAAACAGTAAAATATAATATAAATTGTAATCATTCAAAAATTAATACAATACCTACCCATCTCTAATTAAATAAATAACAAAATCCATGAAAAAATTAAATATATTGGTCGAGATATTGGTATTATATAGCTTACTCATGTTGATATCTATTGACTATTGTTCTGCGAGTATGATAATATGATTATAAAAATGCATAGATACCTACATATTTTTTCCAAATCATAATAAACCAATATTATTTTGGATAGAATGTTACAAGTTTACATTTTTTATTGTCATGATAGTTTTCAATTTTCAATAGGTATTTAGTATTTATTATACTGTTTGGGGCTTCTATGAGGGCTACAGCCCGGCAGCCACCCCCCTGGATGCGCGCCTGTACTTAATGTTTATAACATAGGTAAGGTATCTAATCTACTGACCAGGGACAAAAAGAAGTGACGATACATTGAAACATAGTCGCTTTAATAAATAAATAAAATATATAATATAAATAAATTAGGTTTGGCTAGATTCAATTTGTAATAAAAATCGGAAATGAAATAACTTTATTTTTAATTAAATCGGAAATTAAATAACTTTATTAATCCTTGCTGTTTACAATTATTTTAGTCGCTGGTCGCTCTCAATCTTTTTCTCCTCTTTTCCTATTTAAATTATGCAAACTCTAACGCCTAATTTAATACCAACTCCTAAATATTCATAAACAATTTGCATTTCATCCTTAAATCCATATTTCGTCACTTGTACAAAGTTTATAACATTGAAATATTATCTCTATATTCGGAGTAAAAGTAAACCCACCCAAGTGTTTCCATGGTATTGTGTGAGATTTTTAATTAAGTCCACGTATAAATTTTCCTTATCTTATCACGTGCATTCAAGATAGTGTTTGTGTAGCTTTCTGAGGTACACAAACACAATACACACAGATATGGGCCGGGGCCGGGAGGCGAAATTTCAAACTGTAATTGAACATGGAATGTTTTGTTTGACTACGGGTAATTAATTAATTGCAAGTCTTGTAGATGCGCTAATCTTGACATTGATAATGGAAATTCTGTACAGGGTCTCATATAGGACAAATCGGGACAAGTTAAAAAAATAGGAATAAAAGAATAGCATAATAAACATGGGAATAATAAAAATGAGGCAAATTTTTAAGAATAGTTTCAAACTATTATTTTATTCCAGGTACGAGAGCAAAATTTAAATTTTAATTCAAATAAAATAAATTTGAAATTTGTTTTCACTTTCACTAATCTTCTATTAGGTCGAGGGTAGTGATGCCGTGAGACGAGACGAGACGAGAATTAGCGTACTCTCGTCTATACACGGTTACTCTCAGTCTCGTCTCGATGTCGAAACGTGAACCTCGATCTCGACTCGAGAGTCTCGAAAATTTAATTACGTTAGCACTCAGCACTATATGGAGACTATTTCTGGTTGGTAAATTTTTACCAAAATCTTCCCAGGTGATCGATAAGATGTACAAAATGTATATGATGCAAAATATTATAATTTTCTGTTCAGTAAAATTTGAGATAATGAAAGACAATGAAAGCGCACATACATCCATCATCCAACCAAACACATACACCAGTGGCGAATTTAGAAAATTTTGACAGGGGGCACAAATCTAATATACATTGAAAAATGAAAAATGGTACCTATATATTTGTATGTAAATTTAATAAAAATGTTTTTTGTTCTATTCTAGTGCAATCGGTGTGATTTAATTACGTGTAGGGAACAAATTATAGTCAATATAGGTATACTTAATTGAAAAAAGGTTATTATAAATATCGTAATTGAAAATGCGCCGCAGGCGATTTTTTTACTTCTAAGTCAGATAGTTTCATATTATATTATTTACGATTATTTATTGTAAAATGTCTACTCACATGTGCATGTGCCTGGTTGCCCCGCCCCCACCCAAATCCGCCACTTACTTACACAGATATATAAATATCCTCGTGAAAATAGTTGGAAGTTGGAATACTAGATTCTAAGGTGGGAAGTAAAAACATTATGCACCTCCTAGATGGAAATGCCATGATTCTTCCAGATCATTAAAATGCTTGAATTTCTTGTAGGTAGTTATTTGTTAAAATAAAAAATACATTATTATAATAATGTATATATATACACCTATGTTTCTTGTTTAAGAATCAACAATTTTTTTTTGTTATATAAAATAAAGTGATTTTAATTTATTTTCAATTTTTTAAATTACATTTAATTTCCAAATAAAATTGAATAATAAATGCAAAACCAAAAATTATGTTAAAACTTTTAAATCAGATTTAAGCATATTTTATTTATATTTAAAAAAACATTTTGTGTAAATCTTTTATCTCGTAAGTATGTACCAAAAAATGTAGTGTTAAATTTAACACTAAAGTTACCAAAAATATAGTGTCCTATTAGGTCCAAAATATTAAGTGTAATTTTTACCTTCCGCTTACCTGTAAAGGAAGGTATTGGAATCATGCAAAAAATCGGGTTGTGAGTTTTAAGTGGATGAGCACGAATTAGGGTCCTTACAACTCATTTTTGATAGTTTCTCGATGATGTCTGTATGTATGTGTGTGCGTGTGTGTGTGTGTATGTGTGTGGTCCGGGCCGATGCCGGATGTCGCATAACTCAAATACGAATTACCCAAAAAAATTGATATTTGGTATTTTACAATTGTATACGAATAGGAAGAGCACATCAGATTTTGGTACAAATATCTTCACTGGAAGTGATATTTTTTGAAGATTGAACAAGATAATTGTCAAAAATTTATATAAATTTTGATAAATATAACATTTATTTGTAATAAGAATAAGAGGCAAAGTTATTTGCAACTTACGTTATAAAAAAATTGTCTTTATCTGGTAGCATTAAAGAACTGCAGTAAAATTTAAAAAATAAACTTATCAGATAAAACGTTGAAATCTTGTGATCCATGTTCGGTTGATTTTTGTTTCTGCGTAAAAAATATTGACAGGTGAGACGGGTGACAAGTTGACATACTAGCGTCATATAATTCATAAGTAAGATATTAAATGTAGTAATTGAACGGAGGATGGCTTCAACACAGAAGAGTTTCTATGTTTGAATATTTTAGATTTTTATTTGTATATTTTAGGGACACTGGATTGTATACGTATACATTTATGTTTATAAGTCTAGATTTGGCGGAAGGTTGTGTGCAGGCCACTTCAGATTTTTTTCATTTGCCTAGTTGGTTAATTTTAAAAAACACGTTAACCGTTAAATAGTGTCAATGTAGTGTAAAATTATAATGTGAGTTTCTAGTGTTACATAAGTGTAAAAGCATATAATGTATAGTGTTAATTTAGTGTTAAATGTAGGTATTGATCAATCAGCGTAAATTTAGTGTGGATAGTGTTCCATTAGTGTTAATTTAATGCTGGTGTAGTGTTAAAATAGGGTTAACAAATAGTGTTATTCGCATTGTAGTTAAATAGTGATGATTCTTCCAGATCATTAAAATGCTTGAATTTCTTGTAGGTAGTTATTTGTTAAAATAAAAAATACATTATTATAATAATGTATATATATACACCTATGTTTCTTGTTTAAGAATCAACAATTTTTTTTTGTTATATAAAATAAAGTGATTTTAATTTATTTTCAATTTTTTAAATTACATTTAATTTCCAAATAAAATTGAATAATAAATGCAAAACCAAAAATTATGTTAAAACTTTTAAATCAGATTTAAGCATATTTTATTTATATTTAAAAAACATTTTGTGTAAATCTTTTATCTCGTAAGTATGTACCAAAAAATGTAGTGTTAAATTTAACACTAAAGTTACCAAAAATATAGTGTCCTATTAGGTCCAAAATATTAAGTGTAATTTTTACCTTCCGCTTACCTGTAAAGGAAGGTATTGGAATCATGCAAAAAATCGGGTTGTGAGTTTTAAGTGGATGAGCACGAATTAGGGTCCTTACAACTCATTTTTGATAGTTTCTCGATGATGTCTGTATGTATGTGTGTGCGTGTGTGTGTGTGTATGTGTGTGGTCCGGGCCGATGCCGGATGTCGCATAACTCAAATACGAATTACCCAAAAAAATTGATATTTGGTATTTTACAATTGTATACGAATAGGAAGAGCACATCAGATTTTGGTACAAATATCTTCACTGGAAGTGATATTTTTTGAAGATTGAACAAGATAATTGTCAAAAATTTATATAAATTTTGATAAATATAACATTTATTTGTAATAAGAATAAGAGGCAAAGTTATTTGCAACTTACGTTATAAAAAAATTGTCTTTATCTGGTAGCATTAAAGAACTGCAGTAAAATTTAAAAAATAAACTTATCAGATAAAACGTTGAAATCTTGTGATCCATGTTCGGTTGATTTTTGTTTCTGCGTAAAAAATATTGACAGGTGAGACGGGTGACAAGTTGACATACTAGCGTCATATAATTCATAAGTAAGATATTAAATGTAGTAATTGAACGGAGGATGGCTTCAACACAGAAGAGTTTCTATGTTTGAATATTTTAGATTTTTATTTGTATATTTTAGGGACACTGGATTGTATACGTATACATTTATGTTTATAAGTCTAGATTTGGCGGAAGGTTGTGTGCAGGCCACTTCAGATTTTTTTCATTTGCCTAGTTGGTTAATTTTAAAAAACACGTTAACCGTTAAATAGTGTCAATGTAGTGTAAAATTATAATGTGAGTTTCTAGTGTTACATAAGTGTAAAAGCATATAATGTATAGTGTTAATTTAGTGTTAAATGTAGGTATTGATCAATCAGCGTAAATTTAGTGTGGATAGTGTTCCATTAGTGTTAATTTAATGCTGGTGTAGTGTTAAAATAGGGTTAACAAATAGTGTTATTCGCATTGTAGTTAAATAGTACAAATAGGTGTAAATATTTAAACTATATTTCAGTAATAAAAATTTCATAAAAAATAATTTACAATTAAAATCAGGTAGGTACATTCATCACAAAATGGTATAAATAAAAAAACTTTTATCTCGTATAGCGTACAACTATAATAATTCAAACGGAAATTTAAACTTAAAGTATCTAGTGGTGTTGTCAACGACGATAAATAATTAGAAATGACTCCAACAATATGAAACCTTCAATGATTAAAAATGTTTGATTAATGGAAGTATTTCCATCTCCTTGTTTCATTTACTATTTTTGAATTTTGAGTGATTTTAAAGAATTTAGCGAGGGGTGAACCGGGTGAACCACTATAATGAAAATGTACAGTGATTCCCAAAATATGGGAATACCTATCATTTATTGTCGGTATTTCCTGTATTTCCATAGTATTCCCAATATTTTGTAAGTATTCCTAGTATGTCCAATGTATTCCCAATATTTCCAGTGTATTTTATAAGTATTCCTAGTATTTCCAATGTATTCCCAATATTTCCAGTGTATTCCCAGTATTCCCAAAGTATTTTACGTCACACGTGAACGCAAAGCACGCTTTTACTCCCTGTTTAGAGGGAGCAAAACACGTTTTTGCTCCCTCGGGTGTGCTTTGCTCCCTATAGGGATCAAAACATGTTTTGATCCCTCTAAACAGATAGTAAAGCGTATTTTTTTCTTAAATTCGCAAAATTAAGAGTATACTTAGTTCATAAAGTACCACTGATCGATACGAAATTTTAATTTAAAAAATAGTAAGTTATAGGTAGTAACTGATAACTGATTCATAATACATCTTTCGTCTGTGATAATTAATGAACTATGCCACTATACCCTCAATTTTGCGAATTTAAAAAAAATTCTTTGTAATTCGTGATCAGTACATCATGTACCTACTCGTAATTTTTATTCTGAAGTTATGACACATGACACATAGGAACCGTAAAAAATAAAAATCCCTTGTTAAATTTTTTAGGATTATTCATACTTGTATCTATCACTATAGATACAAAGTATGAATAATAAAAAAATTATTATCATAATATATAATATCCCAAGTGCATGTCACATTATCGACAATTACATGCACGAGGGATATTCGAAGGACTATTTCCCGATTTAAATTTAGCCAAACGCTGTTTCTCTCATGAAAAATAAAGCAAAATTTAAAAACTTCTTTTGACAGCCAGTCAAAATCACTTTGCAACGCCGTATCCAAATACGATAATTTTGCACTAGTGCAAATTATCGATAATTTGCACTAGTGCAAAATTATCGTGTAATTCTACGTTGATTGGTCGACATTCAGAAATGTCAGACTTCTGATTGGCTTAGATTTTATGAGGGAAATAGTTTATTATATTGACTTTTTTAGTATTATTTGAATATTAATGTCTTATAACAGGTCATTGCTAGATAACGTTATTTATGCAAACGGCCAGTGGTTAGCTCAGCGGTAGAGGAACCGCCTAACATGCTAGCGGTCCCCAGTTCGATTCCGACAACCGACAATTATACCACTGAGCCCGAATGGTTGGACTCCACCATAATAACATCTACCATTCTGTAATTGGAAGTAAATCCTGTAGATTGGTTACCATCAAAATAAATAAATAAATATTTTTGTCATTTGGCATTTTTTATGGAATACAATGATAGATAGTTGCATACCTATACTATTTTTGTACTTCTATGCTTTAATTAGAAAAAAACCTATTTATTTGTATGAAATTAACCTGAAAATGAAAATGGACATTGTATCGAAATGAAAATCTGTAACGAAATGAAAATCTATATGGAAATGAGTGTCATTAAAGTACAGACGACTGTAAATTAGCATGGTAGTAGAAAAATAACTATTATTAATAATCGTAAATAACAAAAAATAACCGCGAAGTAATTATTGCATTCCAACTCATTTATCAATATTATAAGAACTGGCGTACGTCTAAGAAAACACATTTCTTTATAATATAAGTAAAATTCAAAGAAAAATACAAATATTAAATTTAAGTACCTTACACCCTTTCAAAGCAACAACATTTATAATACGCAGATAAATCAATCAATATTCCGAATATTTCTAGTGTTATTTTCATGTATTCCCAAGAATTCCTGCAAATTTCTATGTATTCTATTGGTATTCCGAAATATTTTCACGTATTCCCAAGTATTCCCATGTATTCCCAAGTATTCCCATGTATTCCATATAGTATTTCCAGTATTCCGAAATGTATTCCGACCAAAATGTACAGTGATTCCCATTGGTGGTCCACCCCTCGAAATTTAGGTAGTATACTAGTATATTTCGAGGTACGCTAGTATACCAAATTTTTACCAACTATTTTATAAATTTTACTCTGCATTTTAAGAAGATTAAATGGATTTTATAGATTTTCCAGATTTCTAAAAGATTGTAAAGATTTTAAAATGATTTTCAGGGATTTTAATTTTAAAGATTTTACAAGTAGTTTATTCCTCGTCTTGTTTAAAAAATATATTTGCAGACCTTTTTAAAAACAGTGCAGTATAAAATTTTATAATGGATAGGACAACTCATGGATTCAAATTCAGTCATATACATATTCCAGCTTCACTGCACAAAAATCTTCCTTAGTGTACCTCTACTCTTCACTAACAACGTGAGTTGGTAAAACCACAAACACGGTCGAAAATATTATCAATACCGATAGTACTTATATGATGTGAAGATGCCACATTCAAGTTGGGTAACAGACGTGATAAATATGTGTACGAGTATACGAGTGTGGTATATGCATATTTAATATAAATATAAATAAATGTTTCATAGTACCTAAATTAAAATAATAAGTTCTTCTATAACATCTTTAATATTCCGTGCGGTTATTGCTCGTTTGTTATTTTTAATCAATCAGTATTCATACCACCGGTCATTGCTTTTCTAAATACCAGTGATGCCGCGAGACGAGACGAGACGAGAATTAATGTACTCTCGTCTCGACTCGAATTTTCGAGACGAGATTGAAACAACTCTCGTCTCGACAAGGTTACTCTCGATCTCGTCTCGATCTCGAGGCGAGAATCTAGAGTCTCGAAAATTTAATTACGTCATTAATATGGTCCATATGGTCTATGAAAGACCATATCCGGTTGGCAAATTCTTACTAAAATTTTCCCAGCTCTTCGATAAGATGTACAAATGTATATGATGCAAAATATTAGCATTTTCTGTTCAGTAAAATTTGAGATAATGAATGACAATGAAAGCGCATGTCCATCCATAACATCTAACCAGACATAATAGTGGTGATTTTAGAAAATTTTGACAGAGGGGCACAAATCTAATACATTGAAAAATGGTATATTAAAATAGGTAGGTAAGGTAGTGGCATAGGCGCCGACTGCTCGGGTGCTCCGGGGCTGGAGCCCCCGGCCAATAATATCGTATTATGTATAGACTATTTCAGAAAGTTCAGCGACCCTTACATTTTTAGTTCTTGAACTAAAAAAACTAAGCGCCTTTAAATGATGGCAAGGCAGATGTGTCTTGTTTTTAAACAAGCGATAAGTTTAAAATATTTATTTTACAAATAAAAACTTAGTATCAAAAATACTAAAATACACTCGACAAAAGAAAAAACGCACCACTTGATAATGCACCAAAAATTCCGAATTTTTATACCGCTATAACTCGGTTGAATTTGGTCGAAAATGGATGAATCTTCAAGTTCTAACAAGTTTGAAGTTTCCTCTTTAATGTCATGGAAGTTGATCTGACGCCAAGTTAATTTCACCCTCTGCCACTCCCCTGAGAAAAAAATGTTTTTGATGTCAAAAAATGTCAAACTTTGACAACTTGTACCAGGCGCAAAAAATATGTGAATTCCATCCTCTACCAAGGCGATAAAGTTCATTCATATTTCTTGGTACATCATAGTCAAAGTTTAACATTTTTGTGTCAAAAACATAGATTTTTTTTAGGAGGTGCCTGGGGTGAATAGGATTTGGCGTCACTTTAATTTGCATATCTGTGCAAAATTAGCCGAGTTATGATAGGCATAAAATGCAATTATTTTTCAAAAATTCATTACTTCCTGCCAAATTATCGAAAGTACCTAGTACTCAATTTTTATTCCCGACAGGAAAATGAATTAACTTTATCGCCTTGGTCTTGGTAGTGGATGGAATTCATATATTTTTTTGCACCCGATACAAGTTGTCGAAGTTTAAAAACAGTTTTTTTGACATCAAGAACTTTTTTCTATGGAGAGGGTGGTAGGGGGTAAAATGAACTTGGCATCAGATTAACTTACATGACCTTAAAGAGGAAACTTCAATCTTGTCAGAACTCGAAGATTTATCCATTTTCGAACCAATTCAACCGAGTTATGGGGGTCTCAAATTTTGGGTGCATTGTCAAGTGGTGCGTTTTTTGTCGAGTATATATTAATCGGAAATTTAATTATTGCTAATAAAAATGAGGTGGTAACCCTATTTGGTGAGCCCCCGGCCAAAATTTTAAAAGTCGGCGCCTATGGGTAGTGGTACCATTTATTGACACTGACCCAATTATTAACACTTTTCCCCGTAAAATGTAATAAATAAGAATATGTATACAAAATGTATTAGTAAGTATCATTTCTATTTCCATCTATAGAGTTTATGCTATACGAATACGAAAATACTTAGCTGGTAATATGAATAACATTTTTGTAATATAATGATATAGTTCGGCGTATACCGCTAGTGGCATGTTTGCAGAAATTTGTTAAGCGGGAGCGTTAGAAAGAGACTTGCGGATAGTTTAAAAGATCAACCATTTAAAATAGAAATTTGTGTGTTTTTTGATACAGGTAGGGTATCCATTGCTTAATTGACCTATAGACATTTAAAAATCTTTAATTACAGTTTTTTATGAAATATCAAGGTGTCAATAACTGATTCACACAAATATGTAGTTTGTTGTAATTATTGACATCGGTGTCAATAACTGGTGCAAAACATGGAATTATGTTTCGTTCTGTATTATTTTCCAGAGCTATATATGCCGAATTTTTTTAACTTAATCTAGTAGTACGATAATCAATTTAAAAGTGTATCAGTTATTGACACCCTATTTTCTCATCCACAAAAGAATTAAATTAATGTGTTTTCTTGAGTCAATAATAGCAACAGTTAAGTGTCAATAACTAATGTATAATATCAGACAAAGAAAAGAATGCTATTATACGTAAGAAGAACAAAGAAAAAAATACCTACGCCATTTAAAAACTCGCTACTTTGGCCTACTACTCCAAAAGAAGCTATTACGAAAAGGAAAAGAGAAAAAGTTCCGGCAGATGCTTCTTCAAAATAGTGGCAAAAGTATTACAAAAAAAAGAAGAGAAGGAAAAGTAACTATGATCGAGAAAGAAAAAGCGCGAAGAAAAAGCTGCCGAGAAAGACAAAAAAAATCTAAATTAAGTAGTAGTGTAGAAGAGTTATTATCAAATTCGTCTGATGGATCCGATATAGATTTAGATGTTTTACAAAAGGGTGTATATGTACGTAATAGTGACATATGACGACAAGTGTTTTCCAGGTTTGGTGAAAAACATTCGGAATGATGAGAATGAGCTAGAATATAAAATTAGAACAATGGCACAAAGCGGTATATTATATTGGAAATGGCCGCGAATCGATGATGTATTATGGTACGATAAAGATGATATCATCAAAATGATTAAAGAACCTAAACCGAACCTAAACTAATTAATAAAAGAAGTATATATTACGTTGAAGAAATTGTTAAACATAATATTTTATGTAACCTATATATTTTCTGTTAAGTATAATTTTGTAATTTTTATACGAATACTTATTCTTTTGAAACTCAATAACATTCTTTTTCATGTGTGAAATCTACAAGACTGCTCTTTTTACCTTCCGCTTACCTGTAAAGGAAGGTATTGGAATCATGCAAAAAATCGGGTAGTGAGTTTTTAGTGGATGAGCACGAATTAGGGTCCTTACAACTCATTTTTGATAGTTTCACGATGATGTCTGTGTGTATGTGTGTGTGTATGTGTGTGTGTGTGTGGTCAAGGCCGGGTGTTAGTCGCATAACTCAAATACGAATTACCCGAAAATTTTTATATTTGGTATTTAACATTTGTATATAAATTGGAAGAGCTCCTTAGATTTTGGTACAAATATCTTCATTGGAAGTGATATTTTTTGAAGATTGAAAAGGTTAATTGTCAAAATTCTATATAAATTTGGAAAAATATAGTATTTATTTGTAATAAGAATAAGAGGAAAAGTTATTTGCAACTTACGTTATAAAAAAATTTTCTTTATCTGGTAGTATTAAAGAACTGCAGTAAAATTTAAAAAATAAATTTATCAAATAAAACGTTGATATCTTGTAATCCATGATCGGTTGATTTTTGTTTCTGCGTAAAAAATATTGACAGGTGAAACGGGTGACAAGTTGACATACTAGCGCTATATAAGTCGTAAGTAAGATATTAAATGTAGTAATTGAACGGATGATGGCTTCAGCACAGCAGAGTTTTCCTGTGAATGAATCTTTTTATTCAGGTGATGTAAATTTGTGTTTGAATATTTTAGATTTTTATTTGTATATTTTAAATGGGCACCGGATTGTACGTATACATTTGTGTTTATAAGTCTAGATATGGCGGAAGGTTGTGTGATGGCCACGTCAGATTTTTCCTTTTGAGTCATTAACTGGTTCAACAAAGTGTCAATATTTGCCTTCATTTTTAAAGTGTCAATAATTGTAGCAACTTGCTATAAACTTGAAATTAATTTATTTGTAATTTATTTCAAAATTAATTCAACTGCACCACATTTTTTTATGATAGAAAAGATATTTAGGAATCCAATGATACCTTAACTTTGTAATATTAGACAACTGAATAACGCATTATATAGCAGTGAAGTATAGGTAAGTCCTTAAGGTCATTAAAATGCTTGAATTTCTGGGTTTTCAAGTAATTATTTGTCTCGTTATTTGTTAAAATAAAAAAATGCATTATTACCTAACTATGTTTATTATTTAAAAATCAATAATTTTCGTTGTTGTTTAAAATTAGGGAGTGTCTATTCGTACGCTACCGGTCCACCGGTGCACCGGTGACTCGGGTAACATCGGCTATCGATGCGCACTGGTGGCACCGGTCGTCGGCACCGGCGCACCGGTAGCATCGGTGGCACAGGCGCACCGGTGGTACCGGTAGCATCGGTGGCACCGGCGCACCGGTGGTACCGGTAGCATTGGTGGCACCGGCGCACTGGTAGCATCGGTGACACCGGTGGTACCGGTGGCTCCGGCGCACCGGTCATCAGCACCGGTGGTACCGGTAGCATTGGTGGCACCAGCGCACTGGTGGTACCGGTAGCATCGGTGGCACCGGTAGCATCGGTGGCACCGGTAGCATCGGTGGCACCGGTAGCATCGGTGGTACCGGTAGCATCGGTGACACCGGCGCACCGGTAGTACCGATGGCACCGGCGCACAGGTAGCACCGGCGCACAGGTAGCACCGGGGCACCGGCGCATCGGTGGCACCGGTAGTACCGGTGGCACCGACGTACCGGTAGCACCGGTACGCCGGTGTTACCATTTTTCAGCATCTAACAAATAGCAAAAGTTATAAACAAATGAAGATGAAGAAAAAAAGGTATTTAATTTTTCTCTAATATTTCAAAAACTATAAGAATAGTATTGCAACCTTAAGACGATCCTCTACCGCGCCAGAAAACAGCCTAAAACATGGATTTCGCGCGCCAGTCCACAGCGTTTATTGTTTTGTTAAATATAATAATCTAAAGATATTGTTGAAGATAAAAGTACAATCTACAAAATGGTCGATGCAAAATTTAAAAGTTTTGCTTTCAAGTAGTTCGGTCGTCAATTAAAGTCTTTGATTTTGTATTGAAAATGGTCTGGTTGAACAGAAAATTTAATATTATTTTCAAAAGTGCCAAGAAAACATGCCCTTGCGGTACTCGTTTTTGAGAAAAATGAATTTGAAGTTCACTGTTTTTACATGGGCTCTTATGGAAAATGACACTTTTGGTTAAGAAAACTTGAAATTGCGCCGTAAAAGTTCGTTGAATAAATAGTGGCAAATTGATATTTGGAAAGGTAATATATTAAGGCTTCGTTATGCATAGTCAAAACCCTACGTTGCCGATGTAAATAGCCCAAAAAATGGGAAAATATGTGACAAAATCACGACCAAGCGGAAGCCGATCGGGCGTCACGTTCTGCAGGGTTGCCAACTGCGGAGCGTGGGAAATTTGAACGCAGATTTGAATGTTAACCTTTTATTTCTTAAAACAGATTGGATTGAAAAATCAATGATTTTCATGATTTTAAGTCATTTATCAAGAACTCGATGAAAATTCATCGCGGTGCCTGTCACTTTCGCGGCGTCCTGTGTTTACATTTGAATGCCTCGGACAATGCTGCCAATTGTGTCGACGCCATAACCTGGCCCGAGTTATGACACCGGGTGATTGACTAGTCAAGTTGAGAATGAAATTACAAGATTTGTAAAATACGACTATTTGTTTGAGAACCAGATGCATAAAAATTCATAATAAAATATTAAAAACCGTTACAGTCGAATTTTACTTCATAAATTGACAACAAAAAACGGACGGATTTTGACTAGCGTCAACGACGACCGAACTACTTTAAAAGCGAAATATGCTAATTTGAATTTTGACAATTTTTGTTATTTTTTGAACGCAAATATCTTCTGTTTTAAAACGAATTTAAAAAATTCGATCGTTTATTTCGTAGATCCAAACTTTGTTGACAACATATTAAAATTTATTTTTTACAAATATTGCAGTTTTTTTTTACAATTATGGATGCCAAAATTATTTTCCCCCTCAAACATAAATTATTTTTTATTTTTATGTTTAACAAAACAATAAACGCTATAGAATAGCGTGCGGAATCAATGTTTTTGACAGTAAGTATATACTATTAATCTATAAAAAATTTAAAGACACAGCGGAGAAAATTTGAAAAAATTCGAGTAAAATTAAAAAATTTGATCGGAAAATCTATTTACTTTTAAACAATATCATCAAAAACTTTTTTGGAAGATATTTTGGTTAATAACTCATTTAAAAGTCCAATCAATCCTATATAAAAACGACTTAAATGTTCATTTTCGTATCTCGAATAGTTTAAAAGTTATAGCAGTTTTCTTGAAAAATCAAGTGCTTCTTTTATAGCACGTAATTTTTTAAAGTACAATATAAAATTAAAATTAACTTTTTTCGATACTTTGCAATAGATGGTTGTTTTTGTAATTTTTATTAGTTTCAGGGAAAAAATATAATGAAATTTGAAATTTGTTTGTAACAAATTGTTAACTTAATAAACAATGAAATTATAAACAAAAATGTTTTTGTTGTTGTTCTATTGAAAGGTGCCAATTATGATTTTTAAAGATAAAGTAATTTGTTAACTTATTATTTAAACAATGGAAATATAGAAAAAATTATTTTAAACAATAAAAACATTTTTTTTAAAAAACTTATTTTTCTTAAAAATCATTATTTTATCAAGACAACAAAATGGTAAAAAAAATTTTCATTAGTATGAAACTAGTCCATTTGTTTATAAACAATTTGTAAACAAATGAGATAAAAAAATCCTTAGGTACGTTATTTAACGTCATTGTTAGTTGCGAAAATCTAACGTTAGTTTAAGAAAAAGATTTTTTCAATATTTAATTTTTTGTTGACTTGCAAAAATAATATAATAATAATAATATAATTATAATAAACAAAATATTGAAATTTTAAAAACTTTCATGACGTGATATTGTTAAGTATATATAAAAGATTATATAATCCGATTATTTAAACATTTTTTGTTGTCTTCAATGACAACGAAGGTCCGACAAAATATTGTTAATTAACAATTGTATAACTTTTCGAAAAATTAACTAAATAACTTTTCTCCAACGGGACTAAATTCTTTGAAGTGTTGACAATACACCATAATTTTTTTCAAATTTTTAAATTGATATTTGATACTGTAAAAAATTATTTTACATGATGTACTCGCTTTAGAGACGGCGCACGCACACCTCACCGGCCGCTTGGAGCTCTATTTTCAGCGTTAAATTACTATCATAAATAATGAAAGTAGAGTTCCGGGAGTTAGGACTTTTTTATTGGAAATTTCCTCATCTTTAAGAATATTTTTTTTAAATTTCTTAATTATTAATAGTTTTTGAAATATTAACGAAAAACGAAATACCTTTTTTTCTTCATTTTTATTTGTTTATAACTTTTGCAATTTGTTAGATGTTGAAAAATGGTAGCACCGGTGCGTCGGTGCTATCTACCGGTGCCAACGGTACGTCGGTGCTACCGGTGCCACCAGTGCTACCGGTATTACCGGTGCGCCGGTGCCACCAGTACTACCGGTGCGCCGGTGCCACCGGTGCGCCGGTTCTGATGACCGGTGCTGCCCGTGCGACGGTGCCACCGGTGCGCCGGTGCCGATGACCGGTGCCCCGGTGCTGCTCGTGCGACGGTGCCACCGGTGCGCCGGTGCTACCGTTGTGCCAGTGCCACTGGTGAGCACCGGTAGCCGATGTTACCCGAGTCACCGGTGCACCGGTGCACCGGTGTACCGGTAGCGTACGAATAGACACTCCCTTAAAATTATGTGATTTTAATTTATTTTGAATTTTTCTAAATACATTTAATTTCCAAACAAAATAGAATAATAAATGCAAAAATTATGTTAAAACTTGTTAATTTAAATCAGATTTAAACATATTTTATTTAAATTTAAAAAAACATTTTGTGTAAATCTTTTATCTCGTATATTTAATTTATCGAGATCTCGAATTATGTTCTCGTCTTGTCTCGAAAAATCGAGACGAGAATGATGTTACTCTCGTCTCGTCTCGAAATTTCGAGAATCTCGAGTCGAGATCTCGTTTTATCGAGACCTCGCGGCATCACTACTAAATAATACTGAGTTACGCAAAATTATAAGCTGAAATTTCCGTGACACTGTGTTTCGGAATAGGTTTCGGCATTTTACAGAAATATCAAAAGTCGATGTCAAAGATAAAACGCAAAATTCCCATCCAATTAAAATTCAGACCAGGCAAAAATGTCCAACATTAAATTTTATCGTCGCTAAAGGGTAATTCTCCACCCTTCATTCTCTGCTGGGATTCGAACCCCGGACATGATGATCGTTACAACGGCTTTATTTGGAAGTTTGTTGCTAAATTAAAAATTCTTTCTCTCGAGCATTCCATGAAAGGTAATATTATTTCTCTTCACAGTTTTCAGCTTTGTTTATTAAACTTAAGCTGAGAAATGGAAACTACAGAAAATTGAATGAAATATTTTGAGAATAAATATTGTAATATTAATATTGAATTATGCTCAAAGATTGCAGAAATTCTTGTTTGAATTTGTTCAGCTATTATTATTTTCTGGATTTTGTTGAGGAATCAAAATATAACTGAAAAACCTCGTAAAAACTATAGCTTCAGAAAACAAAATATGCAAATGTATTAGTACATTTCGGTCTATTTGTATTTTATCCATTAATTCATCAATATTACAAATGTTACAAAATGGACGATATATTTTTTTATTCGTTATTACTATTAGTAAAGCCTCATTCACAGCTCTGACATAGTCACTGTTTTTGTATTTATCTTTGTCGAGTAAAATAAATTGGCCTATTCTCAGCTGTTGACACAAACATTGGTTTAGTTTTATGTTAGTTCACATGTCTGCATGAACCAAACAACAATAATATATAAAATACATTTTTAAAATATAGATTATTATTAATCGGGCAGTAATCGGTTCGTATAATATATGTTGTGAATATAAGTAGTGTATATTGTCTTTCCAAATATTTTTAGGTTAAAACAAAGAAAAAAAATCTGACGTGGCCGTTACAATACCTCTCGCCTTGACATTGAAGTATTATTATTTAACCTCGTATTTAACCAAATCAAATATTAAGCTTTAATTAGGTAATAAATTATATATTTCACAAATCTAATCAGCTCTTAGTTTAATATATTATTTTATTTTATAAATACCATATTTACATAATACTATACTATGTCCAATTAATATCTATACTATATCCTATACATTTCAAAATTCTACACCACACTCTACACATGCCCTACACCACAGAGAAACCTCCTTGCCACAGACATCTGTTTATCTGTCACATTGACAATTTTATTTTTGTTTTAAATTTTATTTCTATTTCGGGATTCACAAATCGTGGTAGGTAAAATTATATATTTAAAAAAATTATATTTCTTTATTGGTTAAAGATATAGAAACAAATAAGATTAAATATTGTACAATGTAATTTCTTCTTTCATGTGTGGTATGTCAAATTGTAACAATCACATTATTTTATACAATTTTTGCAAAAAATGTTATAGTGCTACAAGAAAAGTACCATTTCCGGTTGGTGGATTTTTACCAAAATCTTTTCAGCTCTTCATTGACATATATAATTGTATAATGCAAAATATTAGAATTTTATTTTCAGTAGAATTTGAGATAATGAACCGGGACGAAAGTCTATAGTAGGCGTACATACAGACTTTCATACACACACACACACACACACACACACAGACATCATCGTGAAAATAGTCAAAATAGGTTCTAAAGGTGCTAAAACGTGCTAATTGACAAAAATCTCGACATCGAATTTTTTCACGATCCCTATATCCCTATACCTCTCTAGGCGAGAGGTAAAAATTGAAGTTTGCAAAATTTTATGTTTGTGTTTATGCTTAAGACAAAGACTATTTATTTATTCGAACGTAATATGATCACCCATGTTTTATTCTGTTTTATTGAACATGTAGTTAAAACATTTGAAAAATAATATGTAATTGGTATTCTGATATTTTGCTTAAGTAATTGTACTCTGCTTTTAGAAATAAAAGATATCACTTACATACTTACATCTGCAAGCTACAGGCCGCTACAGGGCATGTGGCGAAAATGGATACAAAATATTAGCAGCAGTAGATTATATACCAGATAATTAAATAACAACGTTCTGTTCGTCGTAACAACGAAAAATACATTAATGCCATTAATTTAACTCTGCTAAAATGTTATATTATAATATTACCTAGGTATATTTTTCTTTTATTCGTTTCTATTCTAAAACGTCTAAATAATAAATAAATGTTGATTTTAAATTACCTACTTAAAAATTAATGTCAAAGCTATTAACACAAAATTATAGTTAGATTGGTCCGGATTGATCCTTTTTCTTCTTTATTTCCAAATACTTAATCTCTTTGATTAAAAAATGTGGTGCGTTGTTTATGTTGATTTAAAAAAATAAATGTCATAGTACAAAATTATTGCAGTTTGATTCGTCCGGATTGATCATTTTTCTTCTTTATTTCCAAATACATTTTTTTTCTTGGATTAAAAAATGTGGTGCGTTGTTTATGGTATTTTAATTATAATTAGTAACTATCTGACAAATTGTCTTCTAGATATTAACATTTCAATCAGAGTTAATGGATTATTGGATTTTACCAATTAGTTTAGGAAATTTGTATTTAAGTATAATTTATTTTAGTTTGGGAACATTTTAGAAAAATTTTATTGGTTTTTAAAACATTATTTTCGGAATAAGTTAAGATTTGTTTAAATTAAATACCTACATGAAGAAATAAATCAAATAAACTACAGTCTCAAAAATATATAGGTCATTTACAAGACTCATTGTTTTAACGATTCTTTTAGAAACATCAGACGTTGTTACAAAGAAATTGCATAAAGGAAGATGGTCGGAAGATGGCATATTATTTAAAAATCAAGAACTATTGTAGTATGGGTACGAGTAGTTCATACAGTAATTTTTTCCGAGATTTTTTCTGTGAAAAATGATTCGTGTTAATTAACCATCATTTTTTTCTGTTGATTAATATATATATATATATATATATATATATATATATATATATATATATATATATATATATATATATATATATATATATATATATATAATACATGAAATATGATTTATAATTACAAAAAAATGTTGCAGAACAACAATTAATTATAAAAGTATAGTAAAAAATTGCAATATTTAACTTTTACAATTTTTGTGCAAAATGAGATCTTTTCCTGGTGAAGTTAAATAGATAAAATTTGGGCACCGGAACATTCATTTACAATAGGGCAGAGTGACTTTGAGTATGTAATTTAGTTTCAAAATTTATATCTTCAACAATGTCAAAATTAATTTCAGCAGGTATTACTTATTTTATTAAAATGGACCCACACAACACTGTCTTTTGGAACCATTTTTTCATAAGAGTATATATATAATCATTTTAAATCTCTTATACCCTTTCGGGTGTCGAGATTGTTTGGTTTTTTCCTCTATTTAATTTCGGAAATCAGTTTTTTCCAGTCGTTCCTAATCTTTGCGATTTTTTTCGCTTCTTGTGGGTCAATGTTGTTTTTACCTTCCGCTTACCTGTAAAGGAAGGTATTGGAATCATGCAAAAAATCGGGTAGTGAGTTTTTAGGGGATGAGCACGAATTAGGGTCCTTACAACTCATTTTTGATAGTTTCACGATGATGTCTGTGTGTATGTGTGTGTGTATGTGTGTGTGTGTGTGGTCAAGGCCGGGTGTTAGTCGCATAACTCAAATACGAATTACCCGAAAATTTTTATATTTGGTATTTAACATTTGTATATAAATTGGAAGAGCTCCTTAGATTTTGGTACAAATATCTTCATTGGAAGTGATATTTTTTGAAGATTGAAAAGGTTAATTGTCAAAATTCTATATAAATTTGGAAAAATATAGTATTTATTTGTAATAAGAATAAGAGGAAAAGTTATTTGCAACTTACGTTATAAAAAAATTTTCTTTATCTGGTAGTATTAAAGAACTGCAGTAAAATTTAAAAAATAAATTTATCAAATAAAACGTTGATATCTTGTAATCCATGATCGGTTGATTTTTGTTTCTGCGTAAAAAATATTGACAGGTGAAACGGGTGACAAGTTGACATACTAGCGCTATATAAGTCGTAAGTAAGATATTAAATGTAGTAATTGAACGGATGATGGCTTCAGCACAGCAGAGTTTTCCTGTGAATGAATCTTTTTATTCAGGTGATGTAAATTTGTGTTTGAATATTTTAGATTTTTATTTGTATATTTTAAATGGGCACCGGATTGTACGTATACATTTGTGTTTATAAGTCTAGATATGGCGGAAGGTTGTGTGATGGCCACGTCAGATTTTTAATATTTCCTCTATGTTGTTTTCCCATGATTTTTGCGGTCTACCTCTTTTCTTCTTCTCAATTATCCTTGCCTTCCAAACGGTTTTTGTCTGTCTTTCTTCTGGCATTCTAATAAGATGTTCATAAGAGTAGCACGAGATAATTTAAAATCAAAACAAACAAGTTCCGGCTTGTCAACTCAATGTTATTTTACAACAAACAAATTGAGGTTATGAAAAAAGACGTCAATTTGAAAGTGAAAAAATTGTGTTAAAATCATTTTTAACAATCATGTTAATTAACACACCTCAGACCTCACATCCCTATAAAAAATCTGACGTGGCCATCACACAACCTTCCGCCATATCTAGACTTTAAACAGAAATGTATACGTGCAATCCGGTGCCCATTTAAAATATACAAATAAAAATCTCAAATATTCAAACACAGAAATTTGCATCACCTGAATAAAAAGATTCATTCACAGGAAAACTCTGCTGTGTTGAAGCCATCCTCCGTTCAATTACTACATTTAATATCGTACTTAGGACTTATATAGCGCTAGTATGCCAACTTGTCACCCGTCTCACCTGTCAATATTTTTTACGCAGAAACAAAAATCAACCGATCATGGATTACAAGATATTAACGTTTTATTTGATAAATTTATTTTTTAAATTTTACTGCAGTTCTTTAATGCTACCAGATAAAGACAATTTTTTTATAACGTAAGTTGCAAATAACTTTTCCTCTTATTCTCATTACAAATAAATACTATATTTTTCCAAATTTATATACAATTTTGACAATTAACCTTTTCAATCTTCAAAAAATATCACTTCCGATGAAGATATTTGTACCAAAATCTAGGGAGCTCTTCCAATTTATATACAAATGTTAAATACCAAATATCAAAATTTTCGGGTAATTCGTATTTGAGTTATGCGACTAACAACCCTTGACCACACACACACACACACACACACACACATACACACACACATACACACAGACATCATCGTGAAACTATCAAAAATGAGTTGTAAGGACCCTAATTCGTGCTCATTCACTAAAATTTCACCACCCGATTTTTTGCATGATTCCAATACCTTCCTTTACAGGTAAGCGGAAGGTAAAAAGTAAATATAAAATTCTAAACTTACCTCCTACAGTATGATTTTTTATAGTTGTCAAGTTGCCTCGTCAACATTTCAACAGAACGATGTTTTCTTAGCCAGCATTTTACGTAAAATTCCACTGAACTAAGTAATTCTGCAGTACCATTAAGAATACACACATCAAAATCATTTATCTCAAATTTGTAATTAATGTATTTTAGTGGTTTAATTTTAAAATTTATTTTTGTATTTTAAAATACCTACTCATTAAAGATATATCTGGACTAAATTAGAGATATGCTGCGATCAATGTTTAGTACATAAATGAATATGACAATGTTCGAAAAATCATGACCACCACCGGGAATTGAACCCGAGAGCTCTATCTTGCCGGGATAACACTTAAAGAGAGAGAGAGAGAGAGAGAGAGAGAGAGAGAGAGAGAGAGAGAGCGACAATATATTTTTTTATCATGCTTTACTCTCTCACTTATACATTTTGATATCTACTACTACCAATGCCTTTTAATCTCTCACTAAAGCTCTGTTCGCTCGAGGATTTTTTGATGATTCTACCAAGATTCTGAATTTGGCAAAAGAAGAAGTTTTTTTTCTAGTGAGAATTACCTGTTAAATTGCGGTGCCGCTAAATTGAATCTTCAATGAGTTCTGGAAAAGAAGAATTTATAATTTATTGATTGCTTCAAAACCATGTAATTATCACTAGAAAGAAGAAAACTTCTTTTCCAGGATTCTGAATCGTGATAGAATCTTCGAAGAATCTTCGTACGAACTGCAAACAGGGCTTTATACATTTTGTTCGAAATGCGCATGTACGAGTACCTACTAAAGGAAACGAAATGGAGTGTCATCTATTTCGTCGTTGTGTTCCAAAGTACGAATGCGTTTCTCGGCAGTTGTCACTAGGGATGGGAATTTTTTCGATATATCGATAAAGCTCTCACTTTTCGTTTGGTATCGATGTATCGATAACTCGATATTAGTTTTTATATGTCGATAATTATCGGAAAATATCGACAATATCGAATTATCGATACATCGATACCAAACGAAAAGTAATATCGACTGATGTTCATATCGATATTTTCCCATTCCTAGTTGTCACTGCTGACATTCGACCAGTCAGTTTTCTCAAAGTGGAACATACGCATAAGATACTACCTACACTACGGTTCAGACACTGCACTCTTCTCTCCTAGGACGTTTAATTGTTTTGGTTTGGAATATAACTTTAATGGATATGAATATAAACCATCCTGTGGTTAGGTCAAAAAGTGTTAGCTTAGCGGCGCAGCGCTCTCAAGACCGATTCCAGCAACTGACATAAAATACCACTAGTCTCGGGCATGGGTACCAAGTGGTTAGATTTTACTATAATATCAACCTAACATTCAGTAATTTAGATGAAAAATATGGAAATCATGTTAAGTGATACACCGAAAAAATTAAACTATGTACCTACCTATCCAATATTTTATCGATGGTGCGAAAACGCGCCAGTAAGGTTGATATTTTTTTCTAGACCGTGATTTTGAGTGATTTTTTAAAACGCACATTTTAATGATGTTTCTTAAGGTTAAAATAATTAAAAAATACATATTTATGACTCCTGCAAACTTTACCTTAAGGATATTTTAATTTTAATATAACTCGGCAATATTTTGTGCTTTAACACTTTATCTGATTTTACGATATTTACAGGGATAAATAAATAAAATATTCTTTGATTTTTTTGTTCTTAAGAGTATATTTAATCAAAATTATGTAAAATATATAACAAATTCTCTTTATTTGAAACCTTGGTAAAAAAGATTTATCATTTTAAAATAGGACTCTAAAGCGAACGCTTAAGATGATAAATCCAACCCTGAACATTTACCAGCAAAATTTCAAATTTGCTTTATGTTTAATAGTATCAGTATCTACTATAACACAAGGGACAAATGAGTCACTCTGTATCGGAAATATCCGAAATATCAGTTTAATCCGTTTAATCGTAATGAGGTCAACAGAAATTTCCTGTGAAATTAATGCTTATTTCATACAATAGATTCTATTTTTAGTAGTCATATTTATGTATGTAAATCTAGATACTTTTAAATTTATCGAGTATTATACTAAGTTGTTTTATTAAAAATGTTGATAGTCACTGTTTTATGCATAAACTCGGCATAAACTGACCTAAGCAACATAAGAATTCTGCCGCCAGTCAATGACATAACGATTATAAATTTGGCAATGACCAATGACCATATCCCAAATCCGCCATATAAGGACTTCTGGTGTAAATAAAAACACTTTCATAAAAAATTATGACTAAATCTACCATTAACATTTATACAGTTGCTACTATTTTCTAACAAAATCCACACAACAGTGGTCTGTGTTTATTTTGATCTTGGATCATTAGTTCAAGTACGGCATCAACATATTGTAATGAGCATAGAACACATAACACTTGAGTGATTTTATGTACAGAAGGTGAACCAGTAGAGTAGAATATAATCGTGAGAGAATGTCAAAGTCTTAGGAATTGTTAATTAACAAGATAATTAGCATTTTTCTAACATTTATCTATGTTGAGATTGGTTAAACAAAGGTTATTATGCAGTTTTGAGTCTGAAAAATTATATTATACAGGTGATTCAATATTTCTGGACAAAAATTAAGTGGCAGATAAACTGTTAGAAAAAAATCTGTAAATTTACATAATAAATTATGGCCACAAAACTGCCAGAGAATATTATGTATTTTTACATTTTACATAATTACAGAAATGGACGTAAAACACTATTCTGTAAAAATACATAGCATATGTATTTTTTTTTTTTACATAAATACGTGTAATCTGAAATATTGTAAAATTACATTTTATGTATTTTTACATTTTTGTTTTACATTTACGTATGTAATTTTACAATTTAAATTTTACATAAAATTTAATTTACATATCACTTATGGAATATTACATTTTGAATTTGTATACTATATTATGTAATTTTAATAATAATAATAGTTATACCTACCTACAAATATAAGCTGCTGAAAATAAATTATTGCATGAGAGATTGTGGGCATAAAAATAAATAAAATAAAATAATTATAAATTAAGTATATTATAAAGTTTATAAATCTTTACAAAAAAATACAAAAGATCAGTCTGTAGACTCTCTCACCAAACAAATCCTGCTTTATAGTTTCTTTATGAGAAAGAGATACTGGTCACTTTTATGCTTATATATGTTATTCTTTCACGATCCTTTTCTAACAAAGCTTCTTCCTATAAATTAAAAAATAGTTTAAATTTGATGCTTAGAATATTAATTTGGTTTGTTTAGTTTACCTCCAGTCGAATAAAAATTATAGTATCATTCTTTTCTTTAAAAAATGTTGCATTAGTGGCAGTCTGCAACAAAATATATGTATTAAAAATTTCATATTTTATTCCATTAATTATAATAATGTAACTATAAGTAGAACAATCATACATGGATCATGTATAATAATCATATTTATAGATTAAAATTTACGAAAAATAATGATGGAAATCTGTATGTGTATGTGATTTGTTATACTTATTCGAAGTGAACAATAATAATAATACCTAAATTGAACACATTCACTAGAATACTAGCAGTTAGGAATCAATAAACATTAAAAGACAAACTTATTTTATAAAATTAAAGAGCTCTTACCTTTAAATCACTATTTTCTTCTTGTGCACAAGTTAGAATAGGTCGCAACACATTAAAAACGACACAATAATGGCGATACTCACAGTGCGGAAGGTAGATGGAGGTTGATATGAGCATGCGCATCAATAATACATACTGTTTTATATAATTTTACAGAAACTTCTGTAAAATATGTGTAAAGTTAATAACTCTTTGTATTATTACACAATTATAAACGCAATGCGTGTAAAATATCATAGATTATGTATTATTACAAAAATATGTACGAATATATACAAATCTTGCATGTAAGTTTACAGATTTCCGTAGAAATGCAGAAACTTTTGTAAAAATACAAAAAGGCAGTATATTTCTTGATAATATTATGTAAGATGTGATTTTAAATAAAATACAATGTAAATTTTCTATGTAAAACTACATTTTTTCTAACAGTGTAATAATGATGTAGTTACTAATCATGCAATTCGTAAAATTAATTGCACAAATATACAAGAAATATAAAGATATATTGAACACTGTATAATTATGTATGCACAAAAGCAGTTTAATAATAATATGAATCTTTTAATATTTATTGAAGTATTATAGGTATTACTTTGTCATGCATACATATTATGCTAAAATAAAGATAAAACAGTTATGAAATATCTTAAATTCTTTATTCTTTTACAAAGATCACTGACTAAATGTTTAATCACAACAGTTACTCAACGCCATTTAGCGCGTTTAACGATCCAATTAATAATGTAATACCTCGGTAATACCTAACGAAAGGAAATAATTATTGTAGAACGGTATTCTATCTTATTTTTTGCTAATTATTTTGATAATAAAGAGGCTAATAATTATTATTTCAAAATGTCTTCATAAGGTATAATCATTGTTGCCAACATCTGATATGAGCAAAGACCTAAGCTTGAAATAAATGAATTCAGTTGAATAAAGTGATATGTAGTAGTATGTTTACTTGCTTCGTTCATTTTTTTGCCAAATGTGGATAAAACCTCAGTTGACGGTTATGAAATATTTAGTTCGTGGTCATCCGCTTATTAAAAATACAATGTCGCCTGGTAACTCCGGTATTACTTAGATTATTAATTTCACCTGTGGTATACTTTGTAGCTGTTAATTATCCATAAGCAGTTGTATGGTAAGAATATACAACTCAGTGTCGAATTAAGAGGTTAAGGCACCTGGTTCTCTGGGCACCAACAATATTTTAAACGAATTTTGTGAGTCCCATTTCAGGTTCGTAAAATTATTTAGAATTCTGCTCTGTCCACTCAGGCTGGTTACACACTGAGCGGTTTTTGCCGCGGCGGTAAATCTACCGTCGCCGTCGTTTGCCGTTGACGGTAGCTGTGCAGCCGCTCACTGCCACTAGCGCCGACGGTAGTTTTACCGTCGCCGCCTATATAGTGGCGCACGTGGCCAAATAGGTGTTTACACACTTAGCGGATTTTTAGCCGCTTGTTTGTGTACAGTTTCGTTTAAATAACATATAAACAGTTAAAAATATAAATATGAGTGAAGTTCTAATTGATACCGATCTTATCATTTCGTTGATGGAAGCAAGACCAGTTTTGTGGGACAAAACATTGGATATTTTTAAAGATCGGGATGATACCAGGAATGCTCTTTTTCTATTCCTCCGACGTCGGAGTACCATAAAGCGAGAACTTCCTTACGATTCATTTATCTTATTATATTTAACTATTTTAACCACAATGATCAAGTAATCAAACACGACAGAAACTAAATTATCTTTTACCGCTTTTAAGCGACGGCGCTTTTACCGCTGAATGTGCAAACACCTCAAATTCTTTAGGCGGCGACGGCAAATTTACCGCCGCGGCAAAAACCGCTCAGTGTGTAACCAGCCTTACGGTACCATATAAATTTTAGATGATACTTATCATCTTACGAACGAAACACGCAGTTTTGTGGTGTGAAAAGATGAAATAATAAGAATAACAAGTAAAGTTTATGTTCAATTCTTGCAAGTGTAGTGCTCGCTTGCTCACTATATTTGAAATATAAAATTGTCGTATACGTACGTAGTAGGTATACGTTGACATTTTTCAGATTAGAGTATTAAATTTTGATGTTATGTCAAGGAAATGAAACAAAGGAATGCAGGATATTTCCGGATGTTTAGGCGTTTATACAACATTTATTTATATTCTGTAATTTGAGCGTCATAACTAAAAGAAATTATTCAATCAATAATTCATGAGCAGTTATAATACGAATTAAATTTAGTTGAATGTTGAATGCGATATATGGAAATACAGAGTGCAATAATTTAATTAATTTTATTAAAAATTTACGATTAAACGATTACCTATAATTTTTACGATCATAATGTTAATTAGAACAATAATCTAATGATTATAATATCAATTATTTTTATTAATGAAAATATTTTTTTCATTTTTAATTCCTTGTACGAAGTAAGGAAGTATTGTAATCGCGAAAAATTTCGGTTCTCAGATTTTGACGGAAATATCCGTTTTGACCTTTTCTGAATCCATTATGACTAGTTTCGTCGTGACGTCTGTACGTACGTGCGTACGTGCGTACGTACGGACGTATGTGTGTCGCATAACTCAAATACGGTTAGACGTAGAAAGTTAAAATTTTGTATTTAGGACTGTTATAGCATCTAGTTGTGCACCTCCTATTTTGGTCTCAGTCTACAAACCGGAAGTAGTACTTTTTTAAAATATTTCGTAAAATATTGAATTTAAGACAATTTTTTTTATTTTAAATGAAAGATTATGTGATTATTACCTACAATCGGTATTTTATAAATATTTTTGTATCTGCTATCATTTAAAAATAATTATAGTATATATGTATAATTTAGTATTTCAGTATCTTGTAGTCCATGATCGATTAACATTTGTTACTACGTAAAATTTAAATGATTATGACATGACAGTGACAATAGTAAAATATGCTTTATATCTTCTTCTGCAGTTTAAATAAAATGACTAAAATATATTTGTGAGTATACTAGTATAATAAGTTAAAAGAATTTTTTATATTATTCTACATTTTAGTTATTAAGAAAAGTATGAACAAACAAGGCGTACAAGGAAGTCGATAATAATAATATTCCTAATAAAATACTGAAGTTCGACCGAAGTAGTCTAAATGAGTAAGAAGGTACACGGTACACGATGTTTAAAAAGATAGAAAAAATAAATTACAATGAGTATAGGTATTAATAATATTATAATAATGTCATGTGACCAGCACACAATCTCCTGCACAATACTCTGCTGTTTCTATTAATATGAATAGTAATAAATACCTAAATAAATAATAAATAAATTTATTTATAGCTTTACGAGCACCAAAATGTAAACGATGTCAACTACCTACCATTGATTGTACTAATAATTATTAAAATTTTACTTAGGAACAAAACAATATTATTCCTTCATGGAAGGTACCCTACCTTGTAGTAATTAATTCGCACTAATCAAAAACTAAATTATATATTAATTGTAGGTACTATTCTTAAATGAATGGCACCAGATACCTCTTAGATACATACAAATGCATTAAAAGAAGATTGTAGTAGATAATAGTTTCTATCATTAAAGTATCTAAAATTTTGATGAATGCATTTATTAATTAATTTATTTGAGTTATTTAAGAAAACAAATTTCGATCTTCAAGTACATAATACCTTCCTCATAGAGTATGAGGCGAGAGCGAGAGGTATAAGTAAACGCTAGATACTTACACGAAATGAAATTAGTAGTTTTTGTTATTGCTGATTGTCTTTTGTCTCAGTATTCCGAGCGCGAGCGTGTAGAAATTGATATGGGCAATCGTGCAGCCCAGATAAAATATTAGTGTTATATAAATTGTGTATACTATAACTGGCGGTTTCGGTAAATCGGAACATTAATCTTGATCGTAATCTTTTCACATCACTCTGATTTAGATGGAAACACATTTTTCCTGCTTGTTAAGGTAATTCACCACTCACCAGTCATCAGTAAATCAAGTTTCTTGAGATGTTCATAAAAATTTTACTGTGTTAAGAATGACCTAATACCTCATGCACTGTTAAATTTGTATGAACTTCTGACGTAGAGAAAATGAGATATTCGCCTCGAAAGTCTGGCGTTTTAACACGTACAGGGTACAGCATAGGACGTTTTAATTGAAATCATCATTTTGCTTGAGATTTTAATAAAAAACTAATACCAACTACTAAGTAGTTTAATATATTTCGAATGTTATGTTACGACGAAAGCGATCTGACGTACAGTTTCAGAGTAGGTACTAATGTAAAATAAACTGGGACAATGTATTCGATGGCGGAAAAATTCGAAGGAGACAGGCAACGACAACGGTTTTGTGTAAGTTGAGGGGAGAGGCTAAAACTGCACCAGCACGTGCTTATGGTATATCGTCAAAATGTGGTCAAAATTCAAAATAACGTGTTAGTTTTCCGTTCATACCGCTTCGTATTATATGACACACAGCGCGAGGAAGTACACAGTCACCTATTAAAAGTTTTCTTAGAGAGGGGTTAGTACTAGTAGCATGCGCGTTCAAACTTTTGGCTGGTGAACGTCCTTAAAACCAGGGTTGTTATGATTTTGCCCAGCCCGAAAAAACCCACCTGAAAAAACCCGAAAAAACCCTTGAAAAAACCCATTTTATTTGAAAATTGTATATATGCTCGTATAAATAAGTAAATGAACAATAACATTTAAAATACAAATTCAATTAAATATTTATTGATAACTTATAAAATATACAAAACAAAAATGTATTATACAAAAACGTATAATATAACTAATTATTTATTATACACAGAATATTATTATCTTCTTTATTATCATCGCCAGTGAAATTTATAAATTTTTACCAATTTTGTGGCCTTTTGCCTTTTCTACTCGAAGTATATTTCTCAATTTGGACCAAATAAGTCCGTAGGAACTAAAAATTCTTTCAATTCCTAAATAACTGGCAGGACAGTTGTGTAATTGAACCAAAAAGTCAAAAAATTCTTCATTGGATGATGTTTTTGGGCTTTAATTTTCATAACCTGCCATCATTTACTAGCCGATAGTTCCGTTGTTACTTTATTCAAATAATACATAGATTTAGGATATATATCTTCATCCTTAATTCTATACGCCATATACGGCACTAAGAAATTTGGCTTATAATCTAAAAAAAAGCTTCAGCTTTATAAATAAACGCACATTATATACCTACTGTTTTTATTTATTTCAAATATTTTCTTTAAAAAGCTGCTTTTTTGAAAAAACCCAGTAGTGGGCTGGGCAAATCATGAAAAAACCCGGGTTTTTCACAACCCTGCCTTAAACAGAGAATTTTGTAGTCTACAAGAAAATTGTCTTTCCCCTGTACCATTTCCTATGCTATACACACGCCAAGATGTTCATTATTAATGTCCTGTTCATATCATCACGCCTTGAACAACATACCACCCCCATCGGTCATGCCCTTGTTATGGGGGTAACAACCAGCAATAAGCTCATTTCGATAATCGATACATTTTACACATGATGTACGGTTATTAGCGCAACACACCGTGCATCTGGAAACTTGGTACAAAGTAGTTTTACCATTTTACACAAAAGTACTAGAAACTTTTAGGTATATGGCTCGTGAAATACAGCTATTCAGGTTTTTTATAAGTCTGGACCCTTGTAATTCGCTTATAACTTGGTTTCGTTGATTTTGTGAGAGAGACAGGATTGGAAGACTAATACAATGACAACAATAAAAAGAAAATAAAAAGTGACGTTTAGAATAGTGCAAAATTTCATAAGGATCGGAGATCGGACAAGCAGTCTAGATCTCTAGATGTAGATACAAAACAAACGGACAGACAGACAGACGTACAAACATTCAGCTTTATATATTAGATTGTAAGATCGAGATGCAGCCAATGTAATAAAATGCAATAAAAAATCAATGTTTCAAGTGCAGTTTAGTCTTGAAATATAAAATATACCTACCTTACAATCAAATAATAGTATATTACATTCTCGATTACATTACAAGTCATGAAAATGTTTCATTGCAGACGAGGAGGCGTTTGAAGAATGCGAGGATGCGCAGCGTCCGAGCATTTCTTCAAAGCCTCCGAGTCAAGCAGACATTTTTATGACGCGTGATGTATTCTATTTTTTTTAAATCGGCAATTAAGCTTAAAATTATAAAAAAAATTAGGTTTGCATAAATCATCAGAGCTGTGACAAATTTTAGAAAAAGTTGTCATGACAAATAAACAAAGTTGAAAGTAAAAATGTAAGTAAAAATTTTATTTTCATGCCTAGTCATGAAAATCTTACTTTCATGACGCAAATTAGTCTGGAAATGACGATTTTCATGCCGATTTTGAAAAAATAAATATACCTATATACCAGTAGGTAAATAGCAGGGGCGGACTGGAACTGAAATTTTTACCGGGCTTTCAAGTAATCGGCTGCAATTGTAAGGGCCCTGAAAAGAGAAAACAGCGCCGCAGGCGAATAATTTTTTCGGTTCAAGGCTATACGCCAGTTATTTATACGGAGATTTATTAAATTTAAAAAAAATTTGTGCAAAGCGTGTGATCTCTCAGCCAATATCGTGTCGTCCGTCCCTGGTAAATAGTAAACAGAGACTTATAATTGGTTATTTAAAATCATTGAAATTCATGTGTAGCATAGCTTACTTACTTTAGTTCGTTGTTGTTATTTATTTAAATTGTAGCATAGCTTACTTACTTTAGTTCGTTGTTGTTATTTATTTAAATATTTTGTTCTTGTAACTATTGATAATTGATTTTATAAAAATAACATACCTATTATACAAGTTCTAATTTTTAAATACAAATATTTTTATTGTTCTTTATTTTATTTATATTTATACAAGTCGTATAAGTTTAAATGCTACACATGTACTAGTAAACTAGCTTAAAGAAATATTTGAACGCATTTTAATATTAAGGGGATATACTGCTTGAGTGCAATAGAATCCGAATTCACGATTACTTTTATTATTATATTGCTCAAAAGAAAAATCTGAAATTTTACATTAGTAATGACAAAGCATTTTTGAATTGAAAAATTCAAACTGTATATTGTTCGGACAACAATTAGAGATAAAAAGGAATTAAACACTAGAATTTCGTAAGGATCTCATAAATAAACTATAAAAGTTATTATTGAGTTTAATGACAAAATGAGTAGAACATAGATGTAAAAAGGGCGGAAAATCAATAAAACTATTATTTTATCAATAGAATTGTCATAAATTCTATCTAAACTTGTACAATTTTCGGCGATTTTCGTATAATTATTAAAGCCAAACTAATTACATTAATTAAAGATTTTGAAGATTCCGCACTTTTAGTATGCTTCCTTAATTTACATACAAAAATTCAACATCATACTTATAACAGTATAGATTGAGATCATCACAAAAATCTTTTTAGACTTACACCAGACATCCTCTTTTTCCCGGACATGCCCTCTTTTTACTTCCTTGTACGGAGTAATAAGGAAGTATTGTAATCGCGAAAAATTTCGGTTTTCAGATTTTGATGGAAATATCCGTTTTGACCTTTTCTGAATCCATTATGACTAGTTTCGTCGTGACGTCTGTACGTACGTGCGTGCGTACGTATGTATGTACGTACGGACGTATGTGTGTCGCATAACTCAAATACGGTTAGACGTATAAAGTTGAAATTTTGTATTTAGGACTGTTATAGCATCTAGTTGTGCACCTCCTATTTTTGGTTTAAATCTACAAACCGGAAGTAGTACTTTTTCAAATATTTCGATAAATATTTAATTGAAGACAAATTTTTTAATTTTAAATGAAAGATTATGTGATTATTACCTATAATCGGTATTTTATAAATATTTTTGTATCTGGTATCATCGTATCATTTAGGAATAATTAAAGTATATATTTATAATTTAGTATTTCGGTATCTTGTAGTCCATGATCGATTAACATTTGTTACTACGTAAAATTTAAATGATTATGACATGACAGTGACAATAGTAAAATATGCTTTATATCTTCTTCTGCAGTTTAAATAAAATGACTAAAATATATTTGTGAGTATACTAGTATAATAAGTTAAAAGAATTTTTTATATTATTCTACATTTTAGTTATTAAGAAAAGTATGAACACACAAGGCGTACAAGGAAGTCATGTGGTGTCCACGTTAGATTTTTTAGGGTAGATGTCCGGGCCCGGTATCTATTTTCATTTTTAATACAATTGTCTTCTTTTTATAAATTCAGATACTTTACATTCATAATTTTCCGGTATTTGCCGTAATACGAATTTTTTTTATTAAATTAAGGATACCTCACAGATGAAAAGTACATTAAAATATGTGATTATTTTAATACTATTTATTATAAGTAGTGGCAAAGTAGTGGTGCCAATTTCAAATTATTTTTGTTTACCTCACTTCAATTCAATTCAATTCAATTCAATTCATATTTATTTGCTTAAGGCGGTAAAGCCTCATACAAATTGTGGTTGACAACAGAGTACAATATATCATGGTGATGCTATACAAAGAAAAAAATTATAATTATTATTTATTATATTATTACTAATTTTCTTTATTGATTTATTTTATTTTCTACTACTTTATTTTTACTTGCTAATAGTTCACGTTATGTACTTTGAATTATTACTAATTACTACTAATACTATTACATTTTTATTTCTTTTACTTGGAATGTGAATATATTTATAATACTATGAGTACAGTATATACATAATAATATTCTCTATTCATTAAGACAAAAGCTACGCAGTTTAAGTGCGTTTACAGTGTAATAAAAAATATTATTTATTTTTATTTTATCAGGATTTTCTAAAATTGAATATAGATTGGGTTCTTCTGTGGTGTGTGAGATGTAAGTTTGTAAATATGCTTGTCTTAATGGAGAGAATATAGGGCACTGAATCAAGAAATGATAGAGGTTTTCTGGCTGGTGGAGGTTGCATATCGTGCAGTTGTTTTCAGCATTAAGTTCATATTTAATATTATTATAACATATTATTATTCTGTTTTTATTTGATAATTTTAATTGAACATACACTCGTAATTTTACTACGGATATTTTAAAGTTGTAATAACTTTCCTGTTTAAAGTCATGTTTGAGAAGCTTGAAGTGAGCATTGTATCTTGATATTCGCGAATTTCATATATCTATTTCTCGTGTTTTTTGGCGGTATTTTGATATAAATTCTGTAATTAAATGTTTCGAAGTTTGTTGTTTTTGCCATGTATCCTCTGAATTGTTTTGCTGTAGGAATGCCCGTATTTGTGTGCACCAGTTGTATGCCGGTTTATTTACTGGAGATCTGTCAAGTTCTAGTAGACGGTTATATAAGATTTTGGGGTAACGGGTATCATCCATGTTTAATATTTTTTGCCACCATAGGCAAAGTAGTGGTGCCAATTTCAAATTATTTTTGTTTACCTCACTTGAAAAATTCGCATTTGATTCTGATTTTAGCCAGTGATAATTTTTATATTCAAATCAAAATTTTAGATAATCACAACATTCATGCTCTTATGAACCCACAACTTCGCTAGCAGATCTGACCACAGGATCTGACCACCATGAATAATTTTGGTACGTTAGTCCGGTCGGCTATCATGGCTTTGTGGCGGCTGCAATAATTTATTTATTGAAGTAAGCTAGCTTTGTTTATATATTTTTAAGACTGTGTGCTGAATTTTATTAATTATTATTATGATTGTGTGACAACCCGTGCACTTTGTACTACTGTCGGGAAGAACACAAGGGGTTTTACTTGAATCTACTTACTAATTAAGCAAGTTCAATCCAAGGGTAGCGCGACCACCACTGATCGATTTATAAACTCTCGATCAGAAGAGTTAAGAGAAGTGTTAAAGAAAAAGGAACTTTAATAAAACACAACAGCGGTAAATTTAACCAATGAATTATATTTAAAAAATAAATAGAGTTTAATTATACTATAATCAAAATGAATTTATAAAAACGAAACTTCCGACATGTGTCTTAAGCGTCTAAGGGAAAAACCTATAATCAATTCGATATTAATTGATTAAGGCCGAAAAAACCTCAAACAGAAGTTCGTAATGAAATTTGGAAAAAACATCAACAATTAATCTTATATATTCGAATCAGTTTAAAATACAATATAACCTTAAATATAAACCTTGCTACACTATTACACTTGAATAATTATAAAACAAATTCCCTTTTTAAGAGCCGATCGATCGGAGAGATTTAATCGTGTTAGTTAAAAACAGCGGATCCTTGACTCTATGTTAGATATAAATCACCGTGCTTATTAACTCTTAAAGAATGTATCACTATGTTAGGAACACAAGACTTAACCCGATCACTCAATTGATTCCAAGTTAGTTACAAAAATTAGTAGTTTCTACTTACATACATCAAGCTTGTTAATCCACAACTTCCAATATCTCACTATACTGATATTCCACTATAACTTGAATTATTTATATCAACTTCACAACTGGAATCCAACTAAGTAGACTTAACTGTCAAATCTATCTCGATCTTTGATTAGCAAAAGTGTTTGACTCTAATAATGAAATTTAGACTGTTATCTTTAATACAATTGACTTATACAAAATTTAGAACTGATCTGATTGATTTTAAAAATGATTACTTAAGTCCTTTTGCAAACGAAGATTATGGCTTATATAACCTTTGTTTGCCTCCGAAACATCCCTACTCAATTCTACTCTTAAAAACTAGCTTACTATTCGTTAACATTTTATATAATAACTATTTTCATTGGTCTAGGGGATGGACTTAGATTTTAGTTACAAGAGGGGTAGTTTTCAGAATTTGGGAAATTTAAGAACGTCGCGTCCATGTCCCTAGACTCGGACCCACAGAGAAATGGTGACAGACTAATAGCTTTGAGTGAACATGACATTTTGTTCATGGTGATTAGTTTATGACATCCGTTTGGACAACGATTTTAAGAATTTTAAGAAATATTGTGTCCCACGATTTCTCTGCGTTTACATCTGTTTTCTTAAATTATTGCTTTAAACTGTCAACTGTAATTCAATATTATACTAGAGAACTAATGTCTTTGTCGCGCAAATATGTTTGGGGCTATCTTGTTACAATTGTATTTTCTTTACGATTTTTAAAATTCAAATTCTGGTAAAATTGCTCGCCACGCCTCTTTCTAAAATAATTTCGCCTGCGGTGCTATAGACCTCGCTTCGCTCAGCGTCATCTTTTCGAGATAAACAAATATGATAACCCTACATCTTGTGGTTAGCTGTAGGGTGGCACAGAAGGGAGTAGATTTAGTTTAATATTAGTTAAATCCGAGGTTAAATCTAGGTCAGACTAATAGTGTTGCTTTCAAAGAAACCGTATTTAATGTTAAAATAATTACATTAAAGGTATTATTAAATCTTGTTTTATACTTTGTATGATGGGTGTCAATACAATATACAAAATAAATAAAATGTGTCATAACAACATCTAGTGCAGACTATGCTTTGACTATTCTGGAATACATAAAGAATACTCAGCAATTTAGGGGGTATCGAAAAAAGGAAATTATTTATGATGCTTTTGGGGTAAAGTTGCGGAAAAGTTGCCCCTATACATAAGTAACTTCTGTTCAAAATTTCACCACCCTAGGATAATGTCTTCTGTTCTGGCAAGGGACATGAAATTTCAAAAATTTAGTAAAATCGCCAAAAGAAATTTTTTTATTTTGTAATTTTTTTAATGTCACAGCACTTTGCGGTAGTGTGCAAATGTTGTACCTATATATGGTTAATTACTGTGCAAAATTTTACGCCCCACGTCCAATATGTTCTGTTCTGGCAAGGAGCCTGAACAGGGTTGTTATGTTTAAAACAATTTGTTTTAAACAAACTGTTTTAAACATGTTTTAAACACGGCCTAATGTTTTAATGCATGTTTTAAACTGTGTTCTAAATCAGGTGTTTAAAAATGATATCGAAATCCATTCACGACGCATAACACAAACAAAACAAATTCAACTACCGACCATCGGTGACTCCTAGCTACGCAGCTAGAGCGATGTAAATCCCTGTCTTCGCACAAAAAGTAGCATTATAGACATATTTCGATGAAAATAATATTTATTTAAAACAGATATCCTGTTTAAAACATGTTTTAAACATGCTTTTTTGTTGTTTAAAACATGTTTTTTTGGGCAGAGTTAAAAACATGTTTTAAACCAAAAAAACAGTTTTAAACAGTAAAAAACAAATGTTTTGTTTAAAATTGAAAAAAACATGTTTTTTTTCAACCCTGAGCCTGAAATTACCCAAAAATCGACAATTACACTGTTTTTTCATTATTTAACTAACATTTATTCCGTGGGGCGTGAAATTTTGCACAGTAATTAAACATACATAGGGGCAACTTTTGCACACTACTGCAAAGTGCGGTGACATTAGAAAAATTAAAAAAAAATATTTTTTTTGGCGTTTTTACTAAATTTTTCAAATTTCACGTCCCTATCCAGAACAGAAGACATTATCCTAGGGTGGTGAAATTTTAAACAGAAGTTACTTATGTATAAAGGCAACTTTTCCGCTCTACCCCAAAAGCATCATAAATAACAAGAAACAATTTTTGAGAAATTAAACTTTAAAAATCCCTCGCGTGCAGTGCGTTACGTTAGGTACAAAAGTTAAAATAATTCGATCTCTAAATATTGCCGACCTCAGTTGGCTTACAAATTAGTTGTATTCTGCATTCTCGAAATCCTCGCTGAAAAATCTCCGTACAAATTGCAGTTGCAATTAAAACTGTTTACTCATTACTCATTCTTTAAACCCATTCACAAATCAAAACATCGATGTTTCACTACCACGTACCAGTACAGCTTTCCAATACAATTCATCTCGTCTCGTAAAGTGTATCTGTGTAACGCTGTAATGTGTTATGTGGAATGACAGAAGTGTAAAGGAACGCAAGAGAGGATTTATAGAACTGCTGCTGTGCTGCTGCAAGTAGAGTATTCAGAGTGTGAGATTGCACATCGTTTGGCCAACGTGAAAATGGAAATGGATTGATATTGATCGTTGAAATGATAAATACACACATGTACAATTTGTACAACGATGTTGGTGATTTATTTTCGGAAAGTAGGACATTACAAATTTTATTTTCAATGTCAAAACAGTCACTTTCTTCTGTTTATATTTTTGTGAGGTTAGTGTCCAGCTGCATTTATGTTAGCTTAAATCTGGGAAAAAATTAAGTAGCTTTAATTTTTCGTTTATTGCACTTAAATCTGCATTCACAGAAGCATTTAGTTTTAAGGTTTACCATGTATGTTTACGTTTAAGAAAGTGAGTGCGACTCGAGTGCTGAAAAGCACCCTCCTCCCCAATTTAGATAAGTGAACTTTTCAAAATTATTGCATTACTCTATTTTCTTGGTCTGTTCGTTAAATTAAAAATTAAATGTGTATAATAGTGTATAACGCACATTATTAAAATTAAATTATGGAAAATTAAGGGTTTATTTGGATTTAAAGGTTTCAATATAATAGGTATGTGTAATGATTTTTCATCTTCATAAAAATTTGTGATATTATTTAGTACAATTTTCCTAAGGTCTCCTCCTCAGAATTTTGATTTTCAGACGGATTCTCTGTTGCTGTAACGAACAGAGTGCCGCTCAAAACAGTAAGTTAACTTTATTATTTTTAGATGAGGTAATTTACTTGACTGGTGGTAGAATGAGGAATGGAGAAAAAAATTACTGGGATGCAGTCAACAATAAAATATAGGTACCTATTCTCAATCGACTAGTTTCAACGTCACATACGTCATCCTCAGAGGAGATGAGAAATTTAAATTTATATAATTTACAAGAAAATATCATGGGTAAGCAATGTAAAACATTAGGAATTGTTGTCAAAATACTATTATATTTTGAAATACATAAGATTTCAAAAATTGTCGTTAAAATTATAACATAAAAATGTTGTCGTCCTTTCAACGAAATATTTTACTGAAGTACTCGTAGTTTACGTATGTATGACGTCGAAATTAGTCGATCGAGAATATATTTTATTGTTGCCTGCATCCCAGTCATTTTTTTCTCCATTCCTCTTTATTATTTTTTTTGAAGTTATTTAAATTTAATTTAAATTTAAAACCCACCCCTGTCTCCACTGAGGGTAATCGGTGCACAAGCTTACGACTTGTCGTAAACCTTAAATCTAAATGCTTATGTGAATGAGGATTCACGTGAGTCAAGGTCAATGCCAAGTACTTTTAAACTGCAATGTAATAAGAATTAGGTTACTAATGTATAATTTTATTTAAACACAAACAAAAAAATATGCTGTCAGCCAAAATATGAACTATGTTGAAATATTTTGCACTTAAGGGTACTTAACATTTTTTTATATTGCAGATTTTTTTATTTTTGTACAATATTTGACTTATAAGAAGATAATTAATGTTAAAAAAATCAATAATTATGTTACCAATGTTTATAAAAATTGATTTAAAATTTACATGTTTCAAAGCAACCCCTCTAATGTGACGTCACGTGTGCTAGCCATAAGCCGCAGGTGCGTTGATGTTTTATTTGGGCGAGATGTTAGGGGGTTATTTTGTAATGTCAAAGTAACAGTGATTTTAAAGTTTATTTTATTTCTTACCTGAAACTACTCTTTGCACAAACAATATGTTGTAAAATTAATACTTATATCGCTTGTATCTCAAAATAAAGACAAAACACGCAGAGGTTCTATTTTGATATCTTCAAAATTTCAAAATTGTCACTGTCAACACAATCACAACAAAAACTTCCCCTTTGCCCGACAGACATACGTAGCAAAAAAAGTATAGCTGTCTTCGTCTAACACTACGACGGCACGTAGAAACTTAACCCAAACATGCGAAGCACACGTGACGTCACATAAAAATACCTGAATTTTCAATAATTTTTTTCTCCTGTAATAATAAAATTTATGCAAAATAAAAAAATACTTCAAACTTGGATTCAAAAATAGTTTCACATATAAAAAAATCAGCATAGGTGTTAAGTACCCTATTGTTTAAAAAAATTAATATTCAATTAGTTCGTTAAAATATCATGACTCTTGCGGGGATAAACGATCCAAGACCTATCTACATGATTCTATTGATATTTTGATCACTAGTGATGCCGTGAGACGAGACGAGACGAGAAATAGTCAATTCTCGTCTCATCACAAATTTTCGAGACGAGAATTTTTAGTATTCTCGTCTCGGTCATTTTTCAGCTGTTCATTTCTCGTCTCAAGGAACCCGATTCTCGTCTCGTCTCAAATTTCTCGACAAAAAATTAGAGCCACCTAACGATTTTTGCAAGAACTATTAGATTTCGCGTCATGCCCATGTCACACATGTAATACTTGTATAGAGTGATCAAAACAAACTGACAGTCACGTGACCCGCAATTTTCTTAATTGCTATTAAAACTAGACTTCTAGGAAGAAAAGTTTGATTTTCAAGTTCATGGGTGTGCGACTTAGGATAATAAAGATTTTTTATTTTAGTAATTCTACAATATTTTCTAAATGAATAATTAAATAAGTTACAATAGCCACCGTTTCGGAATTATAATTAGTGAAGACCACCGAAAACCGCCAATATTTAAAAATAAAACTTGTGTGCAGCGCGCCATCTGTCGGTAGTAGTGAGTAGAAAAAACATCGTAACCTCAAATTTAATGATCAGACTACAACTACAACTTGAATGTATTTGATTATAGTTTTTTATTCGTTACAAAAAACATTGTACAAACCACTTGCGGGAAGACACCATCCCAGCATTCGCGTAAATGAAACCCTCGCTTCGCTCGTGTTTCAAAAAACCGCTCATATGGGATCAAAATCTTCCCGAATTTGGTTCATAACTAACTATTCACTCGTTCACTATTCTTGATTATTCTTTTAATAATGTAGCTCCTGATGATGACGTATGTGACGTCGAAACTAGTCGACTGAGAAATAAAATATTGTTGAGTGCATCCCAGTAATTTTTCTTCATTCCTGATTAAAAAAAGATATTTTTAAGTAAAAATTTCGAGAATTCTCGAGTTCTCGAGAGTATTTCTCGTCTCAAAATTATGAATTCTCGTCTCGCCCCGAAAATCCGAGACGAGAAATTTACTGATTCTCGTCTCGTAATTTCGAGACGAGACGAGAATGAGACGAGAAATTTCTCGTCTCGGCGGCATCACTATTGATCACTATAACTCAACAGTAGTTGAATATTTATTTGAATAAATGCTACTTTTAATATAACTGTAATAAATATTATAGGATACCCGAGGATACCAATAATTATTTATTTAATATTGGAAAATGAATACATTTATTTTATTTATAAGAATATGGCAGAAAACAAATAAATTTATTTCATTTATTAGAGATGCATGCAAATCCAGTAGCATTCAATATTAATTTAACATAACATTTTGCAAATTTTCTTGACATATTATTTTTGTTTTCTGATCAGTATCATACGATATCTACTTTGTACAACAGAAGACAAAAACCACAAATTCAGATACACACGGGGCAAAATGTTCACACAATTCGTAGTATAATGACACCGAGAGTGACACTGCATAATTGCAGATTAAATGCACAAGTAGTGGCTCTACGTTTCTACGCAAATTTTAACTAGCCTCATAATCTGGTCAGTAATTAATTGTGCGGACGTTTTACTGCGTAATGCTGTGACCGGCTGTGACCAAGTCATCGAGTGAGAGTCCGTAATTGGACCAAATACATTTTTTCCAAACAATAATGTTATCAAATATTAAAATTGCTACATATCAAATTTTAATTTTACTTACTCATAATTTCACGTTATGGTATTTTCCTAAAACGAGATTTCACAATTAGCACTGATAGCCACATTTGCAAAATATGTCAGTAGGTACACAATGTCATGCTGATGTATGCAAAATTATTAGTTAATGTTGTGTATTTCGTATTACGTATACTTGTCGTCGGTCTGTTATTAGAAAAATAAATTGAGATAAATATAATATGAAATAGAAATAGTAGTAGGTTACTATTTATTAATTTATCTTTTAAATTCGAGTATGCTGCGTGCTATTAATTTATCCGAGAATTTATCTATGAGAATTCGTAGGAAATCGTAGGTACTCTAGCACTTCCATAGATGTAAAAAATTTTGAGACCTGCTAAAATTTTTGAAAATTACCAACATTTATGAAAATTTTGGTAATAAAATAAAATTAGAATTCAACTTTTGGGTACCTAGATACTAAATACTATAAATTAGATGATATAAGTATAGGTATTGTACTATGTACATCGTATATTCTAATATCTCCCAAACAGTTCACCGATACAAATTAGCAGTTAAAAAAGTAATCATTTGAATCTGACAGCTCCAGGCTTCGTCATAATAATAGCTCGAACAACTTAAATGCATTAATTACAAACAAACAAGGGTATAAAAATTTGTTTATAAAGTAATTTAAGTCTCTATAAACCACACAACAAAAGTCATTAACTCCTACCATGCACCGTATGTGGTAATAAAAATAAAAGGCTTTACGATTTTTCATTAAAACTTTAATTAAATGTATGTACAAAATGTTCAGTTGAAATCTGCTCACCCACATAGAAAAACAGAACAAAGTAGAAATAGATTTGAAGAGAAGAGAAGGCGTAATTCAATTGTGAACCCAATAAAGATAGATAATATGTAATATATGTCGTACACAGATTGTAAAATTAGGCTATTTATAAAAAGCCTAGGCATAAAAGCACATTATAAAACACAATGTCACGTAATTTTATTTCACTCAAGAAGGCTGTGTATTTGGTTCTTTATTTAGTTCAGTTCAATCAACCAAAACTGAGAATGTGGGACTCACGAAAGGTATTGTTTTGTTTATTTAGTTTAGTTCAATCAGAGTTTGTATCAGAACCGAGTATTTTAAGACTCAAGAAGAATATATTTTTAAATTTAATTCAGTGCAATTGGAGTGTCTACCATAACCGACTCTGTGGGATTAAAGAAGGGCATTAGGTTTTTTATTTAGTTCAATTCAGAGTTTTTATCAAAAAAAACCGGCATACTGCATATTGTGTAAAAAATTTATATGATAGGTATTGTATTTTGAAAACTACTGATTTTATAATTAGCCTGCGACGAAGGGATTGCAATTATATAAATATAATTATTTGTGTAATTATGAAAGTGCGGATTATATGCAGGCAAATAGGATTAAAATATGCATTGAAATAAAGCCAAAATATGCTAAATATATGCAGAAAATTAAATAAATATGCAATATTTTACAAATATATGCAGATATGCAACATAATTCTATTCATTTTTACTAATAATTTATATTTATAAATCAGAAAATAATAATATAAACAAAACAACGTACAACTTCTGGCATACGACTTGTGTACATACCTACCTTTAAAATAAATGTAAAAATTACTGAAAGTTGTATAAAATTTCAGCGATTATAAATTTTATACATTTCAATTTTTTTTAAAATTTAAATTTTGGGTTAAAAGGTACAAACTATGCTGTTATATGCATTTATAATAATTATATTTAAAATATATTGAAATATGCAAAATATGCAAAAAATTATACCATATTTTGATCTATTTATGTATGAAATGCAAACGTTAAAAATACCAATATGCACAATAATACAATATAATGCAAATGCATATAATACAATATATGCAAATCGAGATGCAAATGCATATAATACAATGCAAATGCATAATCCGTAATCCGTAATTATCATATGCAGGTAAAAGCAAGTAGGTACCTAATAATAATTATTAGACAATGTTAACTGTTTGTATGATTTACTGTGTCAATATATTATGTAACTTAATATACGTGCACCGTACAGTGCATGACATTACATGTGTAGCATACATCACGTACATTGTGGTTTGCTTATATTACTATCATTCTGTCATATGTGTTGCTCTATACGCATGATACGAGTATACCTACCTTCCTAAACTCAGGTACCTATACTAATTCTGATTTGTGGCTTCTGTTTGGAATATTATTTCCAAAATATTATTGTCTTCTGACGTTCGAGGGACGCAATCTTAAAATGCAATAAATATTGTAACATTTTAGAAACTACACTGGTGGAAAAAATGAAACACTTGAAATTCGTAAAAATTTCGACCATTTTCAAACCGCCATAACTCGGCGTATTTTCAATCGATTTCGATGACAGGGGTGGAAGGAGTTGCGCTTAAGTTCGTATGAAAGTAGACACTTCAAAGTTTTTCGCCCGCAAAGATTCATCGAAATCGATTGAAAATACGCCGAGTTATGGCGGTTTGAAAATGGTCGAAATTTTTACGAATTTCAAGTGTTTAATTTTTTTCCCACCAGTATATTTATGTATTAATGTATTAATTTTAGACCTGTGGTGCATGATAATATAATATATTGATATATTAATATAACATACGAAAGATATCTCAATTAAAATATTTTAGTTGATCTTGCTTTCGGAAAAATCTAATACTTTGCAATTTATATTTATTATACCTATGCTAGATCTATATAATTAGTAGTATAACAAATAGGTACTTATTTGACACCACTTCAATCACCTTTGTTAAAACTACTTACCTACATTCGTAAATATTAAATGAATCAAAGCAAGTTTGAAAATATGGAAAATATTCTGTATTTTTCTGTCATTTTAGTATTATAATAACAAACTATCTCCAATGAACTTTTCGAATGTCTGCATTTGACAGACAAGTCACACAATTCACATAAAGTCCAGTCCAACGTTCTATCCTGCGATTCGCTTTGTTCTCTAAACAAACGACTTTCGTCCAACGCCTACTCGATGTAATATACTATCGGACAATGTTTGGCAGGCGTGTGAAATGAAACACTATATTCAACACTAGGCTCGGCGTTCCTGCGAACCGGTACGGGTATAGTGACCAGTAAATAGTTACCATTTGAACGGTAATAAATTCAAAATCCCGATTGAGACTAGAGACAAGAGAAACGAGGGTAAGTCAATAGGGATTAAGTAGATTACAGAAGATTCGAGGCGCACAATAGTAATTAAAGTCGAAAAGTTAAAATAATATTCACTGCAAGTAAATGAAAACAGCCCATCAAAAAACATGAAATTTCAAACCGCTGTAACTTTGAGTTGAGACATTTCATTCAAATCACTTGAAATTTTGAGTCCCTTAAGCTAAAATGTTGTCTTTGTAATGCATAACATCAAGTCGACTGCAATTTCGCCTCTTTCGTCACGCAAACCGCGTGTGCGAAAATACTTCACATTCGGGGATTTCTTTGGGGATAAGTAGCCATAAATTGATACTCGTAAATAGGTTTACGGCCCAAAAACATTTGGGGCAATTTCCTTATCACAACGCCTAAACATACGAAAATTCGATAATTTGCAATAAAGTTATGATCTTTTATTTTAAAGAAAAACGACATTTGGATGATTTAATGTGAATGAAAATTTTAATTTCAAGACAATACCTAATCATTACAACGTCAGTTCGTAAAACACAGAAATAAAATTTAAAGTTGTTAAAAAATATAATAATGATAAATTGTAGAATAACATGCGGTTTCACACGAAAGATGATAAGGGAGCACAGACGCCATTTTCTGAAAACCGTGACTCAATGGGCGTGGGAAAAATATTCAAAACCGTGACCAACGGGCGTTGCAGTGTATTTTACCACGACCATATACGAAACGAACAGTTTCCATTCTTTTACCAGCTACGAAAATAAACAATATCACATCCCTTCAACCCGTTCGATATGATACCGAACAGTTTCAATTTTTGTTTCACCTTTTAGTAGGCGCGCGTGTGTTTATAATTTTATCCTGTCATTAGGTAAGTGTTTCGTCAAAAATTGCATTATTCCATTAAAATGGACAAACACGACACTAAAAGTGATTTATCCACATAAATTAAAGTAATACCTTTGCTGTAAAAAGAATTTATATTCTTTTTATTGAAAATCTTGTACCTATATCATGATATATTTAGTCGCGTTAATGAAGTCTTTTCCTCGGAAGTCCTCAAGAACAGCTCCGATTTTGATGATTTTTTAAAAATAATTTTGTTTTTTATATTATTCGAAATCAGAAACCTTTTGGAGCGGGGACATAATTATTTATATATTGTTTAAACAATATTTATGCTATTTATATAAAAAATTCAGTTTTTCCTGGATTTTTTTGAAAAAATTAATTTTAGTATAAAAAATACTTGTTAAAATAAAGTTTTTAGTAATAATTCAATATAGAGCAGTAATTTTGTCACCCAAAAAGTGGTAACCCACAAAAAATCAAGACATTAGTATCGCCGCGTCCGGTTTCAAGCATTCGATTCCATCTTACCGGTTGCCACGCTAAACAAACGGTAAGTAAATTAACAGAACGGTAAGTAAATTTAATATTAATTACGGAGAAATTAATATTTGCGTATGGATAAAAAAGAGCAATAGTGCAAAAATGATATAAGCATCACGAACGTTAAGGAATTACCGAGGGAATTACCGACGTCAGAAAAAATTGGAGCATTGTCTTCCATCGGTAAACTGTCCTTACCGTTCTTGATAATTAATATACTATTACAATCGCTAAATTTTTCTGACGTGGTGCTTAATAATTTCTTAGATTAGAATGCCCCTTATTATGTACATCAAGTACCAGAAGTAAAATTAGTCAATTATTACATGTTAAAACAATTCTTTAAAATAGGACCCTGTTTGAAATACCCCGGATGCAATTATTATAATTACATTTTCTTGAAGGTAAGAGTTGAGTTGAAAAAGTCATTTCTGACAAAGGGGTAAAATCGAGTGTAAAATAAGGCACGATTTTATATTACGACTCTCTAGCTATATTTTTTTTCTTTCTATATTTCATATTATTTCTAAATTATAACACAAAGTTACGCGAATCATTCATAGTGAATGCAATCCGCATGTTTAAATTATTCAAATAATATTTTTAAATTATCAGGTATTTTAAATTTTAAATGATTCGAAAGTTGATTATTCTAAATTTTTACTTAGTTTGTTTATAGTTAAAATCATTAAAAAAATGATTGTATATTGCAATAGTCGGTCTTACCTTTTAATATTTTTGGAACTACTGTATTTGGTGTTCGATTATTATGTACCAAGTATAGATTTTGAATTAATATTTTCATAAATAATGCAAATGATGTTGTGAGTTGTGATTATTATTAGTGATATGAGTATGAGTTGTTGTATTGTTATGAAAAGAGTATGCCTGTATTTAGTATTTATATTTTGAAGGTTAAATCAACTTATTCTGTAAATCTAGATATCATTTTGTATTAAAAAGATAATTTATAATATTTTTTTCAATAATAGCTTGCCAAAGGAAACAAATATTTTTTACTTCTTTATTACCTATACTCATTTATTATATCTAACTGCGTAAAACTGTAATACCTACTACAATCGAACTATGATACTAGTATCTTCTGTAAAGAAACGAAACATTTTATTAAAAAATATATAATTATTCTCTTATATTTTAAATGTATATTCAACTCATAATACTTAAAGTAGCAATTGTGGAGTTAATTAGCCACCATTTTGTTTATGGCTGGTGAAGTGTGGTTCCCAATAATTTTCAGCAATGATTTGAAATTTAGACAAGCCATAATTTAGTTTTACAATGGTTTAATCCTGCCGAACAACGCCTTTTTTATTGCTTCTAAATTCTGTATTTATCAAAATATATTGATAATATAACTTTTTGACTTTGTCTAATTTACCATAACAAAGGTGCACATATACTTATTTGACAGAAATTGACAAAAAGTAATGTAAACCCAAAATTCAAAAACAATTTATTTGGAAATATTTAACAAATTAGCAACGTATTATTATTTTAGTAGGTACTTATTTTATTAGTTATGACTTGTTTTAATAGAATTTGTAGGAAATTCCACTTGAAAATGAATAGAAACGTGTATGATTTTTGGGCAACGAACGACAATTTGATGAAAGTTGATAATTATTGTTTGTGCATTTTTGTGTGTCAAGCAAATATTTTTTAAGGGTTACAGGACGATAATTGTTTATTCTCTCTTGCCATTTGTATGATCAACTAAGGGTCCAAATATTATTATTTAGTAATAACAAGCAAAAAGAAAGGCAACAAACAGAAAAGAGTGGAAAGATATGATTAAAACAATACAGTAAACTAAGAAATTGAAAACAATCTCGACACCCGAAAGGGTAAAAGAGATTTAAATGATGATAATAATAATAATAATAACATTTTTGTAATTTTAACATTAATATTTACGCTAATAAAATAAGTTTGAGTCATATTGACCCGAACACAATAAGTGTAACAAAATGCGAACAGAACAGCAGGGTTAAGTTGAACTTTCCAAATTAGACGGCAAACGAACTGGTCAAGCAGTTTTAATTGGACGCTGCGACAAATAAATATAAAAACAATTTTATTTGAGCTGAAATGTTCCATAATGACGTTGTCATTACACTGTTTACTGTCCATAAAGTAAGTATCACATTATTGCTACAAAACAGCCGAAAACAGCAAAACTAGACTCATATCAATGTCAATTTAGTAAAAAATAAATAATTTCATATTTATTTAATTGTATGCAATTTCTGTATCGGATTATTAAATAAATATGTTTTGCTGTTATAAAGTAATTCAAATTTAAAAAAGAAGTAGGTATAAGTATAATCATAGGTATGAGTATTAGCGAAAACTTAACTTAGGATAATGAAGTCCATAATATTTGTTCTAAATTAGCGCCATTATGTTATGCTATTAAAAAATTAGTGCAGATAACGAACACAAAAACAGCTAGAGCCTTTTATTATGCTAAATTTAATGCTATTATGACATACCTACAGTATTTTATTTTCGGGCTATGCTTCAACAGCAATCAGAGTTTTCAGAGTTCAGAGTTGCAACAGAGAGCTATTAGAAATATATTTAACTTAGATTTTCGTGAGTCCTGCAAAGAGACTTTTAAAAACGAAAGAATTTTAACTCTACCATGCTTGTATATTTACTCAGCTATTTTACACGTACACACGTCTCTTGACAACTTTGTCAAACATGAACAAATCCACAGTTATAATACTTACTAGAAATAAAAATGATTTAGTTATTCCTTAGTGCAGATTTTAGATATTACGTCCAAGAATCCAAATATAATTATTGGTATAAAACTTTATAATAAACTTTCAATACATTTAAAAACAAAGATGTCATTGAAATTGTTTAAAATTAAATTAAAATATTTTCTAATCCATAAATCATATAGTGTAGATGAATTTTAACATGACAAATTATGACTGTAAAGTTATTGTTTTCTATATTAATTATTTTATGTATTTCCTGTCGTGCTAGATATCAGTGTACCTGATCTATTGGCAAATAAACAATATTATTATTATTAGTTTAAAATTATCTTCTTATTGCATATGTACCGACATGAATAGTGGAATTCTGTGCAAATCTGTATCTAAGTTTTACTGTAAATCTTTAATATTGAACATTGAACAAAATCACATCAATGTTTATTGACAAATATAAAAATGTGCATATGATTATAAATTTCATTGCGATTTTGTTTAATATTTACAGTTTTATAGATCTGTACCAACTACAGATATGAACAGAATCCCACCATAAGTATGTTTATATTTTCGTAACTAATGTAAATATGTAAATAAAAAATATATATCGCAATAATAAATAAAAAAATAGAAAAATACTAACATGATCAAATAAATAAAAAATAGTTATGGCAGGGTTGCCATGTCGGTAACAAACAAAAACGTATGATTCCCTTGCATTTAATGTGTTTCCTTCTATTTTAAACATCTCCTAGGTATCTATTGTAAGCAAAAATAAAAATTTCAAATTTGATTTTTGTTCTATTTATTTAAAGAAAGTGAAATGGATGCTCTTAATTTACTTAAATTGGTTTGGCACCTTTTTTTTGTTTCCTCCCACATGACACTTAAGTTGTGATTACAGAATATTACCGCAATATAATTACTAGTTTATTATCATAATAGATCTAGAAATTAACAAATTATTTTAGCAATAATTATGTTTCAGTAATTCGATATACTTACACAAACAATGGGGTAATAAATTTAGTTACAAATTGGATCAATTGAAAATAATTGCAAATGTGAAACTGAAATCAAATACCTGTAAAATGATATAGTAAATTATAATTTACAAAAACTACGCATTATTTATTTTTTGAATAGACTGTGATATAAATTTAAAAATAGTATGTTATGTAGGACTGTAATCGTAATTTTTGTCATCAAGAATAAAGTTATGTGTACCTACTTACATCTTACATTTTACATTAGATCGACATTAGATGATTACATTCTTACCAAGATCTCTACTGGCTTTCTACCACATTAAAATCATGACAATAATTTATAAATAATATACGGTGACCATTCGTACTGTATTATATAATACAGTAGGTACAGTATTTGAAGGTGTTGTACTGTATTTGTATTTTAAATATTATGAAAATTGTATACTTTTTTAATTACCTACTGAATGTTAGCATATGTGCTTTAGTATGTTAAAGATTCGTTCGCAGAAGCACAGACATATAAATGCAACCTAATTTACCAGTAGACCGCGCTGACAAATGAAAGAAAACGACAGAGTAAAACATAACATAACCCATAAATACTATAATACTCTGAACTCGGTACTTACCTATTCTTCCTACTCTTTAAAGTTACTTCAATTTTATGCTTTATTTTGTGTAATTCTATGTTCAAATGAACAGTAACTATTTACAAACGTTTTAGTTCAATCACATTTTTTAAGTTATAATTATAATGCCCAAAAGAAGAAAATGTACATTAACGATAAACTACAAAAATTATTTAAATTTGTAAAGAAAACATAAAAAATCTGACGTGGCCACCACAAGACCTCCCGTCATACCTACTTTATTCTTTTTACTTATTACCTATACAAATATATTAATATATAAGTACTATTACTATACTGCTACTATTCACAAATATATATTAGTCATTTTATTTACACTCCAGAAGAAGATATACCTAAACGATATTTTACTACAAGATACCGAAATACTAAATTATAAGTATTATACTTTAATTATTCTTAAATGATATCAGATACAGAAAAATTTATAAAATACCGATTGTAGATAATAATCACTTCCGGTTTGTAGATTGAAACCAAAATTATATTGGGCTTTTAAGAATCGTATTGAAACCTTAAATACAAAATTTGGTATTTAAATGTTTGATATTTTTGGAGTTATCGTGTATCAAAAATGTGTAATTCGTATTCTAGAGACCCTAAAACGTGCTTATCTGCCAAAAACTCATACTCGAAAATTTTGACCCATCACAATACCTCTTTTATAGAATATGAGGCGAGAGGTAAAAACAATAGTAAAGTTTAATTTAACTTATCATGTGTGCTGCCAGATTTTCTATTTAATTTTTGCTTTAAAATAACGTTCAGAAGTGTATGTTTTTCAAAAAATTTCTACGGGTATATAGGAGAATTACTCCTTCCTAAGCCGCGCCCAAGACCAGGGCGAAGCGGACTCTTTTTCGCACGCTTCTTTTCTTCTCTTATAATGTATTTTCATGTTCACTGTAAATATAGAGTAAGATATACCTGTTTGTCCCACATATAACGACATATTTTACATACATAATAATTAAAAAGTCACATAATTGATTAACATTGTACTGTTCTTGAAGTTATTTGTAGCGTTAAATTTCAATGCAAACAATTATTATTTTTCACATTAACAATATAAAAACGATTTTCTTTAATTGAAAATACAATTCAAGAATTGCGTTACCTTCTACGACCTCTGAAGGTATCTACAGAAGATTGCTCTCATAATACTTGGTAAAGTGGGTACTTTATATTCAACACGCCGTACCAAATTAAATCGAATAATGGCAATATTTCCTATCTATTTTACAATCATTCGTTCACAGCCCTGAATACACTGTGCTCCGGGAGTGAGACCGCGCAACTGCCAAATTTAAATTTGAATTTACCTTCTCAAAAAGAGATTTGAGAGATTCCGATTGAAGTCATGAAATTCCGATTTATGTATCAACGTAAAATTGGGAGCCATTTGATAAAACTGAATTTAATGGGAGAGTGTAATTTATAATTTATGAGAGAATTTCGGTATTAGAAGCTAGGCTAGAAATGTGGAAATAGTAGTGATGCCGCCAAGACGAAAAATTTATCATCGCAATTTTCGTCTCGTATCGAATTTACGAGACGAAAACCAATAAATTTGTCTTCTCGAATTTTGGAGATCAGATAAGAATTCAAAACTACGAGACAAGAAATAGTTCTCGAGAAAAATTGAAAATATTTTTTCATTTTACTTTGTTAGTAGCATTTTTTTGTTTTGATATAAATATTTTTATTTTTAAAACAAGAATTGTGTGCAAATTTAACAGAAATTTACAAAAAAGTCTCTAAATTAACTTCTAGCTTTTCAAATAGATGGTTAAATTTTTTTTTCTTTCGGAAAATTGAGACTTAAATGAGAATCGATTATTTTTCGTCTCGTCTCGTCTCACAGCATCACTAGGAGAGAAACCTTAAAAATGTCAAAAGCGTATAGATCGCGTATAGATGAAAGTAAATGAAATACGATTACATCTTATTCAATTGGGACATTGAGAGAAATACTATGGCAGGGCGAGGTTTACATTTCAAGTCACTAAATATAAAAAATCTGATGTTGCCAGCACAAGACCTCCCGCCATACCCTACTATTTTTACTACTACAAATATAATTATATCTCGAATTATATAGGTAGGTACAAATATATTTTTGTCAACTAGAAGAAAATATAAATTATGTGTCTCGATTGTCACTGTCACTGTCATAATTAATTAAATTTTTCGTAGTAACAAATATTAAATTAATACTAAATACTCGTAATAAATGAGTTAAATGACTCTTGTCTACAATTTATCTGCCACCGTTTTCATAGGTTAGCAGGTTATACCATACCGAAATATGCTGTATTTGCCGATTCTTCAAATTACTACGATTTCTAAATAAGTAGAGTAATAGTATATATTTCTAGATAGAGAAAATAGTTTCAAAAAAAGTTGTAGCTATAATATTTTCTATATATTTTCATGTAATATTTTTATAAATATATTACAAAACAACCTTCCTGAATAAATTGTCATTTCCGGTTATGGGACAACCACCAAAATCTTATTTGCTGTATGCTAGAGCAGTGGTTCTCAAACTTGTTTGTTTGGCGGCACCTCTAACACTTTAATTTAATTATTGTAATTAATTCGTTTTATTTATTTAAAAATTTCGCGACACTTATGTGGCGTACTTACGGCAACCTAAGGTGCCGTGACACCATCTTTGAGAACCACTGTGCGAAAACATATACCTAACTGTAATCAGAAGTATACCTAAAATTCAATTTTTTTTTGTAAGTATCGAGTAATCGAAGTTTCAACATCCATCCATTCTCATACACATACTTCATTGTGCCTATCGAATTTTAGCATAATTATAATACATCCCTTTCAGATATGAGTGGAGGCAGTTGAAACCGGTAAAAGAGTAGATTATCTCGGCATTCTCATTCAAGTTTCATTTTTATCATTTACTAGGTGAGCTACTCGGCATTGCCTGGAAAAAGATACTTTTGTTTAACCTCCACTCCTAATGGCTAGATCGAATTAAAACATACCTTAAAATCGGACTCGGATCAAAAGAGAGTTACATGCAAATTTTCATGAGGAAGATGTGGAGTTTAGTTACTAAGGCTATCACTGTAAAATTCAACAATCAATAATAAATCAATTGATGAAGACTCAAGTTGAAACATTTCCTATTATTAAATTTCAGTAAAGTCTGTTAGTATTATTAAGTTCCTTCAAGAGCAATATTAGTTTTTCTCGAAACATTTATATTATTACGTAACTTTAATAACTTCAAATTTTAAGATAAACGTAAACGATATTTTCCATTTTCGGAATTGAATTTATTATCACTTCTGAAAACCAATAAATAATACACTTTTTCTCACCACACAACAACAAGCAATTAATCTTCATTATCAGTTTTGTTCTATTTTGTTTTCAAGCTGGGTGCAAAAACACTTCTGGAATAGAAATCACTTCAATGAGCTAATGAAACATACTCTGCTCGAAATGTTGATAAAAATGCATGTACAGCGATAAAAAAGAATGCCTAACAGCTAAGAAAGTTGCGCAAAATTTATACCATTAATATTTTAGAGGGTTTAGTGGTTATACGGACAAACAAAACAAAAGATTGCGACAAGAAAGTTGCGAAGAAGAAAAAAGTAGAAGTACCTACCTATGTGTCATGTGTCTAAATCACTTTGAAATTACGTAACTTATTTTTGTTGTTATTGTATTAGTATCTTTTTTTGTGCAGACAACTTTTGCTTTCGGATTAAAACTTTCTTAACGTAAGATTGCAACGGATGCTTTCCGCAAATTTTTTTAATAAAAAGTTGTAACTCATTTCTTTTTTTCACTCGCACCAAAGAACAAATCATATTAATTAATTAATTTAATCAAATATGATCTACAATCCAACGACAATATTGCAATGCGATATACAATTTATAAGTGATAGAAACTCTGTAAAATCAGTTTACTTAATAATTAAATTAATTGTTATCCCTGAAAAATATAACCTAATTAATAGTGGGATTCTGTGAAAATCTGTAGTTGCTACAGATCTATAAAATTGTAAATAATAAACAAAATCGCAATGAAATTTATAATCATATGAACATTTTTATATTTGTCAACAAACATTGATTTGATTTTCTTCAATATTTGATGTGACATTGTGTTTTATAATAAGCTCACATGTTTAGGCTTTTTATAAAAATCATAATTTTACAATCTGCCTACGACATAAATATTGTAGTAGTAAATAGTTTATTGTTACCTTTCGGTGTACAAAATCTTTACAATATTATATTTGCCTACGACATATATATTTCATCCTATTTTTACAAACTCTTGCATTTTTCTAACTAAATGTTATATTTTATATTTCCTGTCATCCTTACAAATCTTTCCTGCATTTTGCGCGCAATCTGGCAGTTGCAATCTTTCTTGAATAAGAGAACAAACATTTCTCATTCTCGGCTGTCTACAGAGATAGAAAAATTACCATAAACTTAATAATAAATGAAACACTACTTATAAATATTCACGTCGAAGAAGAGAAATTTAGCGTGAAGTCCAATCTGTGAACTGAGGTCTAAGACAATACCGAATGGAAACGGGAAGGGTGCTCAAAGGACTTAATTTCACAAAGGTTATAATTGTAGCACTGTTCGCAAATTTGCAGTCGCTCTGTAGGCACTTAATAAGCGCTTTGTTCTTTTTGGTGCGTGGCTGATTTTATGTGATTTGATTGAACCAATTTTTCAAAATAAAACAGTTGTATAATGTGGAATGTTTTAAAATATTTTTGTATTTTTCTTGTTACTGATTTGTTATTCCGTTTATAATGGATTGGATAGGCACTCCAATTTATTACTGTTTTGAAGAATTTATGCCTGCAACGCAACAGCCCTTGGGAAGAACTAAGGATTTTTTGATAGATTTATTTTAATTGAACAGCTCGGCAGCCTTTGGTCACAACAGTACAACTTTATCTACATTTTCTTGAAAATTAAAAGTTTTATTGAAAATTTTTGTTGTTTAACTGTAATACTAACGCCACACTTGTTGTGGACAAATACAGTGGAGTGTTTTTAAACGAATTTTTTTTTTTAATTATGATGATTTATTATTTGTACATTTTCATTACTTAAGGCGGTACACTTACACTTGTGACAAAAATATAGTGAAAAAGTGAGCTCGCTATATTACATATTGTGCCCCTGCTATAACGCACCTACACTGTTCATACATTGTGGGGCAAAACAACCTCCCTAGTTTCAATAGAGAATTGTGAAGCAAGCAGAGGATAGGAATGGCGTGTATAGCGGCCGGTATATATTCAGTTTGCGTTACAAAAGTTTCAGTCGTTAACATAATGAGGACGAACGAGCAACTCACTTTTGCCGTAGAAGCATACATACGCGGAAATGAGTCTGTAATCGCCGCCCAGCGCGCGTTCCGTATTCGATTCCAAATTCCCCGTCGTCAAGCAACTGCTCGAACACCCGACAACAGATCCTGTTTCCCAAAAGGTTTTTACCCACAGCGTAATCGATTTTCGGTCCGGAACTGCTTGACGACGGGGAATTTGGAATAGAATCGAATCGTGAAGCAGTTCCGGACCGAAAATCGATTACGTTGTGGTAAAAAACTTTCGGGAAACAGGATCTGTTGTCGGGTGTTCGAGCAGTTCGAGGTCGTCCACCTCTCTTTCTGACAACAGATCCTGTTTCCCGAAAGTTTTTTACCCACAACGTAATCGATTTTCGGTCCGGAACTGCTTGACTACGGGGAATTTGGAATCGTATACGGAACGCGCCCTGGGCGGCGATTACAAACTCGTTTCCACGGCAAAACCGCGTTGCTCGTTCGTCCACATTATGTTTACGACTGAAACTTTTGTAACGCAAACTGAATATATACCGGCCGCTATACACGCCATTCCCATTCTTTTACGACCTCTGCTCGCTTCACAATTCTCTATTGAAACAAGGGAGGTTGTTTTGCCCCACCCTGTATTTTATATTATGGTTAGTTAAAAGATGACTCTAGAGTGCTACAAAGCTATATATTTGAAATAATAAATAGTCTTTTGGTACCGATTTGGTACCTATTAAATTAGTTAAAACAGTCAAATTTGTCAATTTTTTACCTTCCGCTTACCTGTAAAGGAAGGTATTGGAATCATGCAAAAAATCGGGTAGTGAGTTTTTAGTGGATGAGCACGAATTAGGGTCCTTACAACTCATTTTTGATAGTTTCACGATGATGTCTGTGTGTATGTGTGTGTGTATGTGTGTGTGTATGTGTGTGTGTGTGTGTGTGGTCAAGGCCGGGTGTTAGTCGCATAACTCAAATACGAATTACCCGAAAATTTTGATATTTGGTATTTAACATTTGTATATAAATTGGAAGAGCTCCCTAGATTTTGGTACAAATATCTTCATCGGAAGTGATATTTTTTGAAGATTGAAAAGGTTAATTGTCAAAATTGTATATAAATTTGGAAAAATATAGTATTTATTTGTAATGAGAATAAGAGGAAAAGTTATTTGCAACTTACGTTATAAAAAAATTGTCTTTATCTGGTAGCATTAAAGAACTGCAGTAAAATTTTAAAAATAAATTTATCAAATAAAACGTTGATATCTTGTAATCCATGATCGGTTGATTTTTGTTTCTGCGTAAAAAATATTGACAGGTGAGACGGGTGACAAGTTGGCATACTAGCGCTATATAAGTCCTAAGTAAGATATTAAATGTAGTAATTGAACGGAGGATGGCTTCAATACAGCAGAGTTTTCCTGTGAATGAATCTTTTTATTCAGGTGATGCAAATTTCTGTGTTTGAATATTTTAGATTTTTATTTGTATATTTTAAATGGGCACCGGATTGCACGTATACATTTCTGTTTAAAATCTAGATATGGCGGAAGGTTGTGTGATGGCCACGTCAGATTTTTTTAACCAGTTGTGTCATTTTTTTACAAATTTTTTTATAGCACTCTTACGACCAATTCAAGGAATCGACTATTTAAAACAAAACTAATTAGTATGCATAAAGCCACGATTTGTAATATTAAAAAGCAAAAATTATTTTTTATTTTCTATATTTGTTGTCGCAACAATATACCTATTATATGAATTTTTCAGTTAAACAATTCTTTCACATTTATCTTGAAAAAGTTCATATTTTTATTTTCGACAATATAGCCAGAATCGTAAATTCTGATTCTATTGCAGCTTGTAGCAATATTGCAGTCAACAAGTAGTGTTGCAGCTTGAATGGGATACGAAGAAGACTCTACTATAATATACAATGTCGCGCAATTTCTTATATGTATGTAGTTCAAAGCGAGATGCAGATAAGTGTCGTCATTTTCTTATACTGCTTCGTTTTATATTTGCATAAATGGCTTCTCGAATAGTGAAGTATTAATGAAATAATAAATAATTTAATAAATTAGAATAGTATAGAAGGTATCTTCTATGACATTTGAAAATACGATTCAAAAACACATAAGAGCACGGGGAGGAGGGGGATTGCAGTTTATTTATACATTGTTCATTTATTAAACAATTAATAGTGTATCTACAAATTGGTTGTCAGCAACACGAAACCTACCAGGTACCAGATAATCTGTTAACCGCTACATATATGAACTAATTGCATCTTGTTAATTATTAACATACCCTGCATACCTTGCTCTATAGGATAGCTACATATATTATATATTCTGCAGCATGAATCAAGTCGATCTTTGTATACTGCCGGTAGAATTCTGCCATTGTAATTTTTCATTTAAGATTTATGCAGTACTGGTTTAACTGCCATTGTCACTTTTCCTTTAAGATATTATGCGGTACTGATTACCTCTTTTCAACGCTCTGTTCCTCTTCTACGAGATTTTTACTCAATCACCCTATATAGGTAGGTAAGTGAAAATATAAAGAAGGGATAATGTAATTTTGATTTGTAAAAATAGAAAATAAGGCTCTATTTCGGACTTCTTGTGTGTAAATGAGTGCTAATCTAAAAAACTACTCAAACTAAAAAATGATTATTTTATTTAACTTCGTATGGATGAATGTAATAAGACTTTTTTATCTACAACAATTCAACAATAGAATAATGTATTCATTATATACGTGAAAGTAGTATAATAAACCCCTCATAAGGACACATTATGAAATAATGAATTCATTATTTCACACTGTTAAATAATGAGTACTTTATTCTCTCGAACTGTCAAACTGCCATCACATCTGTTACATCAAGTTATCATTTTATGACGTTGTAAGCAGAAACAGTAAAAATAATAAAAATTTGTAAAACGCTGTATATGACTAGCCTATAATAGTTCTAAATTACTCGGATAAATTGTCATGTCATCACACCAAAGTTTGAGGTTAGGTTAATATCAATACAAATTTGTAGTAAGAAAATGTTGTTTTATTTAAAAAGTTGTAGATAAAACGTCGTATTTGACTCGAAAATAATGGCTATAATTAACTCGGATGATTTATACACTCGCCTTCCGCTCGTGAACAAACTTTCATCCTCATTAATTATAGCCTACATTATTTACTCGTTAAATAATATACTATTATTGTTTAATTATAGCTTGATAATGGTTATATAATAACCGATAATAACCGAAACATCGCGTAATCTTCAAATAGTATTTTTTTTTATTTCGCAACCAGTCCACAATCCGACTATTCCATCTCTAAATTTTATTTAACATTGTAGGTACACGATTTCTGTTTCAAAATTTTAAAAAGTAGCAGGGACTTGAATCGAACCAGAACGAACAGCAGCTATTTTAGCGAACCGCGAATCAAACCGAACCGTTGAAAAATAATTTGGCAAATCCATAATCGGAGGCGAACCGATGGTTGTGAACCGGTTCAGAACGGTTGAAAGCATTAATTGAAATTTAACGTTTTTTTTGTCAAAATGTTAATACATTTTTATGAAATTTTTGTATTTTCTATAGTTTAGTCAGGTTTTTTGCAGAAATTTATTACATTTTGGTCCAAAACTAGAACGAATTTTTAAAATTAATTAGTAACCGGTTTATTTCGAGAAGAAATATGAAAATCGGAACAAAACCGAACTCTATAATTACAGTTAACTGCGAACCGAACCTGAACCGTTATTTTGTGCGGTTCGAGTTCCTGCAAAATAGTAATTTTGAAATAAATTTTATGACAAGTTTTAACCAGAGTCGATTGACCTTATAAGTAAACCAAACCTAAGTGATCGGTTTATAACTTCCGAGTGTGATAAATACAGTGACTCTATTTTATTGATTAAACGAGAAATCACACATTGTCAGTCGACGGGGGATTCGATCTCACATGGAGTGACGTAAAAGTTATTTTGATTCTAGACATTAACTTAATTACTATATTAGGAATTTTATTTATCTGGAACTTGATATTTACAGAATAACTTATTGATTTGGTTAGTTCTAAAGTACCTACCTACTCCATTATTGAGTTGCAGCAATTTGTATTGAAAATGTGATGGAAAATGTATCCATTTGAATTCATTTAACAAAGCAAGTTACCAAACTTTAAACTAACATCAGGATCATCCGCGTATGTTGTCAGAATTTACAATGCAAACCTATTTCATTTCAATACGCATATGTTAGTTGCTATCCGTATGAAGCTGCGCTGGATACAAAGTTTGAGTATCATCAAGTATGAAATATAATGGATTTGAGCGCAGATAACTTTGTTACCAACTGGCTTAAATCTATCTCAAAGGTAATCCTAGACTTACAAAATAATCTTTCAGGATTTATGACGTAGACCTGATAAAATTATGAAATAGTTTAAGGAAATTCAATAAAGAAAATTTTATTGGTAGCGATTTTTAGAGAGATTTCAGAAAAATGTATCCACTTGTTTTTTTGTAAACAAGGCAAAATAATCATCCAATGTCTTTAATTTAAAATTTATTTTTTTATCTCCTTTCTTTTTATAAGCGCGTTCAAATTTGGCTTAGTATCTGTCTTGAAATATAGGTATATTAAAATGTTAGTCCGCCATCTTGAAACAAAATGGTGGCTAGCTAACTCAAAATGTACCGCACCGATTGGGTTCAAATTTGTAATGGTTATAACTTATGATCTAACTTATGACATGAGCATACTAAAATATCAGTCCGCCATCTTTAAACAAAATGGCGGTACCCGATTGGGTTCAAATTTGGTATGGTATCATGGGCGTAGTTAGAATTGCCACCATGTATTGTATGGTAATAATTCTTATAACGAGATTTCTTTAAATTCGAGTTGGAGGCGTAGCAACGCGAGCCGGGTTCGCTAGTATTCTATATGGGAGAGTGTGAGTTTTTGGTGGATAAGCACGTTTTAGGGTCCCTAGAGTAAGAATTTAAAACTTTCGAGATCGTTTCGAGATGATGATGATTTGATGATGATGATAGGTTATCGGACACGATAACTAAAAAAATGTCAAACATTAAAATTTCAAATTTTTAATACGAATCTTAATAACCCAATATAATTTTGGTTTCTATCTACAAACCGGCAGTAGTACCTACTTTTTTAAAATATTTCGCTAAATAATGGATTTAAGATAATTTTTTTTATTTTAAATGAAAGATTATGTTATTATTATCTACAATCGGTATTTTATAAATTTTTCTGCATCTGGAAATTGAAGTATAGGTTACCTATAATTTAGTATTTCGGTATCTTGTAATCCATGATCGTTAAACCTTTGTTAGTAAGTAAAATTTAATTGATTATGACATGACAGTGACAATAGTAAAATATACTCGAAAATATCCTTTAAAATATATGTGTGAGTAGTAGTAGTACCTACCTATATATTAATATATTTGTATAATAAGTAAAAAGAATAAATGTAAATATAGAGGAAGGTCTTGTGCTGGCCACATCAGATTTTTAAAATTTTATATTCTATGCACTTTATGACACAAAGATAAAATAAAATGAGTTGATGCACTAAATTATGTGTGTGATGAAATTTAATTATTAATTTACGTTAGTGCTTGTGGCAGGTATATCTTTAAAATGTTTGAAGTTACATTAATAATTCATGATGACAAACATAATTAATCATTTGTTCTACTAGTGTACACTAAATGTCACTATTTATTTATTATAAGTGTGGTGGTCATGCATAACTGTTATTCACTTAAATATTTATTTTTTAGATTATTCCATATTCTAATGTATGTATTCCATATAAATTATTTCCTCTGATAGTTTCAAAAACATGCACGCCCTATGTACGGTATAAAATGACGTCCATTTTACCGTCATAAAGCAGTATACATACTTGATTAAAATAAATTGATAATTTTTAAAATATATTTTTATGATTTTCTCGAAAACTATAACACTTACATGAAAATTGATAAGAATCTGTTTATAGAAATTTTTTTCTCTACAAATTCAAACCTTACAGTTTTTCTCGTTACAAGAGACGCGGAGGGCGGAGCGCCGTCTTTGACCTTCAGTATGTTCTCAAATAGAACAAGTGTACAAATTTTCAGCTTCACACTCATTAGTGCAAGGTTTAGCCGAAATTTTTGATGATTAGACTAGATTCGTAGCATTTGTGTTTATCCTGTGCGAGAGATAGATCCGAGAAGAGATCATTACTGGCCCATGTGTTACCAACGTTACCGTTGTTTATCGTTAGAGACTGCATATGCATAAGCATAGTCAAGCTGGCCTGTAATTTCTATCTCTCTCTAACAAGGTATACAAAAATACCACATTTCATCTGCCCAAATGTCCACTCCTGTCACTGCCATATAATGTAGTTTGTGGCTGCGTGTAATATTAAATTTAATATTACACCAATGTATTATGAGTTGCTTTATACAATTTTTAATTAAATGAGTTCACAATGAAAGTATTGTTTTCTTTTAAATTTTGTCAATTAATGTTTTTGTGCCTCTAGGTTAATATAAAATTGTTTATATTTAATCCTGTTATCAAAATTTGCTGCTGGTTTGTTTACATAATGTTGTCGTTTTTGAATATTTTCATTAAATGTTCAAATATTGACAGTATAATCCTTCAATCTATTTTGTTTTGACAAAAACATACTAAAAATTCCGATAAAGCTCTCAATTAAATATTTCCTCTTTTAATCGATTTATAAATAATCCTATAATCTCATTTTTTTAACCTACAGCTGCCACCAAACTTTACTATGTTCTCAGCGTGGTAACGTAAAACCAAAGAATAAAAAAGTTGAAAAATACGAAATGTTTCCTTGTAGATACGTGGAAGCAGAAGCATAGGCCCAGATGTGTTTTCTGTAAAGTCAAATACAGCATTGCAAGATCGGAATGGCGAACGGGTATACGTGATCTGATTCAAATTTAGTTCATTTGGAATTGGTGAAACGGAAAAGGCTCTGCAGAGTACACACTGCAGTGCACTTACTGTAACTCGAACATACAACTTTTAATTAGTTTTACAAGTTAATTTAAATAACAGCTTGTTTGCGATATACGGTTTAAGTGTTAAAATTTGGCTAGTAGATAGTACTTTATTACTGTCTTATCTTACCTTACTTCGTATATTTCCATTTTGTTCCTATATACTTTCGTCAGTAAGATCATATACTACGAGTACCTATATACCTATAATTTATACTTTTTTATTGTAACTGATTATGATTATGATTAAACACCGCTTAACTTAAGTGAATGAAAATAAAAATGTAATCTGAACTAAACATAGTTTAATGCGCTTTTATGGAGTTAATAAAAGATGCTTTAATGTCGAAGAAGTAACAGTGTTCAAAAGGATATAAAAATTTGAAGTATGTTTTTGCGTGTACAACTTAATTCTTTTTTCACAGTCTATAAAAATTTACTACCTTACACTAACATTTTACTTCTTTCAAAGCTCCTTGAAACGCTCGGAACATTAATGTAATTAATAATAAATACCTGAACACAATAGCCTTAGCTGATCGGTAGACATAATAATACAATTAATACTAATACCATCCTCACGAAATATCCTCGGAAATACCCATTAATTAAATTCCCAACTTTCTAAGAACATGATATAAATATTGCGTTGTCTTTTCTTCACAGAACATTTAGCACTGAAACACTAACTTAGAACCAGGGCTAAACAGTCGAGAATCGATCACGAGGTCTTTCACCTGTATCGTGTCTAGGGTATCTAGATGCATAACCGAGAAAATTCAGCACGCCAACCGTCAAATGCTTCGCTGTTCGCGAGCGGTTACTAATTACCAAACGATAGTGCTTTGTTTTACTTTACTATAGGTACACGGAAGTGGAAGGAAACGTAAATTTGAACTGAATGAAGTTATGGAAGTAGGACAACAGAATGTTATATTTTTTACCTACTGGCTTATATTCCTGAGATGGAAGCAGGGCCGTAGCCAGGATATGTTTCTAGGAAGGACCAACGATTTTTTTAAAGACATTGCCCACTCTAATAAAATCGGAATGGTGGTTCAAAATAAATAAATTTTATTTAAAACATTTGTGATCTAACAATATATTTGTGCAAAAAAAATGGGTGAAAACCAAGAGCAACATCCTTTGAAAAAATACCTGTCCATTATAAGGCATTTGACCTTGTGTGAAAAAAAAAATCGACTGCAGCGCATTTCCTTCTTTTTTTACACTCTAACATTCAGTGGCGAATCTGGAAAATCTCCAAGAAGGGGGAGAATTCTTATGAAAGTAATATTTCGATGCTGTTCTTTGAAAAAGAAAGGAAACATTTTTAGGGTTCAAGTTCAACGGCTGTTTCATTAAAAGTCAAGTTTATCTATAAAGCGGAAATTACATATAATTTACTCTTTTTCACGAGTAAAAATTAAAATAAATAACAAATTTAAAAAATAAATGAAATTAAAATTGGGAAATTTTTTTATCTTTAATTTGTCAACGATTTCTTAAACTTTTAAAGATTAAATTCTCTCAAAGGGGGCGGTCGCCCCATCGCCCTCGCCTTGAATCCGCCACTGCTATAATTACAAAATAATATATTTTTCAATTGTTATTGTATTAAAATTATATTTAGTGTAGGTATAATTAAATAATAAAATTAAAATTTACTAACCGCCAAGGGTGGGGGGGGGGGTTACGCTCCCATCTCCCCGGATCCACCAATGCTAATATTCAACTTTTTATACTACAAATTAACCCCCCAAGCTGAATATGTATCTACACTCTGTGCTATAAATTATTTGAGTTGCCCACTCTAAAATTCTGGGTTGTCCACTATTTAACCTGGCTATGAGCCTGGGGAGTAGGGATGTCGAATTTAAAAAAAATTAGTATTACAGTTTTATTTATCGTTTGAAATTAACATTTAAATTTTTTTCTACGATGTACAATAAACGCATTATTACCTATGAATGGGCTATGTCAGACTTCATGAAAATTGCGAATTTAATTACCTACGACTTCTTCAATTAGATATTTTAAAACACCACTTCTACTTCTGAATAGTTTCGTTGAAGTAAAATATAAAGCTTTATATTTTCCTTCACAACTCGAAAGCTAATGATATCCCCTTAAAATGTCGTTTAAGGGCAATACTCCCATATCTAGGGCCCTTTTAAAAGTCGATATAGAAACGTCATTATGACTTTTGTTCCACTTTTAAACTTATAGAATGATAACTAAAATTTATTTATACAAATTACTTTACGTATGCGGGGAGTGAAATGAACAAAATAAATCATTATTCGGCAATAAATGATTGCAATCCATTAGGTTATTGACGATGAAGAGGCTTAACTGAGCTGAAAAAGATTTAGCAAAAAAGATTCCTACATTAGAAAGATATAATTTATTTATCTATAGAACGCACAAAAATAAAGAAGCAAAATAGTTATATTTTTACCTCGATTTTTACTATTATGCAGTTATAGTGGATTAAAATTATTTTTTTTAGAAATTGTGCTTATATAATAGAGAATATGGGAAATTAAGTAAATTCTAAATATTTATTATTCTTGATTGTTTTGAGAACGAGTTGGAAGTTACAATGTTGAGTCAAATAATTCTATTTGTCACTTATAGCTCCAACTTTAGTCATATTTAAATATATGTTGGTTATATTGGATCCAAAATCTTATATTATGTAGAATTGTAGGAATTAGCCTTAGGATTCCTAAGGCTAATTCTTACAATTCTATATTTAAATATAAGCAAACTATTTCTGTAAAATCACTGGCAAATTATTTTTTTCTTTGTTTGTTTCATTCATTTAAATAATTTTTTTCGAGAAAAATGCATAGTTTAATTTAAAATTCATGGCTTACCTCTACCTCTGAAATAATAAATACATCTTCCGTACACTCATATAGGTATTTGTTTTAATGTATCAAATATAAATTTTACAGATTTGTGCTTTATTCGCATTTTTTTTTTTTGAAATATTATTTACATAATTAATTATAAATGTTCGGTCAACATTATATTACCTATTTGCTTAAATCATTATTGAATAAAATAGCAGATTTCACACATAACATTGTGACAAATATATCGAAACCTCTAAATATCGCATCAACAAATTTGGATCAAGTTTTATTCACAAATTTATTTATTTAAGATTTTGAAAGACAATGAAAGTTCTATACCATTATTGTAAGGAATACCTAAAAAGTTACAATATTGTGCCAATTCATCATAATTTTTTTTGATGCCCAAGAAACAAAAGAAAATATATTTTCCATGTTAAGCGTTTTTGTAGATCACAAACTATAAAGTGTTAATATGAACTATATCGGAACTATAAAAACTGCTTGCAATATTGGACACGCAATGTTGAAATTATTTTGGTTATGTTACCCTTATTATAATTTCAATATTTTTCCTCCAACCTGGTTACCATAATTGTTTGGTCGGTATCCAACCTCATCCATCAATTATTTTTGCCTTTTTCATAAAGTTGTTTAATCAATGATTTCTTAAGCCACAATGTTTACTATTCTTATAAAATAAATAAAAAGTTGAAGCTCTATTTTGCTGTCTGTATTTTGAAACAATAGATATCTTTCTGAAAGAATCGGTCAACTTAATAAAAATTCATACTTTTATTTCTACTCTCTCAACCGTTCAGTTTTCTTTAAGGACACGTTTCAAAAGTAGAGACAATTGCTACATATCGGTCATACTTATGAACTACGTTGCTATATTTAAAATATTCTCAATAGAGGGCTATACAATCGTGTTCTGAAGTTTGTGTCTGTTTACTATGACGAATATTCTCCCTAATTCTTGATGAACTCATCGGTGACGGGACGTAGGAGAAAATCAAGATCCTCGATAAATTTAAGCTTTCCTTCATTTAATATTGATTAGTCATTTTTATATCTTAATCTGGTTTTCATAGTACACATAAAACAAAATAAAATGAGCTTTTTTATTATTATTTAATTTTTTTTTTTTGTTTTTTAAATAAATTTTTTATAATTTTTTTTCTGTAGTTCTGTATATTTAACAAATGTTAAGTACACATAAACAATTATTTCGTAACAATTGAAAACGTTTACAAATTTCTCTCATCATTACATTTTTATGTACCTACCTACTTAAACATATGTAATAATGTGTGTATACAGATCTCCAAGCAGTATAATTAGTGACTTTTTCAACAAACTCGAACAGTGCCTTATCAAAATAGACTCTATGTACAAAAACGTTAAAATCATAATATGTGGAGACTTTAACATAGACTTTCTACAAGACTCGCCCGAATCTAGAGACTTGAATATATTACTGAACAGTTTTGGAATCCATGCAACCATTTCTCAGCCAACTAGAATAACTCGCACATCAGAAACTTGTATAGATAATATTTGTACCAATTTAAATGTAACCAATTATTTTGCTGATGTTGAGGTCAATGCATTATCTGACCATCTAGGCCAGATTATGCTTTTAAATAAACCTATAACCAATGAAACACATAAAATTTTCTATCGTAATTATAGCACTTGTAATAAAGAATATTTCAGGTTTCTCATTAGCAAAGAAACATGGATTGACATTTACAATGAGGCAGATTTCAATAAACAGTTCGATATATTTTTAACAATAGTATTACATTACTTCAATGTGGCTTTTCCCAAGAAACATAAAGTAATAAAAAATACTAATACTCATCAGCAAAATAAATGGATAACTTCGGGAATTCGAAAATCTTCCAATGTATTAAAACAAATATACACATTAACGTTATCTGGTGATCAAGCAATGATTGATTATTACATAAAATACAAACGTATATACCGAAATGTAATACAATTAGCAAAAAAAAAGTACTACAACAAAACTATTGCTTCCGCTAATAATATCAGTAAAGCAGTATGGAATACGATAAATACTGCATGCCATACTAAAAAATCTAACAAACATAACAATAACATAATATTAAATGAAAATGGGGAAACCCACAGTGATCCTCTAATTGTAGCAAATAAGTTCAATGAATATTTTGCAAATATTTCAAGTTCTGTAATGAATTCAATTCAAACCCCAGATGTTACATTAGAAACTCTACAGGACAAAAATTTAAGCACAATATTCATCGAACCCGCAACTGAATTTGATATTCTCAAAATTCTATCTGGTCTGAGGTCAAATATAGCTCCTGGCTTAGACGAAATACCATCTCATATAGTAAAGGAATTTGCTGACTATTTTGTCATTCCGTTAACATATTTAATAAATTCATCTATCGATCAAGGTACTTTTCCTGAGAGCCTAAAAATAAGTAAAGTTATTCCATTACATAAATCTGATAATCAAAAAATAATGTCAAACTACCGTCCTATAGCACTGCAATCCATCTTCTCAAAAATTATAGAAAAATATGTTTGTAAACAATTAATAAACTTCTTTATTAAATATAATGTTTTAAATAGTAACCAGCATGGTTTTCGCCCAGGTCATTCAACTGATACTGCAATATTGAATTTTATTAACAAATTGTATGATATTTTGGATGAAGGTGATCATGCTTTAAGTATATTTATGGACATTAGTAAAGCATTTGACTGCATTGATCATGCAATATTGTTAGATAAACTCGAATTTTACGGAATCAGAGGAAAATGTTTACAATGGCTAAAATCATATTTATCTGAACGTAGTCAAGTAGTATTTGTAAATGGCCAATACTCAGACAAAAAATTCATCAACAAAGGAGTGGTTCAAGGGTCGGTCCTAGGACCTCTCCTTTTCAGTATATACATAAATGATTTGCCGAATTCAACACCTGATTTCATTACAATGTTCGCCGATGATACTACTCTTTTATGTAAAGACAGCACAATCGAAAATGTAGTAAAAGTTGCAAATAATGCATTTCATAATATGGCATCCTGGTTTGCACAAAACAAACTATTATTAAATGCCAAAAAAACCGTATCGATGAAGTTCGAAATAAAAAATAAAAATGACTTCTCTGTGTATATAAAATGTAACGAACATAGCATAACTCAGACGCCAAGCACTAAATTCTTAGGTCTTTTCATTCAAGAAAATTTAGCATGGGAAATTCAAATAACTTACAATTGTAAAAAACTTGCTACTGTATGTTATGCTATGCGTCGATTAAAGAATCTAACAAATCTAAAACCATGTTGACCTATTACTATGCACAATGTTTCTCAAGATTAAGATATGGCATTATATTCTGGGGGAAATCTCCTCTTGCAACTAAATTATTCATTATGCAGAAGAAACTAATTCGAATAATGGTTGGCTTAAGATTTGACCAGTCATGTAGAGATCATTTTAAAAATCTAGAAATTTTAACTCTGCCCTCATTATATATATATATGAAATAATATTATATGTTAAAACCAACATCTGTCATTTTAAAACTGTAGAAATGAATCATGACTATTCTACACGAAATAAAGACTTGCTACTAATACCTAAACATAGGCTGCAATTTTATAAAAATAGTCCGTACTACAATGGTATAAAATTGTACAATAAACTACCCGAAGAGTTCAAGATAATCACTAATTTAAAAACTTTCAGAAATCGGGTGAAAATGTTCCTTGTAGAAAATTGTTTTTATTCAATTGCAGAATATCTATCCCATTAGAGTACCTAGCTTATATTATATTAATTGCTATATATGTTTGTAAACCTAATTGCTATGATGACTAAATCTATATCATGTGTTATGATCCTTGATTTAAATAAAATAAATAAAAATAAATAAATAAATAAACCTATGTGTATTTGTAAAAAACAGAAATTATATACAAGTATTCGTTTGGACTGGAGAACTAAATAAGTTATATAAAATTTAACATTTATTATTATATTGAGGCATAAATTACCAAATTTCTTAGAATTTTTTTTATTGTCGAGATTCGAGAATATTTTCCTGGAATCAATTTTGCTGGAGATTAGACAAATTTTTCTGAAACATTGTTGTGTGGCGATCAATTGTTAAAAATATTTTCAATAGGAATTATTTTTGTTAGATTTGATTGCAATATCAGATGTTTCTAAATAATTCTAAGAAACTTCAAAATCAAAATTGAAATTGAATTATCATTAGCAGATGTAAGAAAAATGAAATATTTTAGTCCCTCCTTCGTTTTAGTTATATTATTATTGTTAATTTATTGTAAAACTAGCATCAGGACCCGTTACGCGGCTGTAACACTAGGTCCCGCTACCGCGGGACAAAGGAAATGCGCCCCGCTTCGCGAGGCTCAAACTCCGCGCACCCTGAATTTGGGAGGATTCGGCACTTCGTGCATCAATAATTGTAACATTTAGACTCTACCGAAATAAATTGTAATCTTTTCGTATGATGAAATTATAATTATTTAATTACAACTTCAAATTATTCATCTTTCTTCTTCAATATAAATTTTAGTTAAGCCATTTCAATTTTAGAATAGAATAAGATAATATGTGTAATAAAATAAATATCCTGGTTATCCAACTATAAACAAAAGACGTCATTTTGAACAACATAGTACATCAGTTCCCATCAAGAACTTTAATATGATATTAAACTCAATATGATTATAACATTTTTTTATATAAACAAATTTTAAATAAATTAATTAGCCCTCGTCCTCACCTAACTCTCTAATTAGATGTCAAACTCGATATAGTTCTATTATTTTTTCGATTAAAACAAATGCCGATCGTCGGTCACCATTTTCAATAATTTAATTATTGAGCCCTTATCTAGCCTTTAATTTGATATTAAACTTAATATGATTTTATAATTTTTTTATTAAAAACAAATGCCAATCGTCGAACACCACTTTAAATAATTTTATTTTAATTAGCCCTCATTTGGCTCATTAATTTGATGTCAAACTCGATATCATTTTATAATTTTTTCGATAAAAACAAATATAAATCATCGGCCATTATTTTAAATAATATGATTTATCTAGCCCTTTAACTTCATATCAAACCAGTGTTGTTACAGATCATTTTAAAATTGATCTAGATCAAGATCTTCTAGTTTAATATAATCTAGATCAGATCTTAGATCAATTTTTACGATAGGATCTTTTTTGAATCAGATCAGAAATTAGTGATCTTTTTTTTCTTTAGATCGTAAAAAGATCAATATTAGACAAAATATTTAGGTAATTGTTGTATTACATTAGGTACATAAAAAAGAAGAAAATACGTAGTATTCAAGCGATTTAATCTACAGTTTAAAATTTAAACATATTAAAAATATTTAACTCGAACTTTTGCTAAATATTTAATTTCATGCTTTAACTTGCATATAACGTAGAAAAATCAAAAAATATAATCTTATTTTAAGATCGTAGATCATATTTATTTGATCTAGATCAAACTCAAGATCCTTAAATATAAGATGATCTAGATCAGACCAAAGATCACGTAAATTGAGCTAGATCGGTGATCTAGATCAGTCACAACACTGTATCAAACACGATATGATTCTATAATTTTTTCGATAAAAACAAATTCGGAACGCGTGCAGCAATTTTTAACAACTTTCTAGCCCTTAAATTTACTTTTAAAAAACAAAAGCCTGAATAGCCGACCTCTATTTTGAACAATTTTGTACATCAGCCCTAATCAAGACCTTGGATTTCTTTTCTTAGAATAAATATAAGATTTCGTGAAAGTATAACTAATGTAGAAAATATAGTAGTTATCGGTTATCCAGCTCGGTTCAAATCAAATGTGTCATTGTCACTGTCTGTTGGGTAGAAAGTCGAAAACTATATTACCGATATTTCGTGACAATTAAGTTATTTCGACTGAGCTGCCATCTCTATGGTAAAGGATGAACTATTTTCGACTACTTTGCTACTCAAATCTACTCAATTTGAATAAATTTTAATAGCCATTTTTGAGAAAACTACTGTAACAATTAAGATAAACATTGCAGATGTGTGAATATTAGAGCAAATATTGTTTCCTGAGAGTAATTTTGTATTGATATAGGGCATAATATTGAATAAAAATATTGTTTTAATGTTAATAGTAAACAATATTTGAACACAAAATATTTCAGGAAACAGAAAAAAAAATATAAATTTCAATAATGTTTTGTTTGCCTAGATATTTTGTCCAGGAGCGGAGAAAATGGCTATTAAAAATTGATATATTTTTATGCAACCTGCAAAACATCTGTAACGCACCCTTAAACCATTTATAAAACATTCTACCGACAAAATTCCATCCAAGCGTTTTATCTTTTTATCATTTTTCGCTAGACAAACGTAATTTACCGCGAATCTCGATAAGTGTATAAATTGAGATTGCTCAATAGTAAATTTATCTGTCAAGATGAAGATGACGTTATTTGTCATTGTCTATTTTGCTGTCTGTATTTTGAAACAATAGATATCTTTCTGAAAGAATCGGTCAACTTAATAAAAATTCATACTTTTATTTCTACTCTCTCAACCGTTCAGTTTTCTTTAAACCATTTATAAAACATTCTACCGACAAAATTCCATCCAAGCGTTTTATCTTTTTATCATTTTTCGCTAGACAAACGTAATTTACCGCGAATCTCGATAAGTGTATAAATTGAGATTGCTCAATAGTAAATTTATCTGTCAAGATGAAGATGACGTTATTTGTCATTGTTTATTTTGTGGTGTAATTATAATGGTGATGATGTCGAAAGGAAATGAACGAATGAAAAATGAATCAAAATGAACAATGAATCATTGCTGTGATAGTTTTTATGGGTAAAAGTTTGAGGAATGTTGTTTTTGAGTCGTTTTGTTGTAGAAGGAAATGTACTGTGTTTCTCTTTGTATTTGTAACATTTTAACTATCTTTTGTTTTATGATTACTACGTTTATGTTTGTACATGTGATCATTTGTTAAATAGTTATATATTTTTAGAATTGATATTTCTGTTAAGAACAATGCTATTGCTATGTCAAATTTGAACAAATATATTTTATAATATTAAAACAGTTTATTTAGTATTTCTGGTATTTCTGTTCATTTACATAATTACGTCTTATCACCTAATTAGGAAATAAATTTCAATAGATGACATGGGATATATTGGAACCCCTTAGAACTAAGTGATAATATTAATTTTTAAATAAACCAAATGTCGAATTAATACTTTTTTAGGTGGCTATTGCATAAATAGTTGTTTTACGTATCCTTTCACAGCCGTAAAGTGTCACATTTTTTGACATCTGTCAAAATGACTACTTTACGGCCGCATTTACTTCACGGCCGCTTTTACTTCACGGCCGCATTTACTTTACGGCCGCTAAATAACAAATTTATTTAATTTTTCATTGGTAAATATATGTAGAAGTAGTTACCTACAACTTAATTAGCCTAAATTATATAAATAAAATTATTTATGATACTAAGAAACTTTTTTTGACATAAAATTATATATTTTTTGATAGCCACCTAAAAAATGTTGTGTGCACCTCGGCTTAAAAGTGTTTTTAGCCTAACCTGAGTTGCTAGCCTCGGCCTACGCCTCGGCTGCAAACTTCAGATTCGGCTAAAAAAGATCACTTTTACAGCCTTGATACACAAATAACTATTTTGAACCCCAAGCGATTTTAACACAAGCACCCTAAATTCCAATTAAATTTAAAATAGAAATCATCCCTTGGATTAATTTATAAATTAGTAAAATGTTACATGAACTTATTTTTAAGACTAGAACGTTAGTAGGAAAATAACCTTAAGTCTATTTGTTACAATTATATCATATATGTTACAAATTACAATTGACCCTGCTCCGGGATCAGTTGTTGTAACACGTTGCCAAGAATTGAAATTTATTTTTTATATTGTATGCAATATCAATGGAAAACAAATATTTATTTCAATAACATACTTCACCTATCTACGGGCTATTTTTACTTTTTAAAATAGATCTATAAAATTGGATAAAAAAATCTTCAAAGTCAAAATTTTTCCTTTGTTCCCGATCTTTCCTATATTTATAAACTGAATTGACTTGTAAGTAACTTAGAAGTGTTATATTTTTATCTTTATGACATATGGAAAAGAAATGGAATATAAAAAATTTACGCAAAGTAGTTATTAAGTGTTACGTCATTAATGTTTGCAAAAGCGCAATACACTATCTTGTTTAGCTTATTGAACGCACCTTAGTATATTGCACATGCATTTGCTGATGAGATTATTTAGGGAACGGAAATTGATTTTAATAATTTAGAAACCAATTTGACAATTTGAATTGAACTCAGTTCTCTAGAGTCACTATATAGCCAAAAATCTGAATAACTGATCAAATACCAAATTGTACAGTATACTAGAGTTGAACGTTTTAGCTGTTTTGGCAAAGCGTTTATCATTTATCTGATAGATAAGTTAATTGGGACTTTATCCAAATCTAATAACCAAATACGACCTCTTAAACATGTTTAATCTTTATTATACATGATATATGAAAAATACAGAATTTATCATAAAAGTATACGTTACCTAGGTACTTATTTCCGTTACTAAGTTTATAACATTTTTTAATCTGACAAAAAAGTTAGCTATCCGAAACTTATTTACATGGAGATGGAAATACTAGGTATTTTAAATTTTGTTTTGTTACAAGCAGTAAAATATCAGTTATTATTTCAGTCTTTAATTGATCCGAAATTAAGAAAATTGGTTATAATTTGTATAAATATTCAATGACGTCTTCTTTATTGTTTTGGCGACTGCTGCAGATATAATAAGTTTATTAATCAACTCGGTTATCTGCGGTTGCGGCAGTAACTTGGTAACATCTGGTAGAGAGTGCTTTCCAATAGCACGCAGACAATATACCACAGGAGTCAATACGAGTTATGCCGAATTTCCTAATTTTCACTGACTCACAAAGATTTAATTAACAAATTTATTAACTACGTTCAAAGCAAGACCATTTGTACAGACCAGAAGTACAGGGACTATGAGATGCTATGCAGTTGGTTTATAATCAGACATTTGAATTTCGTCTTTAATTAATTACCTCTCGTAAGGCTGTAAGTTAATTAAACTAATTTTATCAACTACTACTATATTGAATAATACACTCAATTATTGATTCTTCTGTTAATTAAATTACCTATACTACGAATTACTCTCGTTTCAAAATTGAAATAAATAATATAAAGTCCCGGGTTTTGATCACTCGAACTAGTAAAACCAATAGTAATATGCTAATATCAAGGTAAAATGTAACTCACCCTGTTCCGCTCGGTTAGCGAGGTCGTGGGTTCGAATGCCACAGAGGGCATGTTGTGTCTCTAATTTTTTTTATTCATAAAATATATGTAAAATTGTTCCAGGCCAATAGGCTACGATCTTATGGTGGGGGAGTTGAGTAAGGGGGGTAAGTCCCCCCTCATTAAAAAAAAAAAATTTATAATATGAATATTTTGAGCGATTAGGTCATTGGACAACAAAAAACGAAAAATATAGCCCACCCCCTGTATTAAAAGTAACAAAATTAACTGTCATAGCTACGGTAGGTACTATTGAAAAATTTCTACATTCAACAATTAGTTTAAATATTACTTTGTTTGAGCTTGTTTTATGAATATAAATAAAAATTCTAATTTTTGATAAATAAGAAGTCTATGAATAAAAGTTCTATAGGTACTCTTTACGGACTTTTTAATAGTATTTATTTGAATTTTAATGTTTATTTTTTTGTTGCAGGTACTGTCAAATTCTACTTCCAAATGTGGTTTTCGTAAGTTATTAAAGTATATAATAAAAGTGGTTTTACTTAATTAAAATTCGTCTCAATAGTTTCGTATTTACTGCAAAACTTTACCGGGTTATCTTGTCATCAAATTTACATATTTTCCACATTTCGCTAAATCTGATAAATTGTTTTTCTTTTCAGAATAAAAATATCAAAATAAAGTTCGGTAGATTTAAGATTTAAGTTATGTTATAACCCTCTTCACTACTATTTTCTCATGTAAAAATTGAAACGTTCAAATGAAATGACAGAGAAAGATCTCAATGTAATATTCATCTAATGGATTCGGTGTGATACGTGGAAAATTGGAAAATTGACGCGGGAGATGAAATGACAGGTTAAGAAGAATAAAATTCTTATAGTATTAAGACAAGGCCAAGAATGCGAAGACTAGCGTGAGAATGAGAAGAATAACTAGACTTTTTTCTTGTATTTAACTGTCACTTTGTAACTTAGGTAATCAATCAAATCTTAATCTAATTTATCACGGTTTACCAGAAGAGATTATCTAGAAAAATACAATGATATTAATTTTAGACTAGTCTTCGGAAAAAGTTTCGGATAATTTAGTATTTGTCAGATTGTTTGAAAATAAGTATTTTTGAATGATAGTTTAACATAGATAATTACTAATGAAAATTAAGATTTATTATATATGGAAAAAAAAATAATTTGTATGCTATAATACGGAAAGTTTTATAATACTTAATATTTAAAAATTAGTCAAAAAGCCAGTTGAATTGAGTCTATTCCAGCCACATCCTGAGTACTATCAAAAATTACATACTCCATAAAAACTTCAAAAAACAGATAATGTTACTAAGGGCGGACATTAGCAATCGCTAGGATATTAATAGGATGTTAATAGGCAAATATAGCAAGTTGAGTGCTGGTCTGCTGATCTCTTGCGGTGGCTGCTCGAAACATTATAGTCGAGTGTGCGTGGACAATTATTTTCACTTTATTGAGGGAATCGGAGTTACAAGCTGAAATTTTCACACATGAAAGTTAGTAATCTAGGAAATATAAATTTCAAATTTGTTAAAAAATAAACCAGGCAAACAGGCAACTAGAATAAAAAGGGAAAATTTTTGCATTTTTTCGAAAAAAAGGTAACTTTGGCCGGTCTATTTTTAATAATTTTTTGAATTATACTCGATACATTTTGGCTTACGGGCTTCACAAATTTTAAATTGAATTTACTCCGAAAGAATAATGGAAAAAATCAACCAAAATGAACCAAATTTTATGTTTACACTCGTTTATCTCAAAAACTAAGGCCTATATAAAAATAGTATTATTTACAAATGTTTCTTTGATCTTTTAGGGTCACGGTAGTTTATTTTTTATTTTTTTATATATAATGATAAAAAAGATTTGTTTATAATTTTTATTTAAAAATTATTACTTCAATTTTAATAAAAAAATTTCTGAAATTTATGAATCCCGAGGTATCACTTTTTCAGAAAATAATTATTATAATTCATACAATAAGTTTAAAATAAAAATGATTAACAATTCTTTTTACGTCACTCGGGGGAGGAAAGCAGTGTTTTCCTCTTGCTAATGGAGGGAGGGAAGCGAGTTTTCCCTCCCGCTCGGGAGGACCGTACTTGTTTTCCTCCCGGGCGGGAGGAAAACACTGTTTTCTTCCCGGTACTGGCGGGAGGAAATCATTGCAAGAAAGGTGATTTCGAGGCCCTCGTGACGTAAAATATTGTGTGTCCCACGGGAGGGAAGGCTATTCCTCCCTTGGGCGAAGCCGGCGCCCTCGCTCGGGACGCCGCTTGGCCCGCGGGAGTAATAGCAATTACTCCCTTGGGCGAAGACGGCGCCCTCGCTCGGACTCGCCTGCGGCTCGCCTTCGGCTCGGGTCGCCGCTTCGCCCGCGGGAGTAATAGCTATTACACCCTTGAGCGAAGCCGGCGCCCTCGCTCGGACCGCCGCTTCGCCCGCGGGAGTAATAGCACGCTTCCCTCCCTAGGTGCACAAAATACTATTTATAATTATATAAAGCATCGGTAACCTGAATTTTAATTTTATAAAATTACCAGTAACAAAGATATTACATGTTCACTTATTTTATTATTATAAACAAAATATAAATATTTAAAAAAAATTACAATAGCAAATAACTTAACTAAGCTTATAACTATACTATACCAAAATTTGAATTTTTTGCATGATGTATATTGACAGTAGACGTCATTAAAGTTAACAGTTTCTAAAAATGTGTCAAAATCATAGCTCATTTTTGCTATAAATTTTTGTTATTTCTACACATATACATTTAAAAATTTGAAATACTTTACAATAACGTAGAAATGTGCATACTTTAGTATAAAATTTTATTTAAATTTTTTGGATTATTTTTAAACAAGTTATTCAACTTTACATCGGGGTGACTATACTTATTACTCCGATAGTAGTGTAGCTCGCACAAAAATATTACCTACCTAATTATATTATATGTATGTATGTATTGGTAACGTATACCTTACAGTCATAACCAGTAATTATTTGTTTGAGCGACAATAACGCTTTCTGTTTATATGCTCTTTATTGTTTCACCACTACTGCACAAATTATTCCTACATAATAGTTTAAAATAGGTAGGTACCTACTAATTTGCCCAATTTCAGTGATAACTGTCAACTTTAAGTTAGAAAAGATTGCTTTTAGCATGATCATATCTCATTACTAAATGGTTTCTAGAATCAAAAGTATACGTGTTTATTATTTTGTAAATTTCTCAAAAATTCTTAGGTATGCTACAGAAAAAGAAAAATGAAATTTCATATTATTTTTCCTTGTTTCTGCAACGAGCTGTGTGAGTAATTAGAGTATTAATTGAGATTGTGATATACTGTCTAAAATTAAACCCTCATTAATTGGCTGCGAGGTTGGAACACGGTTTCCAATAACGAATAACTACACGTCATTTTAGTTCCTCAGTATTAAACTGATCCCAATTCGCAATATCGTTAGTGTCTATAAATTTCGCTGAATTGCCAATTATAATTTTCTCCATTTATGCTGAAAGTTAAAGAGAAAAACTGATAAGATCATTGACTTATATTTAGGATTTACCCACAACTGTAGTAGGTATTATAAAATATATTTAAAAATACTAGTTTAATAGTAAATGAAATTAATTATAAGCATAGGGTTAGGGTGTTTTATACTCCAGGTAGAGAAATTAATGGTATTTTTAGAATTAATTTTTTAAAAATTCGCAAAAATAGGGGTAACTTATTTTAAAAATAAAGTGAACGTTTTTAGTACCATGGGCAGATAGTTTTTTTTTTAAATACTACCTATTTATTTATATCTACAGCAAGTAATTCTGTAAACAACGTTTAATAAATGTCTGATGTTAATAGTAATTCATTTAAATTAATGTTACCTTCAATAAATACACAAATACAGTACTTTATGGTTCCCTTAATTTCACAAATTTTTCATAAAATCTTTCTGTTTCATGCTAGAAACATCATGTATAAAGTGATTTTTTTCAGATCATATTTCATAAATTAATGATAGTTAGAAAAATTTATGTAAATCTTAGTTTTAAATTCTTAAAGTAAAAAATAACTGATATTATCAACTGCAATTATCCTTTAATAAAATGCCACATTACAAACAGTAGGTACTTACTTACGTACTAAATTATTATTAAGCGAAATACCGCACTTGAAAAACATCACAATAATTTATACTTCAATATTTTTCGAGGTGTTTTTTATGTTACGTTATGTATCTAACCTTAAAAAATTCATTATATTTTATGTAATTCATTTTAGCCGTATGGTCATAACTTTTTTACTAAGTTTAAAGAAGCTCTTGATCGACATAAATGGCATTCAATTTGAAACATAAAAGTTAATAATAAGTGGTAACGCATTTCACAGTTCATCTCAGAACACAACAGACAGAGCAATGTCACAGACAGCTGTTTCGACCACTTAGGTCTCGTCAGTGTGACTCAGCTCAGTTTCTGGTGTCAGACCAAAATCAAATCAAACGTAATTTGGGTACTTTCTGTACCCGCACCGCTGTAGAGCTCACCGCTCTCTTCAGTGTGGTATCAGACCGTACATCCACCGGGTAGGTTATCACCTACGCGTTGGTATGCGAACCGGAGAAACACCGAGAAACTACTGGCGCCATCTGTGGAGAACTGAGATGAACTGTGAGATGCGTAGAAAAATCATGCTTGAGACCAAGCTTGCGTAGGTTACAGAGAAGTTTTCTGTGTCTATAACAGCTTCCTTCCAGAGGGTCATTAATTTATGACTCACACTGAGAATTCGCTGTGACGACACGAGGACAACCCCCTATAGTACACGACCAAATATAGTAATAAGTGGTAACGCACTTCACAGTTCATCTTAGAACACAACAGACAGAGCAATGTCACAGACAGCTGTTTTGACCACTTAGGTCTCGTCAGTGTGACTCAGCTCAGTTTCTGGTGTCAGACCGTACATCCACCGGGTAGGTTATCACCTACGCGTTGGTATGTGAACCGGGGCATCTGGACACTGAGAACAATAAACTGTGTATATTTTTTACTTAAAATTCATATTTTGAATTTTGCTTTATTTATAAAACCGTGTTTTTGAAACTTTACCACATGCGTCAATATAAACAAGTGGTACGTAAGGTAAATGTATTCTAATAAAGTTCAGTATTTAATTTTATGCAAATATTTGTTTTCGATAGACTAGCAGCAAAAACCTTCTAAAATTTGATTTGGCGCTTAGCTGTGATGTTAGATAATATTTGCACTGCGGTACGGTGTGAAATCCTTTCATTTCCGATTTGAATTCTGCGGCGTGAAAATCTGAGAATCGCTTACTTGTAAATGTGAAAAAACGCGTTGTTGGATTCCTGCGGAAATACAAGTTTTCCCTGATTTGTCCGTTTTCTACGCGAATCTACTTTCGTTTACCCTCCAAAGCGAATCAAGAGATAATCTGCTTTCAAATGATGCCACGGCGAGAAGCCAGAGTTTTGCCGTTTAATGGAAAGTTATTATCAAAATGAATTTTTAAAGTATTCGGCGTTCATAAAAAGTTTATGAGATCATCAAATTTTTAAATATGAACGTGTAGCAAATTTCGTGTCGTAAAATTTATTATGAAAGCAGATGTTTAGTAAATAGCCGATATATTTTACAATAAAATACGAGTATAACTCGTAAGAACCTTTTTTAATTATACAGTTTCTCCAAATCTACGTTTCCAGTAGTGTTTCACAAAAATCAAGAAAAAAATCTTGATCTTAACATTTCTTGACGTCAAGTCAAGATCAAAATTTCATGACAAGAAATTCAAGATTCTTAAAAACTTATATTTTTTTAAAATTCTTTAAAATATTAACTGTTACCTACATATTTATTTTCAAAATTAAATTTTGAAATAAAATTAAGTGTTTATAAAAATTCTACATTTCTTATTCAACTAAACGTATATGAATACATTGAAGAATAATCAAAACAGTAAGTGGCCTAGTTACAAATTGAACTTTTTAATTATCATCTTACATTTTATTTGAGAAAATTCAAGAAATCTTGATGCAAGACAAGAAATACCCAAGATTACAAGCATGATGTTTTCTATTTCTTCAACGGTCAATAATGTATTCGAAATAAACAAATTATGGGTTACTCGCGGTGATCAGTCTAAAACGAGAAAGAAGATGTGAAATGCATGAAAATTATAAATTAATAATTTTTTTTCTACTTTAATATGCAAACTTCTTCGGTTTTAGTCAATTTTTAAATTTTTATTTACCTATATTGTCATCGACGTTTCGACTCTACCCAGAGTCATCCTCAGGAAACTATAAAAAATAAAAATTACAATAAGTAACAAATAAAACAGAACCGAGAACAAAACTAATAAATTATAAATTTACAAACTTACACAATATGGCCAAATAAAAATATAGAAATAAATTAGTGATAAAACATAATAAATATAATAAATAACATAAAACTGCACTACTAAAAATCATGGAATTCATATATTTAGCAACGGCTAAAACCGAAGCTAAAACTTAATTAAATTAAAACTTTTTGAAGGTCAATTGAAACTTTACTTATAACATAACAAGTTTCAATTGCTCTTCAAAATTTTTTGATTTAATTAAGTTTATATTTTATATAAGGTTGTAACAGAACTATAAGTAGGTATTAAAAATGTATGAATTAATGAAGAGCTGTATTCGTGCAAACTTGGTTCAGAAAAATGTCGTGCTATTGCATAGAGAAAATATTTAATTCTTTGGCTAATGTTAATTAGATATGCCTATTTTATCTATTTTTTTAAGCTACAATACCAATAGGTATCTAATTTTTAATCGTAATTTTGTGTATTTTACGTTTTTTTTTTTAAGTTGCACGTTTTATACTATTACAGTATTTTTTTATAATACAAAGAAGGTTATAGTAGAAAAACAATACATTTTTATTTAAGTTTTTTCCTTTTCTATGATTTGTCTGTAAACATGCATTTCACAATACTCAATATTTAATTTGCTAGTTTACGACTGACAAGTTCATATCGATGGTGACATGGCAATAACACGTATCTGACATAGGTATTTAGCGAAAACCATATTTTTTGTAAACTTGTTGAAAAATGCACATGCGTTGTTAAAACCTTGTAAGCGAAAGAAAATTTAAAATACGTCTAAAATGCATTTGAAATAACACGTATCTGTTAACATTTAAGAAAATTAAAATATTGCACAATGTGAAATAATATGAAGCGCCGTTCGGGACAAAATTAAATGTCGAAAATATTTTGTTTTCCTTGGGAAGAAATATTTTTTAGTTAGAAATAATAAAATTTTTCCAGAAATAAATATATTTTTCTAGAAATAAATATTTTTTTAGCAGCGTAAATATTTTTTATGCTGATTTATTTTTATTCCCGAAAAATATTATTTTCTCCAAATTTAAAAATATATTTCTCTCAAACTAAATGTTTCTTGCGAAATAAATATTTTTACAAAATATATTTTCTCAATCATAACAAAAAAAATTCTCATAAGGAAATATTTCTTTCGTGCGTAACAAAAATATTTCCTGCGCCAACCAAATATTTTATTTTCTCCAGCAATACAAAAATATATTTCTCGCAGAACGCGACACTTCACTTTAGCTACAGTAGATGGCGCAAGCTGTTGTCGGTAATATCGTTAACTACTGTTTGAATAGCCAGAACCCAGAACGTCGCTGCATGCATTTAGCTATCATACGTTCATAATATCAGTGAGGGCAATTACAGTCTAAAAATACGAATTTCTTATAAAACAAAGAGCTGAGTCTAATTATTATACATATTTTAAGTACAGGGTTCTCCGAGTATTACAAGTTTATTTGGCACTCTTTTAACTTTAGTAGAGTGGTGTGGTCGTTATAATAATTATTGAAAAAATATTCTATTATTTATTAATTACGCAAATAAACGATAAAGTTTCAATGTGAATACAAACGAAAACGACAAGTTAACGCATTGTCATTTTAAACCGTAATTCCTTTCACTGATTAGCATAGCAGCCTGTACTTAAAATATGTATAATAATTATACTCAGCTCTTTGTTTTATAAGAAATTCATATATTTAGGCTGTAATTGCCCTCATTGATGTTATGAACGTATGATAGCTAAATTCATGCAGCGACGTTCTAGGTTCTGGTTATTCAAACAGTAGTTAACGATATTACCGACAACAGCTTGCGCCATCTACTGTAGCTAAAGTGAAGTATCGCGTTCTGCGAGAAAAATATTTTTGTGTTGCTGGAGAAAATAAAATATTTGGTTGGCGCAGGAAATATTTTTTGTTACGCACGAAAGTAATATTTCCTTATGAGAATTTTTTTATTATGATTGAGAAAATATATTTTGTAAAAATATTTATTTCGCAAGAAACATTTAGTTTGAGAGAAATATATTTTTAAATTTGGAGAAAAAAATATTTTTCGGGAATAAAAATAAATCAGCATAAAAATATTTACGCTGTAAAAAAAATATTTATTTCTAGAAAAATATATTTATTTCTGGAAAAATTTTATTATTTCTAACTAAAAAATATTTCTTCCCAAGGAAAACAAAATATTTTCGACATTTAATTTTGTCCCGAACGGCGCTTCATAAAATAACACGTATCTGTTAACGTTTAAAAACGACAAAACAGTTTTAAGTGTCTCCTGAAAACTTGTATCACATACACATACGTGCTATTGCCATGTCACCATCGATATATAAAAATAATAATTAATGATTTTATTTATTTGGGACTTCAGTTTTATATTTTATTTACATCACGAAGTTTCGGGAAATAAATCATTTCTCATTATATTACTTCTGAAAATTTCTTTCAATCTATAAAACAATAAATGGTGCATTCCATTACTGCCCACATTAATGCACATCTGCCCGAATTATTTGCATATATAGGTATCTTATATGCCCACACTAATAACTAATAACGTTTAATTGGTAAATCCTCGGGTAAATCTATGAATAAATAATAATAACTTTTATTAAACCTCTCGAAAATATCCCTCAGAGCAGAGTTTAGTCATGCTAACTAACAAACTTTCTTATTTCTCCCTTAAATAATTTACATCCATTAGCATCCGCTCGCTTCATATTACATCCGTTCGTCAGTCATGTCATACTTATATGCATGGCTAGAACACCCAAAACATAAAATATAAGTTTTCTCTGCTCGGCAGCTTTGCTACGTGGAACGTGGATCTAGTTTTAATAAATTTACGCTACCTCGCTTCTCTGCTTCGTTACATACATTCAAAACTAACTGCACTTGTCACTTAGATGTCGGCACGTCACAAACATACGACAGATTAACACATGAAAAGTTGCGAATTATGTAAACATAGGTACAGGGTACGCGGAATTAATTCATGCTATGCTGTATCATCCCGGGGGAAAGTTATGATTTATACATGCTGCATTTTAGTGGTGGATTTAGGTTTTGAACTTTGAGTTTTTGAAAGGGAATTATTTTTCAATAATTCATTTACTAACCAATATGAATAGGATATTGTTTCTATGACACGACTGTAAAGCCGGTTCCACACTACTGACCAAGCATTAGCAAGTATTCACATATATAAACAATGACCAGTAGTCTGGGACTTATTTTATTGGTACTTGTTTATGCTGGCCGTTGTTAAGCTAGATTCAGATCTACCCAACTATAAGTTAACCAATCATCGCTTCTACAAAATTCCAATTTCAATTATAGGTCTGAACGTTGAGCGCTGGTTGCTTAAATTAGCCACTTACATTTATAATTGAGTAGGTCAAATTATGACTATATTACTACTATGTCGTTTGGTACGATGTATGTAAACACTGATGCACCAGAATAGTCAGCTTCCAGACTACTCACTACTGGTGTAACTATGTTTTCTTACCACAGCACTCGCCATAGCATATTGTGTATTGTGTGTCAAATATTCACATGCATTGACCAACAAGCTCAACATAAGTATGAGCCAGTAGTTTAGTAGGTCGGACTTGATAAGTGTTCATATCATTTAAATATTTGTGAATACCTACTTGTCAAATACGCCAGGCCAGTAATGTGGTACCAGCTTTAAACCGAGTTTACAATGGAGGAGTAACTGAGACAGTTACTGGTACAAGTAGCGGGCTATACTAGCATACTCAACTAAGCGATATAGGCAAATAGGTGTTTACACCAGAAGTACATTTTAGATGACTAGCAATAGTGCCAGTACTAGTTCAGTTGTTGATAAACAATATGAATTTTTTCGTGACTAGTATTACTAACAACTAGTAACACTGTTCACATTGGAATAGTGCAGGAATAGTGTAGTAAATAGAGCAGAATTTCAGTGGAAGGGGAAGAGTAGCTAACCCGGGATTTTAGTTACTTCATTACCCTGACTATACTTGTTCTAGTACTGATACTGGTACCTACTATCTTCTGTTGGCTCCATAGGATGAGTAGTGGTCCGGCGAGTTAATTGTACTAGTAGTAGTACCTACATATCCCATTTACTCTACCAATGTAAACTCGGCTTTACTCGTAGAATGTTATTGGTCATACATAATTGTTAATTATAGAATGGTTACCTACATTGTTTTACTTAGTGATAGTATTGAATAATAATTTAGCATTATTCAATGTTTTTGTTTGATTCATCAGGTATTATTATTATTCAATGGTTGACAAAAAATGGTCGGGAATCAGTCTTATATAATTTTTTATTTTTTACTCAATTGCCGACGTTTCGACTATACAATAGTCTTCTTCAGGGCTATGAGACGGTTACATCATTATTATTCAAGTTAGGTACTTTAATAATATATTGGAATTTAATAAAAACCGTGAAAAAATTTTAATTTCAGAAAGTATAGCCTGCAACATGTTTCCGATCTCATGGAACCATGACACTCGCCGACGGCTCGTGAATTTCATCACTAGGGGTTTCATTCCACACCTGTTACAAAATATACCTACTATTCGGTTTTACCGAGGTTGTACTATGAAATTGTTATTATAGTAATGTCCGTTGACCACACGATCTATCCAAGTAGTGTCGCACGGTAACCCATTCAGGTTCTAGTCAAACTTGTATTACTTCTACTTGACATATACATATATTCATTATCAAGTCAGACTGACAATGACAGCATCTATAAGGGTAGTAACTAGCAACAGATATACTTAGATGAATTACAGAATACTTTCAAAAAGTAGATACAGGACAGAACGTGCAATTTTATCTCAAACATACATACATAAAATCACGCTATTTCTCTAAATAAGGATTAGCACTTTCAATTTAAACATTTGATGAATATCTATGCGTTTTCGGTGTACTTTTCCCTTGTACAATTTTATGTAAAAGCATAAGCGCTCTTCAGACCTTCCTTCCGTTTAAGCTTCTAATTTTTACTTAAAATTGTAGAACTGGTGTAAAGAACCTGTTAGATTATGTGCCTTGTACAAATCTGGGAGAAATTACGTCTTAGTGATACATTTTATGGAAAGTTAGAATGACATTTTCTTGTAGGTAAATTTAATTGAAAACGACGAAATATCTGGAGTCGCAATTGATTTACTTTTATATAGGTTCATAGAGCGGAGATACGTTTGATGTATTTAAAGTAAAAAATAAATGAAAAACATTAATTATGCTTCGACGCCATTTAATTAATTTTATTTGAGATAACTCATTTTAAAATATAATTCTGTTCGCACTGATCCAAATGAACTCATTGACAAAATAATTAAATTAAATCCTGTTAAATTATAAATAATTATAAAATCCAATTTTTCGGACGAAACAGCATTTCTCCAGTAAACAAATTTGCACATATGAAAGCTTCAACTAGCAAACTACTCGTAATCATCACTTAATCCATCTTCCTTCTTGCTACAAAGTAAACCAAATAGAAATACTAAAGCACTCCTTTCCCTTGTCTTCTGAATTCTGCGTTGCCGTTGCCGTGTACCTTCAGTTTGGATTAATTTTGTAGCTGGTTCCCGGAGAATCGCGACACCGTTGTTTGCCGATGGTGTTTTGTCTCCTCTAAACATTTGAACGTCTCCAGAGATTCCTTGATTCGGTAATGACGTTGAGCTTTACGCCCTGGAACGTTTAGTACGGCACGGTAGAATGACGATAGTGATGATGATGATGACGTCAACAAACGGAGGAGATGAGATAGGATGGTAAAATATTAGATGCAAATTGAATTTTTTTGAAGAGAATGAGATAACAGAAAAAGTAGGGGTTTAAAAAATGTAATATATTTATATAAAATATATTAATATATTTATATATAAACGAAAAAAACGTTTATTTTATTTCAATTTATAATTTGAATATTTCTTGTCAAACACTGTTTCTTATTAACTGTACATATCCCAAAACATTATATACGCTTATTTTAACAATAATTATTGTGACAATGGCATAATAAATGGACTTATGTTATACGAACAGTATGCAGAACAAAACACATCGTTTAAAAATGCATGCATGTGAAACTTAGTTTAAACAAAATGCTGTGAACCGTGTGTTTCGTGAAATTCGTTAATGCAAGTATAAAATACGTATTTACATACGAAGGAGCGAGGGCATTATAAAGAGAATTTATTTTTTATGAAATCGTACAATAATAAGTAACTTAGCTGCGCAAAATCGTAGTTGAAAGTACAACTTTAGCTCCGCATTTTTGACCAATAAAAGCTGCCTGTGCCAATGGCGTACCCAGGGTACGTCTTTAACCTGTGCACTCGATCGCTGACGAAAATTGCCAGAACGTCGGCTATTTTTTTTTGCAACTTGTAAGCGGTGGGCCATATATCGATATATTTCCATATTTTTGAAATATAAATATAGTTCCATATTTCCGATATTTGGATTCTACAAATATTTGACGATACTGTTGTACAGTTATTATTTATTTACATGATAGCAGTAGCTAGTATATGCATATTATACTGTGTTGTATAAGCAAAGGAAATATTTAAAAAAGTCACCATTATCGTAGATTCAATGTCGATATATCGATATATTGCGAATATCGATATATCGAACATAGTACATTTTATTCTAATATAATATATCGATATAGATATTTATACGATACTGAAGGAAAATATTATAAATCAAGTAAACAATATAAAGTTATATTACCTACTACATACTAATGTATCTTTTATGGTTGTATTCAAGCTATTGTGAAACAATAATTACTTATGCTTCAATGAGATGTAAGAGATAACTGCGCTATTTGTTAATTCGTTCATGATTCGATTACTCTTCTAAAAGAATATGAAAATATGGAGTACCTATCTACCTTTTTAATTTTGTTTTATATATTTACAATTTTGATTGGTTTTTGTAAAAATATGGACAACCTGTATTTTATTTTTTATTTTGTACTACGACTTCACTGACACTTCTTTCAGCTTTGGTAAATCTTCTCGTAAATCTTGCTCCATAATCCATAGCTCCATCGAGAGCTCCATAGTACCGATTCTGGGATATGTCGTTCTTATGCTTAGTTGCTGTGTTTTATGTCGTTGAGATTGTGTATTTATAGCAAACGTTTCATGAAGATTTAATGAGATTTACCCGATGTAATGTTGATTACAAGCGAACATATTATTTGCGATTCTGCTAAGACGAAAGAAGCGCGACGTCGACTCGTGGGAGGCTTAATGCTAAGCACTGATAGACAGTTTTTATAGCACGAAGGGCATCATTTACTTAATGTCGAAGGGAGTAAATTTTACAAGCAAAAAAGAAGATTGTAGGACATAATCTTAATGAATCCTTCGACAAAAAAATGTTACGCAAAAAATGACAGTAAAAAAACTAAAACCCTAAAAGAATGACAGACAATTTACAAATAAGTACCTATATTAAAAATGTTGATCGTTAAATTTAAATATTTACTGAGTGGTTTAAAAACGATGATCAGTTTAAGTTTTTGATATTAATTTCTACCAAAAATTTAATTTTCGGCACACTATTTGTTTAGAAAATTAATAACGTTAAGACGATCCTCTACCGTGCCAGAAAACAGCCAAAAACATAGATTTCGCTGTTTATTGTTTATTTTTTTGTTAAATATAATAATCTAAAGATATTGTTGATTGTAAAGTTTGTACAAAAATATATCGTTATAGCTTTGTTAATTTTAATTTTGAAATTTTATAGTTTTTTCTTGAACACAAATATCTTCTATTTTAAAACGAATTAAAAAAATCTATCAGTTATTTCGCAGATCCAAACTTTGTTGACAATATATTAAAATTTGAAGTTAATTTACTTATAAATAAAAGCTGTACAGTGGTGGGCGAAAACCCTCTTTTTTACAAATATTGCAGTATTTTTACAAATATGAATGTCGCCAAAATTATTATCTCCCCTCAAACATAAATTATTTGTTATTATTATGTTTAACAAAACAATAAACGCTATAGAATAGCGTGCGGAATCAATGTTTTTGACTGTTTTCTGCCATGGGTAGAGGACCACCTTACGCGTCGCAAAGGAGAGCTTCTTATATATTACTATGTGAGTAATCGGCTTGTTGTAATTATTGGAAATGTACATACAGCATGTGCAGAAAATGTTCTTACATGCTTACATTGTATAATAAAAACTTATGTAAGAATCTATTTTTGACTCTTATACTTGTTGTGAGTACTTATTCCAATTATGTACTTCAAGACAGAAAGAAACTTTGGGTGAAATCGAGGGTGAAATCAACAGTACTGAAACATTTACAACCAACCACCTAGCATGATTGCGATTTGCGAGTTGCGACTTGAGTTGAGTTGAGTTGCAATTACATGTTCAATTGCAACTGCGACCAAAGCGAACCTACTTAATGACGAGTTTTAAGATAAGCACTAAAACGGCTTGGAGCAGTAAATTTCGAATTTATTAAAAGTTTAAGTTAAACTTTACTAGTTTAGTTAAAATCAGCATTTAATATTACATATTTTATTAGAGTGCTAAGAAAGAACGTACATGGTTTGGATAAAATTAAATTGCTCAAGCGGTTATCTACTTTTTTATTTTCCTCTGAACTGGTAAAATTAGATATTTACAAGATTAAATTTTCCTGCTCATTTCCACCAAACCTCTTCTTCATTATGGCCTTCTAAATTTTCCATCTAAAAATACCTACTGCAAATTACATAAACAAACATTGCAAGTTTAAAATTAACAGCACATGTGATACTCGGCTTTTTCCTCTTTCTCGGACATTGGATAGTTTTTGCCGTGACGTCATATCATGCTCGCTTAATTAATAATTTAATAAACAGACTTGGCGGTGATTAGCGTGTCTGGTAATTATCTCATTATGTCGGCTTCCAAGTTGACGGTGATTTGCAATCAACAGTTGACGTACGTAAACCGTAAAGTGAATCATTTGAGGGAGAAGTTTCAGAAATTTCAAGATATTTGTGTGATGATGAAGTGTTTACGATGAAGGGCAAGAATACGCAAAAATGGTTAATGGTCTTTTAAAGCTTTATATGTAGGAGAGACTGTCGTACAATGGGACAAATTTTGTTTTTTATATTTAACATTTTCGTCAAACAAAAAAATATAATGATAAGTTGTACTCGTGACTGGTATAAGGAAGATGAATAAAAAGCAGAATCGCTGGATTTTCAGTCAAAAATCTTTTATTTATTTTATTATGTTAACGTTTCGGCCTTGCTGAGGCCTTCCTCAGGACTAATATTGTCAAAAATTTAAACCACCAACAACAATAAAAAAATACAATAAATTTATAAAGGCATATATACGAACACACATATTTATAAGAAAATAAACCAACTAAGCCGTAAAATGTATCTAGCATGAAGATCCTAAAAGTATAACTGTTACTTTTAGGAATACAAAAAATGGCAGTTAGAACTCATTGAAACAAACAACTTTTCTAAGTAATTTTTTTTATTTGGAGCCCCAGTTCATAGTTATTGGCGTTTTTTGTTTTTCGAAAAATCGTCATAACTCCCTTATTTTAAGGATTATTTAAAAAATACAAAAATTTTCTGCATTTACTTTCGATTCTCTAAAACATTTGTATTTAGAATTATTTTCTATTTTATCAAATAACAAAATGACGACCGATCAAAAATTTCAAAACAAGATATTTTGAAAACTACTCGATCGATTATTTGATAAAATAGAAAATAATTCTAAATACAAATGTTTTAGAGAATCGAAAGTAAATGCTGAAATTTTTTGTATTTTTTAAATATTCCTTAAAATAAGGGAGTAATGACAAAAAAAACGCCAATAACTATGATTTGGGGCTCCAAATCAAAAAAATTTACTTAGAAAAGTTGTTTGTTTCGATGAGTTCTAACTGCCAATATAGTCACTCGGATGTAAAGTTGATTAACTTGTTTAAAAATAATCAAAAAAATTTAAATAGCATGCACATTTCTACGTTATTGTATAGAATTTCAAATTTTTAAATGTTTATGTGTAGAAATAACAAAAATTTATAGCAAAAATGAGCTATGATTTTGACACATTTTAGAAACTGTTAACTTTAATGACGTGTAATGTCAATATACATCATGCAAAAAAAACAAATTTTGGTATAGTATAGTTACAAGCTTAGTTAAGTTATTTGCTACTGTAATTTTTTTTAAATATTTATATTTTGTTTATAATATTAAAATAAGTGAACATGTAATATCTTTGTTACTGGTAATCTTATAAGATTCAAATTTAGGTTAGCGATGCCTTATATAATTATAAAAAAGATTTGTTTATAATTTTTATTTAAAAATTATTACTTGAATTTTAATAAATTTTTTTCTGAAATTTATGAATCCTGAGGTATCACTTTTTCAGAAAACAATTATTATAATTCATATAATAAGTTTAAAATAATAATATATATATATATATATATATATATATATATATATATATATATATATATATATATATATATATATATATATATATACGTAAGTACATATTTTGCGTATGGGCTTCTTCATTGCAAAACCTGCAAAATAGGTACCTACCAAATATTTGCACAAATATTCTTTTGAATTCGGCAGGTAACTAAGCGTTTATTTGAAATTTATTTACAAACGTGGTAGAAATGAAAGACAAAAATGTACCTATGCGCTTGACTAATTTATCTTTGAAAAAATTCAGTTGAATTTCAAAAGAAATTTAACAAGTCAACTAAAAATAAAATTAATGCAATGCCAAAAAACATCAATGATCGTTTTACATTAGTTATTATGAATTATTATTTTTTTAAAACTTGAGTGAAATCACCTGTATTAGTATGGAACATATTAAAGATATATACCTGCATTGTACTAGAGGTACCTTCCACTTTTTGGAGAAAAATAATAAATTAAAGTCTGAAGCTATTCTTGTGCGTTCCGGAAAATTTTATTTCATCATGATAATGGCTTTTCAATTATTATTGCTTACCGTTTGGTAAGAAAAGGTAATCTGCTAAATAACAGCATAGTAATATTTTTGATGACTAAGCATTTTAAAACTTAATAAAGATGAGTTTGTGAATCTTTTTAATATCGTAGAACAAATTTAGACTTTAGAAAGACTTGAAATTAAATTTCTGTAACGAAAGATAGCATTTAATAAGATTATTATATAATTAATTATGTATTTAAATAGTTGTAAATGAATACATGTTTCCTGAAACGTCCATAATAAAATTTTGCACAAGGATCATGAAGCCTATTTTACTCCAATTATGAATGGCAAGTTATATTTTTAAATCTATACTACTTGTTACCTCTCGCCTCATATTCTATAAGAGAAGATATCTATGTGACTGGTCAAACTTTTCAAGTGTGAGTTTTTGGTGGATAAGCACTTTTAAGGTCCCTAGAATACGAATTTAACATGTGCGGGTGTGTTCATTCGTATGTAACGATTTTAATAAGGATCTTAAGAGCCCAATGAATTTTGGTACGAATCCACAAACCGGAAGTAGTACTTTACGTGGAGACTGGAGAGTAATGAATTTTTATTAAATATTTCGATAAATTACATATTTATGGCAATAAAGTAAATATTATCTACTCGTACAAACAATCAGTTTAATATACCTACATGTTTCTACATCTCTAGAACCATTTAATAATTATACGTATTACAATTTTTTTTTCTAATTTTGTGTTCGAATTTTCATATTACTTGGTCCATGATCGTTAAACATTTGTTATTACGAAAAGCTGACAGGTGACAGTAATATAATATAGTTTACTTCTTGTTATGAAATTTTCATAAAATGACTATTTGTAAGTAAATACGAGTATAAATAATATTTATACTTAGTGATATACGAGAGAGGAGAGTTATAGCGAGAGGTCATTTTTGCTGGTCACATCAAATTTTTTAGATCTTAATCTTACTTTGTTGCGAAAAAAATAGTACCTCAGGAGGTCAAGAGAAAATGCTATTTTTCTCTTGATGTTTTGTAGCCTCTGGGCTTTGCTTTGCTTGCACCTTATGAAAAATCATATATTTGTCTCCCTTGATATATATAATAATATACTATTCATTACTAAAAAGCAAAATAATGAAATTCATAAACATAAAGAAGAATCCATATTTTATGTTTTTTAAGATGTTACAGATTCCGATTAAGATAAAGTTTCAGGTTAGTATAATAATAACATAATTACATAAAATCGTAGTATAAACAAGAAACTATAATTGTCATTTTTGCATACTTACCTATTTGATTTTTCAATTATTTATTAGAGAATAAATCATTTTATAAGTAATTAAGAAAATAAACTTTCGTAGGTACATTAAACATTAACATTATTTATCTAGGTCATATTTTTCGAAAACAAATACGAAAATAATAATTTTTCTCCAAGTTTTTATGATGGTAAACTTGATCTCCTCTTTCTTTGATAATGACCCTAAAAATCCTTAATTAATTTCATCTAATTACCCTTTACTTATTGCCCGTAATGTTTGGTATTTACTCTGTTAATTGTCCAAACTTTAATTACGCATTCATCAAGGAACTCGAGCTAGGTGTCAAGACTGCTAGCTGCAAGTGTTAAATTTCATTTGATAGGTACGTTTTATTTAGTTGGCGTTGAACAATTTAGCAACTGAACATTGCGACGCACCTAATACCGCTGACAAATGACAAACGAGAAGGAGAAGAATAAGAAGACAAAAGAGATTTATGGAAGAATTAAAATGTCTTTTAAATTTGTAAAAACAAATTAACCTGCTGATATATTTTACAGAGACTTTAATTTATTGTTGGTTGCCCAATTCTTACTTGATCTTAAGGGATCTCCTATATTTTTACTAGGGTAAATTTGAGAAAGGTTTTTGCCGAAATAATGTCATAAATCATGTATGGAATCTTCGTAGTACCTAAAGAGTTTCATTTTTCATATGATGAATTTGTTTTGGCTAAATAAATCATGTTAGAATGAGATCTTGATAACTTCAAATAAATCATTTTTTATTCCTGTTCCAGTTCCAATTGTTATTTTCGTAGTAGAACTAAAGTTTATTGTTATTTATATGACACTTTATTTTTACTGCTACCTATATAGAAAATATTGGTCTAACAATGAAATTTTTTTACTGACATAGATGCAAAAAAAAACAATTTGACTTTTTCATTTATCTGTCAGAGCCAATTTTTCTGTTATTCAATTTTATGTCGAAATCTTACGATATAAAAGTTGCTAGCGCAATGTTAAAATTTTACTAAATTTTGTTATTATATAATACACTAAAGTAGTCTGACAGGTAAATTATTTGGGAATTTATCTGGAGGTAAAAAAAAAACTAATGATAGAATTGTGAATTAGGCAGGAAGGAACTACATCGTAGTACATAAATGTAATAACTAAAGGTGGATTTATAACTGCGCACAGTACCTACATAATTTAGCACAACATAGCACAGCACAGCGCATAGCATTTTCGTTACAAGGGTTTTATAAACCGCACACAAACACAGCTTGCTATACAAAGTAAAAGAAGAGGTCCTTGTCTTATAGTGCTGTCTTTATGACAGCTGTTTTGTTGGTTATGTCATATTTTATTTGGTATTATTTAACTTTGTGATTTTGTTATTATGTTTTGACTATAGGTACTATTTTGCGAAAATTATTAATATAATGAACAATGAAAGCACGTGCGTATAAAAAGTAAACTAAAGCGAACTATCACGAATGCAACGAATAATCCGAAGCACAACTGCACAACACAGCGCATAGGAAAATGAACATTGGTCAATTCTTGTGCTATGCTAAATTATTTTCTATGCGCTATGCGTCTTATAAATGGATGTACTAATTTCCGTATGACCAATAATTAATATGCTATGTTGTGCTAAATTATTTTCTATGCGCTTTGCCAGCTTAATGTACTAATCGACTATATTGTGCTTGAGCTATGACATCGATATGAGATCAAATATTCTATTTTCTATTTGTATAATTATTAATTAAGAAATAATTTCAAACATATTTATTTCGTTTTATTCATTCTCATTTAATCTCAAAGAAAATAGAACTAAAGCGCAAATCTAAATTGGATCAATTTTCGAATTAATAAGATATGAAGTTTCAAACACAAAATTATAAATTTTATAAATTCTTAAATGGTGACAGATACAGAAAAAATTATATTGTGCGAATTGATAATAACTTTTTTATTTTATTTTATAATAAAAAATTGTCATAAGTAGATACCTAGGGGAAATGTGCATATGATGACACCCTTAACTTTAACACTTAATTACTGCTTTATTTAAAAACTTAGATAATTATTTCTGGTATGGTTGCATACTGTATACTATATATATATATTAATATGCATATGTTGAACTTTGATTAAATTTCCATATTTTAGGTTAAACCACTCTTTAAAAAATCTGCTGTGGCCACCACACGACCTCTCGCCTAATTCTGCTTATTCCACTAATCTAATAAATAGTTTTACTTACATTTTAATAGTTTCATCTTCATGTAATATGTAAACGATAATGTAAACCAATATGCAAGCAAAAGATGTCAACTGTACTGTCACTGTCATAATAATTCAAATTTTATGTAGAAACAAATTTCATATCATGGACAACAAGATAGAATATTAATTGTACTTTATTTTATTGTTAAATACTTCCAGATTCAGAAATTTGTATTTATAATTAACTGTACACATAGATAATCACAATTTCTTTTATTTTTAATTGCAAAAATTGTCATAAATAAATAATGTACCAATATAATTAAGGAAAACTTTTCCAAACTTCTAAAAGTACTACTTCCGGTTTGCAGATTTCTACCAAAATGTTATCCGGTGTTAAGATACTTATCAAAACCTTAAATATGAAATTTGGTTATAAACGGTTTGATACTTTTTAAGTTATCGTGGACGAAAAATCCTCGGTTCATACAAACACACAAACAAACAAACACACAAACACACAAACACACAAACACACACACACACAGACATCATCGTGAAAATAGTAAATTCGTATTCTAGAGACCCTGAAACGTGCTTATCCACCAAAAACTCATACTCGAAAATTTTGACCCATTACAATACCTCTCTTATAGAATATGAGGCGAGAGGTAAAAAGAGACAAGTATGCTATCATAGGCAACAGACTGTACTTATGATGGCACACCACACGTAAATAAATGAATTTATATATATATTTATTTAATTTTATTCAAATAAAGTACAAAATATAAATAAATTTAATTTTAATAATAAACAAAACACAAATAAAATTATTTTAAACAAAGTGAATAAAGAATAGTGGTAAAAATGGATTGGTAAAATAATACGTTGGTAAATACGTTGGTGGTAAAAAAGAATTAGTGGTAAAAAGGGACGGTGGTAAAAAATGGATTGGTAAAAGTATAATGTTGGTAAAAATGGATTGGTAAAAGAATTACGGTGGTAAAAAAGGGACGGTGGTAAATCGGGATTGGTAAATATGGGGGCAAATCCTATGCCATTATTGGAATATGTTAGATATGCCATCATAGGAATAAGTCAATATTTTCATTTTTCCGGATGTGTAGTGTTATCTTACAAATATAACCTCGAAATAAGTATATCGTTATACATACAACTCCTACTGAATATATTCATGCAAATTTCATACCGATAACAAGCTTAACAAAAATAAAATCTAGCTATGAATTTTACATAAATATTACTTCATTACTTACTTAATTTTAATATTTCTTCGTACACTAATTCTAAGCGTGCAAACGCCGCTAAACTTCGCCAGTACTAACAAAATTGAGATATGCGATTGCGTATATATAAAATAACGCGCCAAAACTTAAACTTTTTAAAGTACGACCAGTATGCCATCATAGGCAGCATGCCATCATAGGCACATTTCCCCTACTTTATTTACCTAGTTATTTAATAAAAACCTATTGCTCTTCAAGTAAAATAAAACTTCCTGATTGCTATCAGAATTCATTGGGCTCTTAAGATTCTTATTAAAACCCTAAATATAAAATTTGATAATTTAATGTTTGGTATTTTATGAGATACACATACCTATACACAGACATCATTTTAGAAATGTTAAATTATAATTCTAGGATGCATGTTTCAGACATGCCTATCCACCAAAAACTCACACTCAAAAATTTTGACTAATTACAAAATATCTCTCTTATAGAATATGAGGCGAGAGGTAAAAATTAATTCAAAGAAAAATGAACTTTCTAGGTATCTACTTAATGTATTCATTAATGTAGACAAATACTTTTTCTGGGACACATGGCATTTATTGCAAAATAAAATTATTTTATTATTAATCAAGAGAAAGAAGTTATAATTTAATTTTTAACTGCAATAGAAATTTTTTTTTCTCTTTCTGCATTTTAAATAAATTAAATTATGAGTTTCACAAGAAATTTCATTTAAACTTTTTCTTACTTATACAATATTATTCATAGAACAACAAAACTGCTTGGAGCTCGTTGCTGTCATATACGCTACACTGCTACTCTGTATGTTTTCTATTTCTATTTTACAAAAGAATTTCAATTGCAAATTGTCAAGAATATAATACAACAGATAACAAATATTTCCACTTTTCAACCACGTGTTACATGTTTCAGTTTCATTTCGTATTGTTCTCATAAAGCAATGAATTTTCAATGACGGAAATAAAAGTTACAAGCTCTAGAAATGAACATCTGTCATAGTGTCAACAAACTCACGAATATGAATTCTGAATATGAATATTTTTCACTGACAAAAATAATTCTAAAAGTTATATTCAGAATTTTTGAGCAATTGCATTTTTGGAAAAGTAAAACTTATTAAGACTGCAAACGTTTTCCGACAAAGGAATGACCTGAAAATGTTACCATTGCAATATTTTCGATCTCTACTCTTTCCAAGTATATTCAAGTACCTAACGCATTTTCAAAAAAAATGCACAGATAAGAAAAGCCGAGAGAAAAGCTAAGTTTGAACATGTTTCTATAGTAATTGATATAATATAGGTAGCTAATCAATATTTAATAATTACTTTTAGAGAAGAAGGCTCAAGTTCTTCGAGTCGAAAAGCTGAGTTTTAAATTTATTACAAAACTTAATACAAGCAAAAAATGTGTTCTTTTTTAAATCAAATTTAAGTTGCCGGTCTCAAGGTCAGACAGAAGTTTGCTTTATGCTCAGTTCCACAAGGAAAGTTTTTCCTAAAAAGTTTCTTTGAAATTGAAACAAGTGCTAGGAGCTGTCATAAACAAAACTGTCAATATACCGGTCATACGGGGAATAATAAATAATTTTTACCTGGAAAATTTTGAGGGAGTTTTGATTTTCTGTATTTTTATGTTTTTTGGGGTGCTGACAAGAAACTGAAGTTTGCCACTTCAAATTTTTGCAGATAATATTCATATAGGAAAATTCTGATTAAAAATTTGTAAAATAGAAAAAAATTCCTATAATTATATAATTCAAGATATTTTTCTCTGATCAATAGTTTAAATATTATGGACAGAGAAAAGCGGAGCGCTTTTTAATAATTAAATTATGACATTACCGAGGACATTACTTTATTTCATAATATACAAAAGTGGCTGTAACTTTGTAACATATAAAAATATCAACTTCCGGTTTCAAGCATTTGATTCCACAGACTTTTTTCAGTCTACAATACAATTTGTAAATATTTTAAGGCATAGTTTAGTTTTAAATTATTGTATTTAATCAACTTTAATATTTAATCGAATGAAAATATCGATTTCCGGTTGCCAGCATTGAAGTCCTTTTTTGTGTAAGAGGTATTATTTTAAAATATATTTATTTTCTTTTTTTGAATTTCGGCGAAACAAGGGCCTCCATACGAGTATATTTACAAATTATATTGTATATAGAAAGAAGTCTGTGGAATGGAGTCGAATGCTTGAAACCGGAAGTCAATATGTTTATCTGTTAGAAAGTTACATCCATTTTTGTTTATAAAGCCCGTTTGTCACGATCCCTCACGATCTATACTTGGGCAGAATGCTGTATTATGGACATAATTTTATAGATCGTCGCATACACAAATTTTTGTGATAATTACTTTTCGCACTAGTAAGCACAGAGAATATGTGATTTGTATTTTGATTTTTTTTATCTCGAAGATCTATATTTGACAGATAGCAGGTTTAATTGTGTTTTATCATTAAAAAAATAATAATTTAGTTTGTGTTTTTATTGTTTGTGGTGAAATACAATGTCTTGAACCCGAGAGCAGGTGATAATACTATTGGAATGCTAACATATTCAAGCCAGAATTATGTCTTAAATTAAAATTATGCGTCGTGACATACAGAAAATTTGTGTAAGACATAATTCTGTCCAGAAATGTCGCTAATTATGTACAGAATTCTGTGCAGAATTATAGATCGTGACAAACGGGCTATATAAAACAAAGTAATGTCATAATTTAATTTTTAAAAAGCGCTCTTTGCTTTTCTCAGTCCATAACTTCTAAACAATTCATTAGAGAAAAAATATTTGAACTATTATAGGAATTTTTCTCTAATTAACAAATTTTCAATCAAAAATTTTCCTATGTATTTTAGCTATCTCTCGGCTAACATGCAACATGTACATCAGTTCAGTACCCACATAATGTGTTTATAGCTCAAAAACGAATTGTTCGCTGTTTGGCAGGCACTTCAAGGTTTACTTCATGTAAAGATTTATTTATTAATTTAAAAATTCTTACTGTCACTGGACTGTACATTTTCGAAGTGGCCTGATACATTTATAGTAGAAAAATAAACTTCAAGCTAAACAGTTATGTATGGCTATGATACTAGACAAAAAGATGACTTCATAATCCCTGTTTCTAAATTAAACATCGTTAAACACTCTCCGAGCAGAATGGGGCTTGATATTTTTAACAAATTACCAGATTCTGTCAAAAGTAAAAGTACTCCTGCTAGTTTTAAAAAAGCACTTAAGGAGTTCCTTATTGAAAAAAGTTTTTATAATTTCAATGAATTTTTAAATACTTAAAATTTTAAAATGTGTGTGATATTATTGTAATTTTTGTATACTGTTTTTTGACTATTTTCTATATACTTTTGTTGGTGTCTCTTGAAATGTATGAATAAATAAATAAAAATAAAATATTTCGCTAATATTAATATCACAGCTATGTATATAATCTGCAACTGCATTGATCTATTCACTAATGATTTATGATTTTTTATGATGTTAAATTTTCAATATTATAATCGTTAAAATTGTGAAGCTACTTAAGACACAATTAAACTATTTTCGGATTGTTTAAGTCAAGTTAATCGCCTTTTTACTATTCCCACATTTTGAATTTTTTGTTACACATGTGTACATATGGCAAAGTACAATTCTTCCAAGATATGTAACGTATAACTGTTAACGTAAAAATAGAGATAACAAATTTTAAATCGTATGGCAGTAGTTAGCCCAGTGATAGTGTCCGCCTAGAATGCTATCGGTCCTTTTAGATCCCAGCTTCCTAGCATCCGACAATAACCTAAGTGGATTCCACTAATAACATCTATAGGTACACCATTCTGCCATTTGGATTTGGAAGTTAACCTTATTGCTTATGGATAATATCAAAAATTTAAAAAAACAAAATAAAATGGGCGAAGGTAATATTTCTTTACTGATCACATGTTGCTCTGGCATAATTTTTTTAATATGGTATAACAGAAAATTATAATATATAGGCTTACGCAACGAGTATAATATAGCTGTGAATTATTGTATTTTTGCGCGTCATTTACAATAATTACTAAGCAATAAGCTGTTAAGTTGAATAATTACTATTGATTTAACCTGTCCTATAAATTTTACTAAATGCGTTCATTATCACCTGAACGCTGGGCTTTTCATACTTTATTATCAAATTTTAGTTATTGTTTCGTAAACCAGTAATACGACAATTACTAATTACATGTTTCATATTTTATTATAAGTTTATTCAATATTTATTTAGTTTGTTTGGGTAATAACAAAATGAACTTGCTTTGGTTCATATTGAATAATGTCAAGTTAAATGACAAAATTATGGAAAATAAATGTTGTATTCACGGTTTCGTGGATGGTGTTATGGTTTTTGCTACATCAATTTTCTGCCAAAAGAAATTTTATCATATAACAAAGATACATAATGTCGAACTTTTCATTTATTTAACCATGATGTTCTTCTTTTGCTAACTATATTTTACTCCAGAAAAGTCATGATCATGATTTTAGCCTAATGTGTTTATTATTTATAAAGAACATAATATTGTATTTCAAGTATCAAGCAACTTTAACATAATAAAGTTTAAACATAACGTTACTGGTTGTTGTAGAAGTAAGATAATACCTGGATACTATGTATTGACGTATTAATTTACTACTAAGCAAAGTAATAATTTAATATTTAAGGTCATGAATTATATTTCGAGTTCATGTTTCACCCTTCTCTTACAAGTAATACTGTTATATCCTTTAGCTGACATTTTGACAGGTCCTTTAACTATGGGCATAATATGTCAATAACAATAAATAATGCGAGATTAAATTTCTAAATCTGTGTGGGTATTAGTGACGTAGCCGAGTGTTGGGGGTAAATGTTACACTGCAACCTACTCTTCAATAGTCTCGAAAATTTCAATTATTAATGTCTATATACGAGTACATACATTTAATTATCTACTATACTGTAATTCATAATTCAAAGTAGGTACTCCTCCAAGTTTAAAAACAAACTATAGTAGATACCGAAGATATTTGATTCATAACTTTAAATTTAATTTACAAAATAACAATCCTTTTAGTTAAAAATAGGTAGACACCTACATAATTAATTTTTGCTCAATATTTTTATTTGTAGGTACCTATAGGTAACTACGAGTAGTTTAGACACGCTTTGTTAATTAATGATTTTTTTCATTAAAAATTGAAAGCAAGCTTCATTGTTATCATAAATAAAAATATTATTTGAATTTTCAGTTAGTAGGTATTAAAAGAATTTTTATTTATATATTCAAAAACAATTAAAATTTGGAAGATTGTTCTTACGTGAAAAATCATATAAAATAGACGAATGCTATTTTATATGATTATAAGCGATGTCTTAACGTCTTAAGAGTCCCGTCTCCGTAACAAAATATTGCGTGTTTAGAGGTGTATAGGGTGTCCTATGAAACTGTTTAAGCATGGGGATCTCGAGAACCATGAGCGTTACGAAGTTGGTTAAATTAGACAAAAGTTGTCCCTTTAGGGAGCCAATTTAGAAATGTTTTTGTTTTCGCACAAAAATGCATAGGTGACTAGATATACCCAAAAATGTAAATCTTACTAATTTAGTTTTTCACCTATAACTTTTTTGTTTGAATTAGTACAAGTTTCTAATTTGCACGTTCTATAGGCAGTTTTTAACGAGGAATTTACAGCAGTCCTCAAATTTTTTTATCTCCTACAGATTTCGAAATCTTCAAACCAAATTCAAATTTTCATATGGAGCTCATAGTTGGCTATGACTCGTCTTAATAGAGATTTTTTCTCTCTTTTCAACGATATAAAACACAAGACATTGAAATTAAAATAAAGGCATAAATTTCATAATATTTATTTTTTTAACTGTTTTTATTAAGGCAGACCACGAATATTGATTTTTATAAAAAGTACCAAATTATGCTAACTAATCTACGATAAATGGCGCAAACCGCACTTAAAAATCTCTTTAAGTTTCCGAGATATGAGCGTTCAAAATTTACGTCCAAAATTGTATATTACATTACAAGAGTCATGAAAATGTTTCATTTCAGACGAGGAGGCTAGTTTGAAGAATGCGAGGTTGCGCAGCGCCCGAGCATTTCTTCAAAGCCTCCGAGTTTAGCAAAGACATTTTTATGACGCGTGATGTATTCTTTTTTTTTAAATCGGCAACTATAGAAGCTTAAAATTATAGAAAAAATTAGGTTTGCATAAATCATCAGAGCTGTGACAAATTCTAGAAAACGTTGTCATGACAAGTGTTTGTACCTACAGGCAGTAAAAATGACTAGGCATTTTTATGCCTAGTCATTTTTACTTATTTATTTTCATGCCTAGTCATGGAAATCTTACTTTCAAGAATCAAATTAGTCAGGAAATGAAGATTTTCATGCCGATTTTGAAAAAATTATTATTTTTTAAAATTAGCGGATTATTCTAATTAAATTTCGAGGAATCCAATGTGTTATAATAATAAATATAATTATTTTATCGATATTTGTAGTCTGTCTTGATAAAAACATTTAAAAAAAAATCTGCTGTGGCCATCACACGACCTCTCGCCTAATTCTGCTTATTCTACTAATCTAATAAATAGTTTTACTTACATTTTAATAGTTTCATCTTCATGTAATATGTAAACGATAATGTAAACCAATATGCAAGCAAAAGATGTCAACTGTACTGTCACTGTCATAATAATTCAAATTTTATGTAGAAACAAATTTCATATCATGGACAACAAGATAGAATATTAATTGTACTTTATTTTATTGTTAAATACTTACAGATTCAGCAATTTGTATTTATAATTAACTGTACACATAGATAATCACAATTTCTTTTATTTTTAATTGCAAAAATTGTCATAAATAAATAATGTACCAATATATTTAAGGAAAACTTTTCCAAACTTCTAAAAGTACTACTTCCGGTTTGCAGATTTCTACCAAAATGTTATCCGGTGTTAAGATACTTATCAAAACCTTAAATAAGAAATTTGGTTGTAAACGGTTTGATACTTTTTAAGTTATCGTGGACGAAAAATCCTCGGTTCATACAAACACACAAACACACACACAGACATCATCGTGAAAATAGTAAATTCGTATTCTCCTGAAACGTGCTTATCCGCCAAAAACTCATACTCGAAAATTTTGACCCATTACAATACCTCTCTTATAGAATATGAGGCGAGAGGTAATAATTATTATGTAATATCTGCCTCTTTTTAATTTCAATGCACTTTTGTTTTATATTGTTGAAAAGAGAAAAAAAAATCTCTATTAAAACGGGTCATAGCCAACTATGAGGAGATAAAATTCCTCGTTAAAAACTGCCTATAGAACGTGCAAATAATGTTAAGGAAATGAAAAGGTAGACTTTTTGTAGAAAACATATTTTGTTTGATTTGTAAAATAAAAGTTATATTATAAAATTGAAATATAACTCAACACAAATTAACTAAACAAAAATATTATGCGTTTTATAATATCGAAGATGTTGCTAAGCGACGCGGTGAAACCGAGTTTCTTTGAACATCCGCGAAAGGGGTTCAATCGTATAATTCGCGTTATATTCAAAGCTTTATCGTGTCATTGACGACGGCGATGTTAAAATAAATCAAAAAATGTGTCTGTCATGTTATTATGGTTGTATGTAACATGTTCGTAACTATAATGTTCGTCGTATCAAATGTATTACAAGTAACTATATAACGTATATTATAAGTAGGTAACTAACGAATTATGTAGTTTATAATAATTATCAATAAATGTTTCATATTAAAATACGATAATAAATATATTATGACAGTTGTCAACTAAAAACTATACATGAACCGACATGAACTATAAATTCATTAAAAAATAATTTTATCCACTCCCGCAATTGTATTTTTTGAACAGCAATGAACTGAAATTAAAATTAGTTTGCATACGGGCAACATAGTCACACGAGTAGTCACATTTACATTTACAATGGATATTTTTTCGAGTTTGTGTACTGTGTAGGTACACCTATTTGATATGGAAATGAATTTAGCAGTTCTGTTTGTCAAAGATTTTGCTTTTGATTAAAATTAATTTATATATTGTAGGTAATTCAAATCTTTCTGTAGGTACAACATATTAAAATTTCAAGTTTATGTCGTATTTATTTTATTTAATCTCTATTACCTACTCGTATACAATCATATTCATGTTAATTAATAATTGATGTTTGAAGCATTGAAGATGCTTAATAATATATAATTATTTTTTTTATAAGTAGGTATGTTAAAATTAATATGAGATATTGTGAGGACGTCGCCCAATTCAAAATGCATTTTTTAATCTATGCCACTAAGAGAAACAAGAGAAACAATAGTCCAATACTTTGCCCGGGTAGTTGTTGAACCTTTCTGTAAATTGTTTAAATTTCTAGTTCTTACATTTTTAGTACGTAATACAGGTTATATTTTCTATATAATCAAATAAAACCAATAATTTGTTTTTGTGCGCTAAATACATTTGTAATTTTTATTGGTTTAGTTTATTTCTTCTAATAAATTCCCTCGTAAATTCCCAAACCCACAGAAATCATATGCCATTCCAAATAGGACAAACCTTATGGAATATAATGTTCTCTTAATTTTTAAATTTTAAACCTTTAGTCTGTCTACAGACTTCACACTCTTACTCATTGCTGTTTAATTCGGGAAGTGGTAGTATTCCTTCACACATTTAGTACCTATAGTTTACTAATAACTTGATTAATGTACAATTTAGAGAAAAAAATTATTTTAAAAAAGGACCCCGCACCAAATACATGGGACCAATAATCTCGGTGAAATTTTCTGTAACTTTGGGAAATGACAGTTCTCGAAGTCTAGAACAAACTTTCAAATGCAACATGGGTCTGAAAATGCCTTAATTTCTCGCTATCCACGTCTCAAAGTCCGAAAATCACGTTTTTCCACTAGAAGATACATGGTAAAATCCACAAAACCCATTTTTACCTCTCGCCTCATATTCTATAAGAGAGGTATTGTAATGGGTCAAAATTTTCGAGTATGAGTTTTTGGTGGATAAGCACGTTTCAGGGTCTCTAGAATACGAATTTACTATTTTCACGATGATGTCTGTGTGTGTGTGTGTTTGTGTTTTTGTGCGTTTGTGTGTTTGTGCGTTTGTATGAACCGACGATTTTTCGTCCACGATAACTTAAAAAGTATCAAACCGTTTATAACCAAATTTCATATTTAAGGTTTTAATAAGTATCTTAACACCGGATAAGATTTTGGTAGAAATCCGCAAACCGGAAGTAGTACTTTTAGAAGTTTGGAAAAGTTTTCCTTAAATATACCTAGGTATTGGTACATTATTTATTTATGACAATTTTTGCAATTAAAAATAAAAGAAATTGTGATTATCTATGTGTACAGTTATTTATAAATACCTACAAATTGCTGAATCTGGAAGTATTTAACAATAAAATAAAGTACAATTAATATTCTATTTTTTTGAAATTCCAGTAGGTATCTTGTTGTCCATGATATGAAATTTGTTTCTACATAAAATTTGAATTATTATGACAGTGACAGTACAGTTGACATCTTTTGCTTGCATATTGGTTTACATTATCGTTTACATATTACATGAACATGAAACTATTAAAATGTAAGTAAAACTATTTATTAGATTAGTAGAATAAGCAGAATTAGGCGAGAGGTCGTGTGGTGGCCACAGCAGATTTTTTTACTGGCAATATTATTAGTATTATTGTTGAACTTGTTGTTGTTGTTATTAATTTTCCAGTCCCCTCTTTCATCATACCCAGAATGCCAGATTTTTACTTTAATTCAGGTAGATTTTCCATTGCCTACGTATTCAAAAAATTAAGTGTGGAAAATCGGAAAAGACCTTCAATCGAAGCCGTCAACTCATTTTTAAAGAGGAAATAGTTTTTATGTATATTAACTTCTATTTAATGTTTGAAGTCTGACTCGAGTCTGACATAAAGGTTAGTTAATAAATATTTACTAGTTTATTTCAGAAACTGAATAAGAATTATAAATTATAAGAAATTTAAAAAAAAGAAATTAGAGCTTTGCGTGAAAAAGACATTTTTTGTGAGAAATAACTTTAAATTTCCTAGCGTCATTTTTAATTAAATACAAATTGACACTAATGTGGTGCAAAATATTACATCACTTCTAAACCATTTCCTTATTTGAATCTTCTCCTACATTAAAAAAGCATTAACACATTATGTTATTACAAATAATTTCATTTCATCCGCAATATTTAATTTCACAAAATGAAAGTAAATCTCTTTCCAAGTTTAGTTTTCGCATTCGTTCCACATCTTTAGCGCTAAAGCAGGCTGTGAATCACTGATTAGCGCTCGTATAATCAGTGAAAAATTACACATTTAGTGTAAAGTAAACGTTCGCCGCCTACGCGCTACGAGGTCGATCCCGAGTTTGTGACTCACTTCATAGGAATTGATTATCAAGAGAGTGAAATTCGCGCGAAGTTTGTGAGGTTGTGAGTTTGTTTTTGTTTTGTTTGTTAGTTTGATCAAGTCATTATTGTTTTCGTTTGTTTGTTATTGGTTTTATTTCCGTGTTTGAATTTATTTAAAGAAGGTAGGTAGTGTTGATTTGTAAATATTGAATGGAATGTAAATGATGGTAAATATTTATTTTTCGAACGATGTTCCACGTACGTATTTGCGTCATATTCTGATTATTGATAAAGATAAGTAAACTATATATGATATAATTGTTTTATTTTATTATTAGCAAAGCTAGAACACATAAATAAACTATGAATATAACGCACTTCTCAATTTTGTACGTATCGTATTTACACGTTAGACACCTTAAATCTCTAAAAATAGTTTTTTCTGTTTTACATCAAAAATACTTCGGTTAGGTTATAGCTCAATCGAGTGTTCTAAAGCAAACAGGCAACAAAAGCAAAATTAAGAACGTGTGGAACGTTCGCAGCCTCAAAATTGATTTTTTCTGTACTTACATAGAAGCCACAAATTAGCGGCGCCTCTAATCTATATCACAAGCAACACACAGTATTTTCTACTGTTTCGTGTGCGTGGCTTCTATGTGTTCATGTGTGAACAGGGCATAATAGCGCAGTAAAATTTGTATAAAATATATGTAAGATTGGTAACAGAATCACCATCAAATACTAAATTCCGTAAATTTTTACACAACTATACTTTATTTAAAAATAGTTATAATAGTCGATTATTTTGTCGAAGGGTTAGTAGTAGGACTCTATGCGTCGTGATCGTGAGTGACCCAAAAATTCTTCTCCAAAATAAAATGACTACAAAGTGACTATGTAATCGACTGTGGTGATATGTAAAGGTGAAAAATTACTTGAAATATCAGTCATATAACTATATTCTTCTTCTTACGTAACCGGTTTACATTTAAACCTTCTGCAGGGGTAGTAAGATCTTACAAAAATTCATATCAGATACATTCGTTAACAAACTTACATACAAAAGCATAAAACATACACATTTACACATCCAATTACTCTCAAAATTAACTACGTAGTTAATTTATATATAATATTATATTTATGACTCGAAAAAGAAAGTTTTGGCAAAGGCTAATACAAAATTTCATTGATTTCCATATTATTTCCGCTGTTTTAGCTATTTTTTCAAAAACACATTTTTGTTAAATTTGGTTACCTACCTTACAATACAAAATTAAATATCACCAATTTGTACATTCGGAAGGTCTTAGTCAAGTTTCTCATTCAAAATCTTATTTAGAATGGTCTGCAAAAAAGTTCGCCAGTCGTCACACCTATTTACACACTGCATTATGTGTGTATGTAGGTATGTGTGGTAACTAATATGTGTAAAATGCAGCTGTATTGTTCTTGCTAATGATACTGTGATGTGTGATATTTGTTAAAGCTTAGAACATTTTGTAATTAAATACCACAAGTACCTATAGGTTATTGAATGTTCTGTTCGCTATTCGATTATGTTTATATTCACATGGTATAAACATTGATTTTGCTTCATGAGGATGTTGTAGTTTGCATTTGCAAGGTTTACTTATTATATGAAAACAATTTGCATGACAAAACAGTTAATAACTTGAATTGTTTTGTCGCTCCGGAAAATTAGTAAACTTGAAACAATGAATCACTAGTTTCACTTTATTTATTAAATAATACATAAATACGTAGAGATCGCTATAATTCCTAAATAGCACTTTAAATAAATACATTTAAAATATTCAGTTTCGCATTTTCTACCATCTATCTATTATACAACCATGCAAACTGATTTGGAGAAATTCATCATCAAAACTTAAATAAGTTAGCACGAACCCTTAAACAAACGGATTTCGATTTGACATTCTTGCCATCCGCCATTCGTATTGTGTATTTGTAAGAAGTTTATAATATTTTCTTCGCCTCTCGGTTGGGTGCTTGAGCTTGTTTCAATCTTGGTGGTATTTGGGACATTCGACATTGACATTGACTAAAAATTAATTAAAAATTTGTGCTATCCAAACAAATTAAATTTTGAAATGTAAACTAATTTGAAACAAAAGTTATGTCTGATCTGATATCTATTTGTATGTATGTTTTGTATTGGTTGTAGCGGTAGGTAGGTATATCATGTGTGAGACTATATAAATATCTGTAGTTCTTTAATTTAAAATTTAATCTATATGAGTAATTTTATAAAGGTGTCTTCTCTCTTCGAACATGCTTACTCTGTGGACCGTAGTATCCATTTCAGACAGTAAACTCATTCATTATCCTTTGCGATACTATAGAGATTTTGTAGAAGGCACTAAAATAATGTATTATAATAATCTGTCTATGGTACAATCGCAAGAGATTTGTATATAGCATGATTTTACTTATTTTGAAAAATATATTCAGTATGCAGTGCCTATATATAACTTCATTGTTGTACTAACTTAATAAACAATTATTTCGGGTCTTCAATGTGGAATTAAATTTTATTAAATATGAAACATAATTTGTGACATTGTGATTGTGACATTAATTGTAAGTTTTAACATTGTTAAATAATAAACATAATTGATTAATAATTTGCTTAAGGTGATGTAGAACCCTGATGAAGGCTATAGTAATACAGTAATAGCCGAAACGTTTGTTTAAATAAAATAATGATAATTGAATGAATGAAAAATCCGATTAATTACTATCCTGCACATTATCATTCAGGCAATCATCGTTAGTTACATTACTTAAACATAAACGTTCCTTATATTTTATGATGCTATTATTATTCTTTTTATTGAAATATGTTTTTCTTTTCCAGGTGAGGAACAATTATTCCTTCTTCTATTCAAATTTTTGCATTCTTGCATTGCTCAATATGCGTTAGTCATGGGCGCGTCATAATTTCAACTCTTAAACTTCAAAGAAAATAAACCAGGTATTGTATATCGCATTCGCATATCGCTATTTCACAATTGCAATTCATGTCCTTGAATGAAATGAACTGGACAAACGCTCTCAGCTCACAGAAGAATTTAAGAAAGTGATTTGCTCTATTTATTGTACTTATATTACAATTAGCAAAGCAATGAACATTGAGAAATGTTATGCAAAAATAAACTAGTTGGCGGGTTACGATGATGACAAGTTTTTATCAAGTATGTTCAAGATAAAATTTTATTATAATATTAAATTATGCTGCTGATAAGACTGATTATTGTGGCATTTAATTTATTTGATATAGAAATGATAAAAGTATAAATTAATAGATATTGTAGGAGATGGGTACACCATATCACATGAATTATTTTTATCACAAATTATTTTATTAAATACTTAGATAAATGTCCTATAAGTATGCATGTATATTTATCAGTAGAAGGATATCAGTTTATTTCAATCATATCTTAGAGGTGTTGAATTAAATTTTTTTAAATGTGTGTTATTATAATTTTTGCATTCGGCATACCTCATGTATCAAAATTTTATCGTTTTACTAATATGCATCAGAACACACTAGTAGAACCACAAATATAAGATATTTTAATCTTTGAAATTCAGCAAGATATGCATTCCATTTAGAGAATGTTTTCAAATTTGAATTCGCTCACTTAATATCAGTGGAGTATCCAGAAATTTTATCAATTGAAAGCAATTCTGGGCGGATTAGAGTATATCTAAAAATACATGGAAAAAAACTAAGGTAAAATAACTTTTAATTAAAATGTTATAATGTTTAATATTTTATAGTACAACACATCCAAAATATATATGGCTTCCAACCAAAACGTGATAAAAATATTTGCTTTGTTGTACCTTTGGGCAATAATTTTCTTGTACCTTGGGACATGTTCCAAGGTACAGGTACCTACATGTCTTCGAGGACATGTAAACTTCAAATTTATTTTTCAAGGATATTGTAAATTATAATTGCGTATTTATTTAATTATTTATTTATCGCTAAACTGAAATTTTAAGTATCAAACTACGATTTTATTTATTGTTGATTTTGATAGACAATCTCAACGAACACTCTCAGAAAAGAAGATTTTAAAAACTGGCAATAAAGATTTAAATTTGAAGTTTGCTGTTCAAGCTGTAATGTCTATAAAAACGATAATAAGAGAGAGGCATCTTATCTTGATATTTTGAAATTGCCAAAACCACGATATTTCGTCATCTTCAATTACAGCGAGTATTTTTTTTAGATTCTGATTATATGCAGCAAGGAAATTGAAAATAAAATATTTGATATTTCTATAATGTTGGCAAAGTAATTAAAGTGAGCGTCAAAAGTATCAAATAAAATTCGATATAGACTTTAAATCGTATAAAATGGGATCATTTTATTAGTTTACCCAAATTCAATTATTATTTCTTGTATAAGATTTTACTATTATACTATGAAATATCATCACAATAAAAATTATAGCTATTAACAAAAGTTCATTGTTTTTCAATGTACAATTATTTTCCTAAAAACTCATTACAAAAAAATAGAACAAAAATTGTAATTTTTGTCCCGAGGTAGAACACTTTCCCCTACATATTATTCCTTTATTTTTTATATCAGAATGACGAGAGGTGCGCGTGCGTAACTATTTGTTGTAGGTGGTATAAGTGATACTTTGTTAGTAAAAGTAGGTATTTAATTAAGATCTGTAAGTATGCTATAAATAAGATTAGTACCTACTACTTGACACTTGTGTATATTGACTAGAATTTAGTATAGATCGTTAGGCATGGGGTATGACATCAGTGAATTCAAGATTCGTTTATTAAAATTGATATAAAGAGATTCTACCGAAACTTCAATTTTGACGAAATATTTATTTTAGTACCGTACGGAACATAATAGAATTAATAGAATTCGAAAAGGCTGAAATGGGCGAATGGGCCTTTTGTCGTAACAAGATGTTAAACATATTCTTTCAGTGAAAGACGGCCACTATCACTGAACCTAATGATATATCCAGATTTGATCGATTAGTATTTTTTGCTATCGAACTAAGGACCGTTTATTTATACGGCACTAGCACTTGACCTGTTAAACATTGTGCTATACTGGTCGTTTTCTATTTATATTTAAATGCGCTTAGTCGTGTGTAAAATTAAACAATATATCTAATGGATTAATTTAATTTTAGATCACGGAATATTTATAATTTATATGAACTTTTTCCTATATTTCCTCTTCCGGTTTATTTAATAAAACAATACAATTTGTTTCATTGCGTGCTATAAATACATATGCAAATAAATACCAGAATATTATTTCCGCATTAATATCTCAATACGTTGAAATGTGGACAACTGAATCATAATAATATTGATTTGTTAATAATTAATCATTAGTATCAAAGATATTGTAATTTAAATTAAAAAGTATGTGGTATGAGTATATTTTTATTGCTATATCTATTGAATAACATAATTAAATACTATAATAATCTTAGAACAATGCTATAACTTAAGAAAATAATCTTATCTACGGTTATTAATAATAAATTCATTATATAATTGATTTTGTTTAAGTATGCAAAAAATAAATTCTGCTAATGATTTTTTTTCATTTCATTTATGTAGTAATTAAGTGGAACACCCTATATTTTATTATTCTGTTGTGTGTATTTTTGCTCTTCTTATGTTATAAAATATGTCACAATGCCTAAAAACATTAATTTAATTAATTTCTCCTTACGTTATAAAAGGTGTCCTATGCCTAAAAACATTAATTTCGAAATTAATTAAATTAATGTTTTTAGGCAGGACACCTTTTATAACATAAGAAGATGCAAAAATACACACAACAGAATAATAAAATATAGGCTGTTCCATTTGAAAATGACGAGATATAGCCATTTGAAATTGAGTAAATCTGATTCTCTGTAATGAACACCTTGTATAATAACTTCAGTACGCCTTTATAAAACAATACGTGTATTCGGATTTTTTTCGAGAAAAAATTGAATAACTTGGCAACGCCGCGAAAAACTAAAATGAAATTTATATGTTCGTATAGGTAAATAAAATACAATTCAAAATATATAAAAATATATAGGGTGTTTCATTTAAAAAACGAAGAACAATTATTGCCAAGTCGTTATGCAACACCCTGTATATGTGAAAATAATTTTATGTTATGCTCCTTGAATAGACGAAAAATTCTGTTAATAAATTTATGCTGTATTTTTAACGACAAGGGAGATATCGACGACGGGCATTTCGATGATTCACGCTGTATATATAATTCTATTTTTCACCCTAGCAAAAAAATTGTGCTTATCTGTTATAGAGTAGTAGTTTAACAATAAACTTCACTCACCCACGTGCTAGTAAATAGGTCACGTGTTCTGAGGGTCCTCTCATTGGTCTTACAATGATTTCTTCCGTCAAATTTAAAATTCGAATGAGATGGCCAATGGACACGCGTAGGGCCTTCAGAATACGTGACCCATTAGTCTCATGGGTGAACACAGATTATTAGGAATGTGTAATTAGTATTAGTTTTTTTTGTCATTAACGAAAATGTCTAGTTTGTTTAAAGTCATTTTTATGTTGTTTGACTTCATATTTCTTTAATCATTTTAAAATCGTAATTTATAATTATCTTTCAAAAATAAATTTCATTTACATGTAATGTTTTATTTAAACTAAAATTTATTTGCAATTTTGTGCTGGTTTCCTATTTTAAACGCCTATGGTCCACTTGACCAGGTATGTATTTCATAAACACAAAACACAAACAGCAAAAATTTGATTTTTAGCCAACAAACAATAATGTCAACAAATCATGTCCATTGAGCTACACGCAGTTACAGTGAGAGAATAAATAAAAATTTCCAATTATACTAATTTCCTGGAAGAGAACTAGACACACTTATTTTACATGTTTTCAATTGTTACTTTCTAACTCATAAAGTGCAATCACGAAACGAAATCGAAAATAATAAAATCTCACTTGAAATGGCCAATTACTTCACACAGGAAAGAAAAAATTGTTTGCTTTCGTTCTGGCTTCGATTTTAGATAAAACCGGTGTTATTTTTACGATTCTTGGTCGAAATTGAAAACAAGGAAACAAAATTTCAAAGACAATTTCAAAAGGTAGCGAGAGACAGAAAGCCCGTAGTATGACAGGAGCTTTGAAAGTTTATAAATGGCAAGTGTACTTTGTTAAAGGGGTCCACCGCAAGCAATTCGTGATTTAGATTTGCGGGCATTTCAGCTTAAAGTAAACAGAGAATAAATTTAATGGTCGGTTGTACCATTTGAGGTTAAAATGTTAGTTGTCATTGTTTAGTTATTGCCGAGTTATTGCACTGCATGGTTAAATAATTAATGAGAATGGCAACTATTAATTTAGATAATAATGGGTACCTCAACTGATGCGATTATACGTACTATCGAACAAAATAAAAAAAACTGTTCCTTCCAAAATTTATAAGGATATAAATAAATAATTAATAATTCATTTTTTTTAAATTTTTGTGTAACTATATTTGCAAGTATATATATTTGAAATAAAATATATAGGTACAAATTATGTCATGTATCATGCTAAATATACCAAAAATAAATAAAATTAAACTTATAAGTAGTATTTGAAAATTTATTATTTGTTATCAAATCTTAACTTATGTGAATTGGATGTTAGATCCTGATTTCTTGCAATTTTTTTCCTTAGATATAGGAAGGCGTAATTATCGTAAAACATCAATTTAGTCAATTAGACTTGATCAATTTATTGGACGTTTCGACTGCAATATCTATAAGGAAAGAAATCTTTACTTATAGTTTCAAATCAGTTTTATAGAGAGCATTTTATTCGTTTTTTGGAAAGCATGAAAAAGAAAAATTAGGATGTTGTTGGAGTTAAAATGATAACATTTCTATATTCAACATTTTATTATACTTACTTAAAGCTACAGATTATTACCTATTACCAAGTGATACGGAATCTTAAGTTTTGTAAAGCATTAAATAAATTTGGCATTGTTAGTTCATAAACTTAACACTTACCAAACTCCTTATATTTTATTTTTTTTAACATCCTTTTCGTTTCAGATGACATTGTAGTAGGTATATGATTTCACTGTTCAATAATTAAAGAGAGGTAAAAATACATTCTGAATTTTAAATAAAAAAGAAACTAAAATATTTTTAATTTCTTATTTTTTGAAATTATAATGAAACTTAATTACTTTTACCAAGATAGTTTAAATTTTGACAAAATTAATTTTCAACGACTTTTATACCTACTACATTTTACTAAAGTTACTACAGTTTTTTAAACCAAGTTGATTTTCATTGCGTAGGTTAAGATTAATATTCACATTCACTCAAACTCTTCACTACTAATTAAAATCTACTACCTATTTAATGTATTAATAGTTCGTTATTTACTATTTATATTCACTACTACTCAAATAATTATCAGTAATTGTTCATTTGCCAACGAATTATTAGCAATACAAATTTCCCTAAATTATATTTATTATTAGTATCTTATTTTGACGATAATAATTAAAACTTTGTATAAAAAACAAATGAATTTTCCAATTTAAATCATTACCTACTTTAAATGTTTGAATAAAGAAAACTTTTGATGCATTTTATAGTTAGTTAGGTACTAGATTCAAATCGATGTCGTCCTGTTTTTTGTTTATAATTGTTTGTAACTCTTGTCCTGAAAAGATTGTCACTTTAGGTAAAAATGTCCAACTATTCATCCATCGTATATCAATCTTTTCATCGTTTTTCTCATATTCATAATTCTTTTCAAGTAAGATTTATATATTCTTTTTGTATCGCCGTCAACAAGACATTGTTCAGGAATCAAGATTCAGAAATTCAGTTGCGAGTTCCGAGTTTTCAGTCGCATTTAGAATTCATTTCATAAACAATTTATAAGAGGGTTGTGGATTTGTAAAGTGGATAATTTAAATTATAATAATTTTATTGAAGTAGGCCATAAGGAGCAAGGTTGCTTTTAATTAGATTAATTTATAATTCCTTTCAGTCTAGAATATTATTTAGGAAATTTATTAAAAGCATTAAGGGATATTTTCGTATCTTCTCAAAATAAACTACGTTACTACGTACTGCCTATACAGGCTGTTCCACAACTTAGGACAAACAATTAAAGGGTACCTATATACTGTACGACTTGTTGATCATGAAACAAAAAGATTTTTTTTAAATTCGCAATAAAATTTTACCAAAATTAGTGAACTACAAACGCCTGTCTGTGTGAAAGTATACTGCCACCTTAACTGCACAGTGCACACGTTAAAATATAGGCTGGGCCTCCACTGCCGGCAACGGCAACCGACAAAAATAATAGATCAATGGTTGCCGGCGCCGGTTTCTGTAAACTAAAAGAATTCCTTTTCATTTAACTTTTTACTTCCTTGTACGGAGTAACAAGGAAGTATTGTAATCGCGAAAAATTTCGGTTTTCAGATTTTGATGGAAATATCCGTTTTGACCTTTTCTGAATCCATTATGACTAGTTTCGTCGTGACGTCTGTACGTACGGACGGACGGACGTATGTGTGTCGCATAACTCAAATACGGTTAGACGTAGAAAGTTGAAATTTTGTATTTAGGACTGTTATAGCATCTCCTATTTTTGGTTTCAATCTATAAACCGGAAGTAGTACTTTTTGATTATGTGATTATTACCTACAATCGGTATTTTATAAATATTTTTGTATCTGGTATCATTTAAGAATAATTAAAGTATATATTTATAATTTAGTATTTCGGTATCTTGTAGTCCATGATCGATTAACATTTGTTACTACGTAAAATTTAAATAATTATGACATGACAGTGACAATAGTAAAATATGCTTTATATCTTCTCCTGCAGTTTAAATAAAATATATTTGTGAGTATAGTAACAGTAGTAGTAGTAGTTATATATTAATATATTTGTATAATAAGTTAAAAGAATAATGTGGGTATGGCGGGAGGTCTTGTGGTGGCCACGTCAGATTTTTTTATATTATTTTAGTTATTAAGAAAAGTATAAACAGTTTAATAGGCGTACAAGGAAGTCATGTGGTGTCCAACGTCAGATTTTTTAAAAAAATTTTATGTCATCTTGACCGACCTGTATATAACAAAAGATAAACCATTTTGGACTCCTTGTCCGTACTCTTGACTAAATTACAATAAACTATGCCTAGTAACCGAGTAAGTGTATGTTTCAAAACAAGCTCTAATACATCTGTAATGCCATGCGGCGTCTAAATCATAATAGGTCATTGGTTTAGATAGATAATTGTCTTATATGTATTTAACTGAACCAAATGATCATCCCAATACTTTCTTTGAGTCAGGCATATATACCTGCTATCATTTTTGGTAGATAATTATCTTATATGTTTGACCGGGTTTGGCTGAACTAAATGAACAATCTAGTACCTTTCTTGAGTCCGATAAACTTAATTTTGGTAAATACTCTGATAAAGATTGAATTTGATTAGAACTAAGCATTTTTTCGATTAAAAAACACTGCACATTTAACTAAATATTTTTCGATACTTAATAATTATTTTCTTTTTACTAGTTAACTTGCATGAAAAAAGTTCAAATTTTCGTTCATGCTTTAGATTAAAGTTTGTTTACTTTTCTCATACTCATTCCTTCATTTTACTGTATTTTATTTTATTTTATCCAATCTCAAAAATATTTCAAGTTTGTTATTATTAAAAATAAACTTTTAAATATAATCCTCAACTTTCAGAATCCTGAATTTATTATTAACTTTCAAACTTCATCAAAACTTGATTAAAACTCGGCTGAAATATAATGAAATATTTACAAATTCATTTTTAACCTACGTGCGGAAGCCTACATCTAACCATATTCAAAGAATGATAAATGACAGGTGAAAGTCAAGAGCTTAGTATCTTTTGACGGCTGCTAAAAGCAATTTTTAATTTTGATTTTTAATCGAAGCTGATATTGATCGATGCAAATATGTGAGCACTTTTAAATTTTGTGTACCTAAAGAGAATTTTTAATGTAACATTGCCAAATGTACTTTAGAAAGGCCTGAAAATGATGCTAATTAGAAGCAGCAGAGGACGAAATTTATTCGTTGCCAAAAAAATTACGACATAATTAATAACTGTACATTCGATTTGATAACTTGATAATATTTTGAGTGAAATAATTTTGATTTCGTGTACCTATATCAAATGTTAAGTAGATCTTTTCTAAAATTTGAGAAATTGAAAATAACTAAAAGTAATAAAAAATGTTTATTATTATATTATTATTATAATATAATAATATAATAATATAATTATTAATATTTATACTGGTTTATTTTATTAATTATTAATATACTTTTAAAATCGTGTATACACATTTCACCACATCCAATAAATATTTAATAAAGTGATTAGCAGAAGTATTTTCCCGTCTCTTAATCAATTAAAATCAATTATATTAAGAAGATAATTAAACATTTTTTACAAATAAAGTCTTTGTTTATTTCTGACATAATTTGGATACTTTAACTACTCTTGTCAGCTTTAAAAAAAATGCCGTTTTGAACACACTGTATATGATAAATATAATTTGATGAGTGATATAATAAGTTTAGAAAAAGGAAAACTTATTATGTTACCTCTATATAAAAAAAATCTGACATGGCTACCACAGGACCTCCCGCCATACCTAATGTTTTCTTTTTACTTATTACCTATACAAATATATTAATATATAAGTACTCTCACTACTGCTACTACTCACATATATATTTTAGTCATTTTATTTACACAGCAGGAGAAGATATACCTGATCGATATTTTACTATTGTCACTGTGACTGTCACTGTCATAATCATTTAAATTTTGGGAGTGTCTATTCGTACGCTACCGGTCCACCGGTGCACCGGTGCACCGGTGACTCGGGTAACATCGGCTACCGATGCGCACTGGTGGCACCGGTCGTCGGCACCGGCGCACCGGTAGCATCGGTGGCATCGGTGGCACAGGCGCACCGGTGGTACCGGTAGAATCGGTGGCACCGGCGCACCGGTGGTACCGGTAGCATTGGTGGCACCGGCGCACCGGTAGTACCGGTAGCATCGGTAGCACCGGCGCACCGGTGGTACCGGTAGCATCGGTGGCACCGGCGCACCGGTGGTACCGGTAGCATCGGTGGCACCGGCGCACCGGTGGTACCGGTAGCATCGGTGGCACCGGCGCACCGGTGGTACCGGTAGCATCGGTGGCACCGACGCACCGGTAGTACCGATGGCACCGGCTCACAGGTAGCACCGGGTCACCGGTCATAGGCACCGGTGCATCGGTGGCACCGGCGCACCGGTAGTACTGGTGGCACCGGCGCATCGGTAGTACCGGTGGCACCGGTACGCCGGTGTTACCATTTTTCAGCATCTAACAAATTGCAAAAGTTATAAACAAATGAAGATGAAGAAAAAAAGGTATTTATTTTTTCTCTAATGTTTCAAAAACTATAAGAATAGTATTGCAACCTTAAGACGATCCTCTACCGCGCCAGAAAACAGCCTAAAACATGGATTTCGCGCGCCAGTCCACAGCGTTTATTGTTTTGTTAAATATAATAATCTAAAGATATTGTTGAAGATAAAAGTACAATCTACAAAATGGTCGATGCAAAATTTAAAAGTTTTGCTTTAAAAGCGAAATATGCTAATTTGAATTTTGACAATTTTTGTTATTTTTTGAACGCAAATATCTTCTGTTTTAAAACGAATTTAAAAAATTCGATCGTTTATTTCGTATATCCAAACTTTGTTGACATATTAAATTTATTTTTTACAAATATTGCAGTTTTTTTTACAATTATGGATGCCAAAATTATTTTTCCCCTCAAACATAAATTATTTTTTATTTTTATGTTTAACAAAACAATAAACGCTATAGAATAGCGTGCGGAATCAACGTTTTTGACAGTAAGTATAAACTATTAATCTATAAAAATTTGAAAAAATTCGAGTAAAATTAAAAAATTTGATCGGAAAATCTATTTACTTTTAAACAATATCATCAAAAACTTTTTTGGAAGATATTTTATTACTGAACAAAATAACACAGTATTTGCATTTTTTAACTTATTAAGCCATAAGAAGATTTGAAAATGTCAAAAAACCTTTAAATTTTATAAACAAATGCATATAATAGCTGATCAACAATAGTAACAAACTTGGTTAATAACTCATTTAAAAGTCCAATCATAGTCCAGTCAAAATAGGAAAAATGACGGTTCAAAATCCGAAAGTTTTGAAACTTGGTAGCATTGTTCGGGAAGGTCTAGTAATGAACATATCAAAAGTCCTGACCCGTAGGTGGTGAGCGGAGGCGTGGGGACCACAAAATGGCTGCCAAAATCTGTTTTTTTTTATAATATCTCGTTATCGCTGCATTGTAGAGTACAAGTACTTATTACAAAGTTGTAGAGAATAAAATTTGCTACAATTTTGATATAAAACAATTTTTCCCCAGATCAATGGTTCGCAAGTTATGATAAAGACAAGCGGAGCGTTTTGTTTGCTCTTTGCAAAAATGTTGAATTTTTCCTATTGCAACTGTAACTTTCAAACAGATGAACATATCGACTTCCGGTTTTAAATATTCAATTTAGCAGACATTTTTCTATCCAAATTAAAATTTTAAGATTTTGGGGATCCTTGTATAGCAACATTTTTAACAAAGAATGTAAATAATTTTTAATTTTTTTTCTATAATTTTTGTGACTTTCTTACTATAATTTCTGAACTAATTGAGATAATTACCTCCGGTTTCCGGAATTGAATTTCTTAGACAATTTCCTATAATATACATTATATTAAAAATTTTTATAGGCCTTGGTTAAGCTAAAATTTTAAGTTTTTTTCGAAGAGAAAATGATAAAATTTTGGCATTTTAAAAATTTCTTGTGTTTAATCAGCTCTATATTATAAACGAATTGAGATATCGACTTCCGGGTTCCGGAATTGAATTTCTTAGACAATTTCCTATAATATACATTATATTAAAATTTTTATAGGCCTTGGTGAAGCTAAAATTTTAAGTTTTTTTCGAAGAGAAAATGGTAAAATTTTGACATTTTAAAAATTTCTTGTGTTTAATCGGCTCTATATTATAAACGAATTGAGATATCGACTTTCGGGTTCCGGAATTGAATTTCTTAGACAATTTCCTATAATATACATTATATTAAATTTTTTATAGGCCTTGGATAAGCTAAAATTTAAAGTTTTTGTCGAAGAGAAAATGGTAAAATTTTGATATTTTTAAAATTTCTTGTGTTTAATCAGCTCTATATTATAGTCCAGTCAATAATAGTCTTGTAATATTGTTCAGTCCTACCCAGATTTTATTCATCAATAATATGAAATCTCAATCTCAATTCGTTTATAATACAGAGCTGATTAAACACAAGAAATTTTTAAAATGCCAAAATTTTACCGTAAAAAAACTTAAATTTTTAGCTTAACCAAGGCCTATAAAAAAATTTAATATAATGTATATTATAGGAAATTGTCTAAAAAATTCAATTCCGGAAACCGGAGGTCATTATCTCAATTAGTTCAGAAATTATAGTAAGAAAATCACAAAAATTAAAGAAAAAAATTAAAAATTATTTACATTCTTTGTTAAAAATGTTGCTATACAAGGGTCCCCAAAATCTGAAAATTTTAATTTGGATAGAAAAATGTCTGCTAAATTGAATATTTAAAACCGGAAGTCGATATGTTCATCTGTTTGAAAGTTACAGTTGCAATAGGAATAATTTAACATTTTTGCAAAAAGCAAACAAAACGCTCCGCTTGTCTTTATCATAACTTGCGAACCATTGATCTGGGGAAAAATTGTTTTATATCAAAATTGTAGCAAATTTTATTCTCTACAACTTTGTAATAAGTACTTGTACTCTACAATGCAGCGATAACGAGATATTATAGAAAACCTAGATTTTGGCAGCCATTTTGTGGTCCCCACGCCCCCGCTCACCACCTACGGGTCAGGACTTTTGATTATGTTCATTACTAGACCTTCCCGAACAATGCTACAAAGTTTCAAAACTTTCGGATTTTGAACCGTCATTTGCCCAAAATGATCCTTCGTTGACTGGACTATCAATCCTATATAAAAACGACTTAAATGTTTATTTTCGTATCTCGAATAGTTTAAAAGTTATAGCAGTTTTCTTGAAAAATCAAGTGCTTCTTTTATAGCACGTAATTTTTTAAAGTACAATATAAAATTAAAATAAACTTTTTTCGATACTTTGCAATAGATGTTTGTTTTTGTAATTTTTATTAGTTTCAGGGAAAAAATATAATGAGGTTTGAAATTTGTTTATACCAAATTGTTAACTTAATAAACAATGAAATTATCAACACAAATTTTTTTTTTGTTGTTCTATTGAAAAGTGCTAATTATGATTTTTAAAGATAAAGTAATTTCTTAACTTATTATTTAAAACAATGGAAATATGGAAAAAATTATTTTAAACAATAAAAACATTTTTTTAAGAAAACTTATTTTTCTTAAAAATCATTATTTTATCAAGACAACAAAATATTTAAAAAAATTTCCATTAGTATGAAACTAGTCCATTTGTTTATAAACAATTTGTAAACAAATGAGATAAAAAAATCCTTAGGTACGTTATTTAACGTCATTGTTAGTTGCGAAAACAGTAATAATCTAACGTTAGTTTAAGAAAAAGATTTTTTCAATATTTAATTTTTTGTTGACTTGCAAAAATTATAATAAACAAAATATTGACATTTTAAAAACTTCCATGACGTGATATTGTTAAGTAAATATAAAAGAAGGGCTCCAAGAAGCGAAAAATTTTAATCCGATTATTTAAACATTTTTTGTTTCTTCAATGACAACGAAGGTCCGACAAAATATTGTTAATTAACAATTGTATAACTTTTCGAAAAATTAACTAAATAACTTTTCTCCAACGGGACTAAATTCTTTGAAGTGTTGACAATACACCATAATTTTTTTCAAATTTTTAAATTGATATTTGATACTCTAAAAAAATTATTTTACATGATGTACTCGCTTTAGAGACGGCGCACGCACACCTCACCGGCCGCTTGGAGCTCTATTTTCAGCGTTAAATTACTATCATAAATAATGAAAGTAGAGTTCCGTGAGTTGCCTCATCTTTAAGATTCTTTTTTTTTTATTTCTTAATTATTTATAGTTATTGAAATATTAGCGAAAAACGAAATACCTTTTTTTCTTCATCTTTATTTGTTTATAACTTTTGCAATTTGTTAGATGTTGAAAAATGGTAGCACCGATATATCGGTGCTATTTACCGGTGCCAACGGTACGCCGGTGCTACCGGTGCCACCGGTGCTACCGGTATTACCGGTGCGCCGGTGCCTCCAGTACTACCGGTGCGCCGGTGCTGATGACCGGTGCTACCGGTGCGCCGGTGCTGATGACCGGTGCCCCGGTGCTGCTCGTGCGACGGTGCCACTGGTGCGCCGGTGCCGATGACCGGTGCGCCGGTACCGATGACCGGTGCCCCGGTGCTGCTCGTGCGACGGTGCCACTGGTGCGCCGGTGCCGATGACCGGTGCCCCGGTGCTACCGGTGTGCCAGTGCCACTGGTGAGCACCGGTAGCCGGTGTTACCCGAGTCACCGGTGCACCGGTGCACCGGTGGACCGGTAGCGTACGAATAGACACTCCCTTAAATTTTACGTAGTAACAAATGATACGATCATGTACTACAAGATACCGAAATACTAAATTATACGTATTTTACTTTAATTATTCTTAAATGATATAAGATACATAAAAATTTATAAAATACCGATTGTAGGTAATAATCACATAATCTTTCATTTAAAATATAAAAACTTGTCTTAAATTAATTATTTATTGAAATATTTTAAAAAAGTACTACTTCCGGTTTGTAGATTGAAACCAAAATTATATTGGGCTTTTAAGAATCGTATTGAAACCTTAAATACAAAATTTGGTATTTAAATGTTTGATATTTTTGGAGTTATCGTGTCCGAAAAAATTGCAACATACGAACGAACGAACGAACGAACACACACACACACACAAACACGCGCGCGCGCGCACACACACAGACATCATCTCAAAAATGTGTTATTCGTATTCTAGAGACCCTAAAACGTGCTTATCTGCCAAAAACTCATACTCGAAAATTTTGACCCGTCACAATACCTCTCTTATAGAATAATATCGGGATGCCGATCTACGATCTGGTCTCATTAGCCAAACTCTTGCTTTGTTTTATATCTTATCTTATGCTATATTACTAAAAATTGCATGTATATATTTTTCCGGTCATCTTAACTTTTATCTATCCCCGATGAAAATAAATTATAAAATTTTCTTTAAACATCATTTTTGTGATTTTTTTTTGTGAATTTATTTTTTGATCTACCTATTTAAAAGGATGTTGGAATGGTTACTTAGTTGAAATAAAATTAAAACATTTTTAACACAATAAATATTATTTAATAAATTATACAAAATAATAAATTTTAAAATAACAAATGATTAATAAATTTTTGAAAAACCAGCAGTAAAACATAACAAACAGAAGTAAATGATTTTAAGTATTAAAAGCTAATTTGAAGATTTTCTAATGTAAAAGGCTTCCAAATATTCAAGGAAAAAATCTTCATCTTGGAAAACATCTGGTACGGTATTATTCTGCATTAGGTATGGCCATAAGTACCATTCTTGACCACTTCACATCAGGTAAGAATTTATATGGAAATAAAAAAATTTTATATATTAGGTATGGCCATAGGAAGAGTTTTTGACCACTTCACATAAGATAAGAATTTATGTGGAATAGGTATGACTATAGGTACTATTCTTGACCACCTCACATCAGGTAAGAATTTATATGATAATAATTTTTTTTATTTAATATGTATGGCCATAGGTACCATTCTTGACCACCTCACATCAGGTACAAATTTATATGGGAATCAAAAATTTTATATAATAGGTATGGCCATAGGTACCATTCTTGACCACCTCACATCAGGTAAGAATTTATATGGTAATCAAAAATTTTATTTAATAGGTATGGTCATAGGTACCATTCTTGACCACCTCACATCAGGTAAGAATTTATGTGGGAATCAAAAATTTTATTTAATAGGTATGGCCACAGGTACCGATTTTGACCACCTAACATCAGGTAAGAATTTATATGGGAATCAAAAATTTTATTTAATAGGTATGGCCATAGGTACCGTTTTTGACCACCTCACATCAGGTAAGAATTTATGTGGGAATAAAAATTTTTATTTAATAGGTATGACCATAGGTACCATTCTAGACCACCTCACATCAAGTAAGAATTTACATGATAATAATTTTTTTTATTTAATATGTATGGCCATAGGTACCATTCTTGACCACCTCACATCAGGTAAGAATTTATATGGGAATCAAAAATTTTATTTAATAGGTATGGTCATAGGTACCATTCTTGACCAGATCACATCAGGTAAGAATTTATGTGGGAATCAAAAATTTTACTTAATAGGTATGGCCACAGGTACCGATTTTGACCACCTAACAACAGGTAAGAATTTATATGGGAATTAAAAATTTTATTTAATAGGTATGGCCATAGGTACCGGTTTTGACCACCTCACATCAGGTAAGAATTTATGTGGGAATCAAAAATTTTATTTAATAGGTATGACCATAGGTACTATTCTTGACCACCTCACATCAGGTAAGAATTTATATGTTAATAATTTTTTTTATTTAATATGTATGACCATAGGTACCATTCTTGACCACCTCACATCAGGTAAGAATTTATATGGGAATCAAAAATTTTATTTAATAGGTATGGCATGGCCATAGGTACCATTCTTGACCACCTCACAACAGGTAAGAATTTATGTGGGGATCAAAAATTTAATTTGATAGGTATGGCCAAAGGTACCGATTATGACCACCTAAGATCAGGTAAAAAATTTTTGGGAATCAAAAATTTTATTTAATAGGTATGGCCATAGGTAGAGTTTTTGACCACCTCACATCAGGTAAGAATTTATGTGGGAATTAAAAATTTTATTTAATAGGTATGGTCATAGGTAGAGTCACAGCGCGGCAATTACATACGCTCAGAAGTATATACAGTAAAATATTCGAGTAGGCGTCGCCTAGTGTATTTTTGAACAACGAAAAACTCGCTGAAAACGAGTTTTCTGGAAAATTTGAATTGGTCCGTTAGATTCCTGAGGTTGAAAACCTCTCATATACCAACTCTCGAGAAAATCGTTAGAGCCGTTTTCGAGATAGCATGACCGTAAAAACATACAATTCCTTGCTCATTTAATAGAATAGATGAGGCGAGAGGTAAAAATGACGACACACAAAATATTAGATTTAGCAGCTGCAGCTTACTTAAGAAAATTGAAAATATCATAAACTAGTATAGCTAGCACGATTATGGTCATATCGTAATTAGGAGACCAAATCAATACAGCCAGGCATCTTTTTCTTTGTTTATAGATTATGTAATGATAGCAGAAATGTTATTTGAATGTTTTGTGTGTATTAAAAAGTGAAAAATAATGTGGTTTTTGTGGTCGTCTAAAAAATTGCGTTCATGACTCGTTCTAAAGTAAATATTTACATTCGCACGATATTTCTCACTTTCGATACTCGTTATGGAATACTATTGTCAGATCAATAATACACTTTTTCCCCATATTTCAACACTTCTGTCAATCACTCTGTACTTCAGTTTATATTTTTAATTTTCGGGATTGTAATTTAATAATAAAAATATCCACATTTCTTTGCGCGAATTATAATTAAGTTAATATTGGTAGGTAGTGTTCTCTTTACAATATCACAAAAAGCACCTTTGCATATGGTTTCAAAAAATTTAATGCTCTTTAAAATTGAAAATTAATATTTTAGGGATGAAAAATTGCAATGAATAAATTGAAATCGGTAAATTTAAAAAGATAGCTATAGTGCGTAAATTCAGACCTCTGATATGTAACTGACACGACACTAACACGAAATCGTGCTGATTTAAATTTGCTTGTAGTATGTAACGTTGAATTTCCTCGCGCATATGACGTTTATAATTTAATAAGTTGATATGATTAAAATCATTAAGACAGCAGGGTATTAATAATTCTGTGGTTTATATGACATTAATGTTCAGTACCAACTCGTTCCAACATTATGAGACCATATTGTACAAAAGTTTTCTTGAAGCTAGTATTGGAGGAAAATCTCGTACACACGACCTCTTTTTAAAATTTAAAATTGTCAGCGAGCATAATCTCCTAATCCCTAATCTCTAAAGCAAAACACTACCAATGAAAACTTTATTTTCCGAGACCTGACTACTTCGTTTTATTATTTTTAAATCACAAAGCAACGCGCTAGCTGACAAAAAATATGAAAGGAAATTCGCCATTTCCTCCTTTTACCGTGTTAGGAACATAAAAAACGACAGTCTGCTACGATGGGCGATTGTTACCGTACCGGACGGTGGAATCACGGCCAACGTTGATGAAACACAAAAGTGCTGAATAGGAGATCTATGTCGATGAAGAAATATCGATTCTTGGACGAGGCGTACGAGTATTTCTATTATGAAACGAAAACAATGCGGAGAGGTGGACGTTATATGTACTATGTTGCAAGAACAAAAAGGAAGTGTGTTACTAGCTGCTATATTGATGCAAAGATGTAGACAAAATGCATAAAATATGCAAGATATAAGAAGATCAAAGTTCAAAGATATGTATTTTCTTTGTCATATTCTGTCAAATATATCGTATGCTTATAACTTTGTCAGCTCAGTATGGACTAATGAAAGTATTATATTTTATTCATGAAAATAAAGAGTACAAATATTGAAAATTTCTAAATGTCTTGACAATTTAATAAATAAATTGTCAAATGCGTTTTATGGCTTTTCCAATTATACGTTTTAAGATTACTTGAGGGTTTAGGAAACTCACGTATTGCCTTTAATTGGGCACTATCGAATCTTGTACCATTTATTAACTAATCAAAATATGTAGCTAGTACACACACAGATATACCTATTGTAACTACGACCCAATTCGTTGAGATTGAGAGCACATATTATATACATAATGTCACAAATTTTCTTTTGCTTAAGTATTCATAAAATGTTAATTATGTGTTCAATTTAATTAACAAAACACATTCATCTATCTACGTTTAAAATCTTCTTATTATTTATTCAAACATTTAACTATACTAGAGTGATCAATTAATTACAAAATTAATCTACTAAAGTTATACGTAATCAATACATTGACATAACTATACCATGTAGGTAGTTTGAGTAGGTACAATACTTGGTTTCTACATTTTGAAAATTGTAATATGAATATACAATAATAATTATGATCCAATACATGCATGCATTACTTACCTATGAGTATTAAATTAATTATAATATATTTATCTTATATTATATATTTATCTTATAATATATTTATCTTAGTGAATAAATGATTTTTTAAAATGAAAAACAATTTGAGTACCGTAATAATAATTATTTTTAATGATGAAATCATTTTCTTTTTCAATTACAAAATTGAGCATTTACAGTAATATTAATTAAACACTGCGTGAACATAACAGAGAATGTACCTACGTAGCGATAAATTGCAAAAATTAACGCTACTCATAAAATGTATAACTATTTATTACTTCCTGATTCTTATATGAGAATACAGTTTTATTTAATATTAATATTCATTACAACTCTACTTTAATTGCAATCTAAATGATTAATATATACCTAATTAATGAAAATATAAATTATTAAGATTGTTTCAGTAAACGAGCAAGGTACTAAACTAATATTTTTATTCAAAATTATGTGAATAAATTATATAAAATACGAAGAAATAGAAGAAATTTAATATTTCATGGTAAAAATATACTACTTATGTTAAAGTTTGCACACTGAAATATAATAATGGATTAAATACGAACTTGGCTTTCAGTAACATAGAATTAAAGTCACAAATATATTGTAAGCTTTATTTTAATATAAAGTGGACGTTTCGGCAGTCAAAGCTGCCATCATCAGCATTCTACATATTTGTCCTGCAACAATTAAAAAAGGTTGTTTTATTCATTGTTACATAAACCATTATTGAAATAAAACATTTTAATGTGCATGGTCACACAGAATGACAACATAATATTTTTTTGTGACTTTAATTCTATGATCCTGAAAACCAAGTTCGCATTTATTCCAAAATTAACTATCCGGGATCGTAAATTTTACTTGAAATATGTATAATAATGCAATATAAATTTTTAATACTAATTCTAGCAATCAAAACACATGGACAATAATATACTACGCACATGTTTATTATTTATCCAAAACACTTCGTAGTAAAGTCGAACAAGAAACTTGAATCGAAACGTAACTTGGAACGATAAGTGAAATAAACTGAAACTAGAAACAATGATATTTCAGTAAATCTTAAAGAAAACCCGAGAAAACCATTATATTAATTAGAGTCTGTTTCACACACGAAAAAACATCGGGGACGTCATTTCACGATCAAATCTTCGTATTATTTATTCGCTTATGTTTCAGTTGTAACAGGTGTAAAATTTAGAATACCTTTACATTAAATTTAAACATTTTGAAGTAGGTATTCGGAGTGTATGTCTACCCTAAAATTTGACAGCGTTAAAGAGGTGTACGCTTTCCACGTTTACTTTAATTATAATTGAAATATATGATGCTTTTACATATGAGTGTATTAACAAAGGATGTCTTAATGCTTCTATATTTTAATTTTTTGTCTTTGGCCTAGAATTTGAAGTAAAAAATATAAAAATGACGTTTTTTGTAGTTTTTTGTCATTATTTGATATGATTTTTTCCGGTCACTATAAATGGCAAGAAAAATTTAAAAAGCAAGAAGTATGCAGCTAAGCTTCCTTTTTCGTTTTGTTTTACTTAATTTCTTTAAAAAAATACAGAAGTAATTATGGAAATACTGGAGCCATGTTTACAGTATTTTTCAACTTCAAAATGACATTGCATAGCTAGGATGTGGCAAAGTACGAGTTTCGGGCAGCCGTAGTAGTGGAGAAGAGGAGTGAAATAGAAAAAAAAGTAATATCGAGAGTATTCTAGAAATTCGAAAAAAAAAAACGAGCCCCCTAATTGTAATTTAATTATTACTCGGTATTTTTAGCCAATCTTTAAAATTTCTAACAATAAATACATATACGAGTATTATTATTATTATATCATGTAATTATAATTTATAAAAATTCATTCAAATGTCCAATACTTTACACCTGACTAATAAAAGTAAATAATAATTTTTTTAGTAAACGCGCGGAATTGGTATATTTGAGATATAATGTAACATGACATGCAATAGCAAGTCATATTTTATAATCCTATTACTGCGGGAACTCCTCCTTTATTTCCGTTTCCGGTTTATCCCTGGAATTTTTCTCTGTCGGAACCGATGCATCACCTCCGATGCCTCGTCTACTAGGAACCGGTAATACGCGTCCGGTAACCGATTCGTCGTTTCCCCGTTTCTTGTACTTATATTTTAGGAGAATCGTTAAGGCCTCGTCGATGGCGGGAGATAAAAAGGCACGATGGACGATTTTCTTGCAGATAATGACGACGGGCTTCGGAAATCGCACACGCTGTAAATAAAGGCTATGTTGTGAGCATTGGGAGATATTGGAGAAGAAGACAAGCATTGTTGTAAGAAGCCAGTCAGATGATCGAAGATAATAGAGAGATAGAGATAGGACATGAATTATGCGGACGCGGATTTGTATAGTGTATATTCTAAACGTTACTGACTTTCAAAAACAGTTTTAAATCATAATAATTAAGCTGAGGATTTTTAGGTTTTTGTCTAATTTTTTTTATCATAGATAGAACAAAATTTATAGCACTTATTTTTTTTCTATAGTTTATATTTATTTGAAGATCAATTGAATTTTGACTATTTAGCCTATTTTGTAAAATTTAATTTTTTTGTCTTTTATATATAGTTTTGGCCTATATCTGGCTTATTTTGCAGTTAATAGCATTTTTATCTTACTTTGAATGTAAATTGGCAGATAAAAAAAATTCAGTTGTCGTCGTGTAGTGTAAGTATTTTAAATATTTCCTTTTACTAAAGCCAAATAATAAATTCATTATCAAAAAGATACCCACATGGAAAAAAAATTTGTCAATAAAAATATAAGTATTGTTGAATGTTTTTATTGTCTATTTTTAAAAAATTGTGGACTATATTAAATATTTGTTTCCTATTTACCCTCTACCTTTTTTAGATTTTTTTCGTAGCTAAAAATCCTCAGCCGAATAATAATAATAATAATCAGTTGACAAAGAAAATTGGTACTGTGTGCGACTTGCGACATAATTACCTACTGTTAATTAATTATTTCTCTTTGAAATTTTTATAAAATCATTATTTTGAAATCAATAATAACTTCAAATTGTCATTGCATTGCTAGGATGTGGCAAAGTACGAGTTTCGGGCTGGAAAAGAGTGGAATAGAAAAATATAAGTAAAGCGAGGGTATTCTAGGAATTCGGAAAAAACGAATTAAAAGTTTTAAAATTTAACAGGAAATTTTGTCTAAATAATTTGCTGCTTGGCTAGATTAGAGCATTTCATTTTTATCAACTGTTATTATTGGTCATAACTTTTTTCAACGTTAATTTTATGTTTTGAACATCATGATCATATTTCTATTATTATGTTCGTTGCGATTATTTATTTCACTTCATATAGTACACGTGTGTACTAAATTAATATTAATTAATTTACCTACTTTTAACTGTGTTAGTAAAAAAATAGACCAAATAAGTATACGTTAGATCTCGGTTAGATCTATCAGTAAACCTTGATTTAAATTTTAATAAGTATAGAGGTTATACATACTGTTATTTTATTTTTTTATTCATGAAATATAAAATGTAAAAAAGGTCCTAACGCAAAGTTAAACGAAATACTAATACTCTTCTCTTATTGGTGATTCTTTTTGTTTGAACGTTTCTATGTTCGTTTTCAGGGAAAAGTAAACAATGTTTATTTATTGATGACAGAATAGTGGAATGACTGGAGGCTACTTATACAGATGAGCAACTTTAGGTTTAGCTTGTGGAAGTTCTCTCCGGTTGATTATCTCGTGCATGATGCATAAATGGCGGAATAAAATATGAACTGAAATTGTCTTGCAGAAAAAATTCAAATATGTAACTACAAATAATTGGGAAATGACGGAAAATTTTGTTTGCTAAAGATACTTGTAAGAATGAAATTTTTACTGAAGAAATAAAATCTGATTTTCTCATATGAAATAAACAAAACACGCAATGTAACTACAGTGTTAATGGAATATAATTTGATATAATTCTTCGAAGATTTGTACTTTATATTTTTTTTTTGTAGGTATAAGTACCTACTTTTAACAATTTTTGTAGCTACGACTGAATCCCAATATTTACTGTCCTATCATCTCTAAGTCGAATATAAACAAGCTACATGAGGTTTTCACTTCGAAAAAGCAAGGAAATTTAAATACAGATTTAAAATTGTAAACTATCACACTATTATTATTAATTATTACAGCACTAAAGCACAATAATAGTTGTAAAACAATTGTAAGATAAAACTGATTATTTTTCTCACTATTTCAATAAGACCATATTCAAATATAAATTGCCTGGGTTAGAAAAATTTCCCCATTCGCCATTACATTTTGCTTATCGAAATCTTCTAATTTATTTGATTATGTTAGGGTTTTATGCTTGTCTTGTCAAACATTCAGGAACAGAAAGGATAATATCGTTTTTCAACAAAATCTCACGTTACCAATGCACCGTTTGTCTATAGGCTTAGGACCGACGTTGGACCTTCGAAAATGGGCAAATATATATAAAAAATGTCGCTGAATTTGATATAGAATATCGGGTATTTGTAAATAAAGAAGGATAAAAATATAGCTAAAGAAAATACGAAAAGGAGTCAACACAAAACCTTTCACAAACTTGTTTACGTGTTTTTACATCTATACTCGTATACATCTATACATACATAATCAAAGGTAATACCCAGAGAAGTGAAAATTTTGTGAATTTTTTTTTGTGTTGACGCACATTTCACATTATAACGTCAAAATTTTACGTTTACTGTCAATATACTTCATCAAAAAAAAAACTTTGGTATAGTATGCTTATTAAGTTATTTGTAGACCTAAATTTTTTTGAATCTTGATGTTTTGTTTGTAGTAATCAAATAAGTGAATACATGTAAGATATTTCTAAATGGTAATCTTATAAGATTCAAATTCAGGTTAACGATGCCTTATATAATTATAAAAAAGTGTTGTTAATTATTTTTAATTTCAAAAAGTGATATCGCAAGGGTCCATAAGCGTTTTTTTTTCTGAGGAACGTTGAAAAGTAAAGTTTACAGTCAGCCCAACACTGAAAATTAACTTTTAGCATGAATTCAAAATGTTTCTCTATCAATAAAGAATAATGTACAATGTTGCAAATGACACAATACAATTTTTTGCGTAGAATTGACCTTTGATTCACATTGTGGTCACATTGAGCATTTATTGTAATTATAACAATAAACTTATTTTTTTCTTATTTATTATTGTTTGTTAGACAACTAGATAAAATTGTATTTTTGAGAAATACACGATGCATGCACACGGATTTGATTTTTTTCTGTCTAAACCGTAAGAGATATTAAAAATTGAACGAAGAAATTAAAGTTTACTTATGAAATTCTCTTTCTAAAATTTCTTTTTAAAGTTCTCAGCCTGGCCATTAAAAAGTTACAGCCTAATTAAGGGACTAGCACTAAAGTTTTGCGCACTAGCAGTGCACTAAAAATAACAAATATCATTTCAAAAGATGACTTATAGCCATGTTTCATGTCATACAAAATATCATCTAAATCTACCTAATCAATTTTTAGTTATAAGCAAAATTCGTTATTTTTGCAAGAACTTTGAAGCAGAATTCCGGCTTAACGGTTCACTTTTGGATAAAGGTAAGTTTGGTTAAATCGTCTTATTTTGGGCCCAAGAAGCTGTGATTAAGCCATATACACTCATTTTAGAGACATCCTGTATATACGGCATCGTTAACCTGAATTTGAATCTTAAAAGATTACCAGTTACCAGGATCCTAAACTTATTTAATTATTATGAACAAAATATCTTTTAAAAACTTATGACTACACTATACCAAAATATGATTTTTATTTGATGATGTATATTGCCAGTCAACGTCATTGAAGTAAATAGTTTCTAAAAATGTGTCCAAATCATAGCTCATATTTGCTTATTTTTTAACAAGTTGTCAGGGATTCACCAAGCCAAGTAGCTTGGCTTGGCTTGTTTTTTCAAGCCTTTTAAAATTTACTACTTGGCTTGGGCTTGGGTTTGAAAAGAAAAAGCTTGGCTTGATTTCAAGCTTTTCCAAGCTACTTGTTATAATTTCAAGCTACTTGAAGCTTGATTGGTACATTTTTGCGCATGCGTGTTGCATTGAAATATATTTTCCCCGAGAAGCTTTAACAATAACGAAATTAAGAAACCGTCTCAATGATGAAAGTGGTTCTCAAACTACGGGGTGCAACTTTTTTATTTCAAATGGGGACCTATTTTTTTTATTTGCCTATTCTATTCAGTATTTTTTTCTGAATTCAACGAGATATTAGTTTTATACCCTTGCATAACAAAAACATTTGAAAAACGCTATTGAAAATTATGATAATTTAATTAAAATTTGATTGTTAGTTAGTGTTATGGAAGAAAACAATTGAATATTTTGTTTCATATTAATTGTAAGTGAAAAAGATTCTAGTATACTTCACTGATCAGACCAAGGTCGAAACACGTGTCCGTAGTTACCTCCACCTTGTACCCTACTGAGTACTTAGTACCTTGAACTCATACACTCAGTAGCGGTCCTGATCTCTTAATTAAAATCAAAGAATCTTTTTCATTATCAAATAACAATGAATATAAAACAAATATTCAATTGTTTTCTTCCATAGCACTCTTGTAACATTCAGATTTTAATTAAATTATCATAATTTTCAATAGCGTTTTTCTCATGTTTTTGTTATACCAGGGTATGAAAGTAATATCTCGTTGAATTCAGAAAAATCGAATAAGTGAATAAAAAAAATAGGTCCCCTTTTGAAATAAGAAAGTTGCACACCGTAGTTTGAGAACCACTGGTCTAAAATTTTTTTTCTTTAGTTCATTAAAATAGTCATATAAAATAGAAATTGTTTGCTAATTTAACCAACTTCGTACCTCTTATACTTCTCGAGATAGCAATGGTGCGCCACTTAAAATGAACACCCTGTATATTATATATATATATATATATATATATATATATATATATATACCCTTAATAACGGATGTACTCGACGTTATGATAAACCCTGTATAAATAGTTTTATTTTAATCATGTCAACATGACTTCACTATAACAATTTCGAGTAAATTTGATTAAAAATAAAGTATATCAAAGCTTTGAAAACAATTTTGTTACTTGTTATCAAAACAATAATATCACAATGTGCTAAAGGGACTTATTAAACAAAATAATCTAGTTTTCATTAATTAACTAGGAAAAACATTTCTGCATAGCGCTGTAGATCAATTTCCTCCTCATTGAATTTTCCCGGAATGTAATAAAACAAAAGCACTCTACTTTATTTGTTTAATATGTTGCCGCCTACTTGACTCAGCTTATCTAAATTCACACTAAGAGCGAAATGAGTTCAGTAGTGCGACAGAGCGACAGAATGTTGTAGTATAATGCGACGAACTACGCTATGAGTACGTAATACGTACTCTTTGCGAAAGGGGTGACCCAAACTTACAAAACGTTTGCAGTGCGCCAGTTCTGTCAGTTCGCAGTTCTGAGTGCTGTCCCCAAGGCCCTAAAGTTCAACTTGTTAAAGTTATATCATTAACCAGAGGATTTGTAATTATTTTTGCTACAAGCGTGTTATGTTACTTGCGATAGAGATAATGACAGTGTGGTGGTGTGATGATTATTGTTTCTAATACCAGACATGATCATCATGCATTCTAAATTGTGCTGTAATCACTGATACGATTTTTTGTACCTTGTATTATAAATATTTTTTCATTTATTGATTGTGATAAATCGTAATTGAATATAAAGTATTATTATACACGTGTTTAATTTGTGCCTGAACCCGAGGAGGCGTTCTGCAAAACACATATTTAAGTACCTATGTGAAATAAAATTATAAAAATTATAACTTGGGGGAGCTCAGCATGTCATTGGCCCCACATAATTTAACTTTGAATATCTCGTGAGCACAAAATATTTTTATTGCAGCACAATTCTGCACAAAACGAGCACATATTATGCATATCATAAAACCAGTAATTTATTTACTTGGGGGGAGGGGGTTTATTGACATGGACCTAGATGAACATGCATTTCTGTACAAAAGGGTTTTCATTCATATTACAGCACATCTGTTGTGACGCCTGTATTAATTATTCCCGGTAGTATTGGTAGAAGCTCGGGTAGAAGTAAATTCTTATTTAGTTGCATTGCTTAGTCAACAGTGCAACATAATCTATATTTTTTGAAATAGGTATTTACATAAAACAAATTTAGATTTATTTGCCTGCATTTCATCTTGTACTAATTTCTTGTACAAGTTAACAATGGTTGCAGATAAATATTTCTGAAATATTAAATAATAAAAGAAAAATACCGAAATACCCTATTTTAAAATAAGACGTAAATCCAATTCTATTGTGACAAGTTAGAATACAGCAATAGCATAGTGTCCTGTTTCTGATTTAAGTATTTTGTTATATATTACAAATCATACACATATTACGTCACAAATATAATACCGACGTTAATTCTGTTTATCAAACATAAGTATAAAAATATAATAGGTATTAGAACATGGTCACGGTTTTTATGAATGACTATATGCAGTACAAAATTAAAGCCAAAGCCACTACTAAGTACATTTATTTTTGTACAAAATATTAACATTCGAATTGCCAATCGTAATTAATCTATACACTGTACAAAAAAATTCTGTAAAATTACAATAATTGTTACTGGATTCCAAATTGCCTAGTGAAATATAGAAAATTTACACAAAAATTGTAATTTTGTCTAACTATGTAAAATTATATAGGTACACATAATTTAAGTAAATGTACTTGATTTTACTTAAATTATGTACTAAATTTAGGTAATAGGAAAATTATGAGTATGTAATTTTACATATAGTTAGACAAAATTACATTTTTATGTAAATTTACCACATTTCACTTAATCAATTTGGTTTCTAGTAACAATTATGGTAATTTTACAGATTTTTTTTTAATGTGTAAAGCAATGTTGAGTGCATTTACGAATGGGTGGGAGTGGGGTTTGGACTAGCTCAAAATTAATTTAAAAGAAGCAGTACAATTATTTCTTGCTCAGAACTTTTCTCGTACTTAACAATTATTTCAGTGTTTATTTTCCTACTAATTTATATCTTTACACTTAAATAATTAAGATGATGGCGTGTTAAGAAATAATCTCGGAAATAATAATAGATATCTTCTTCTAAGAAAATAGATTTAACTGCTTGGATAAAAGGACGAAGTAAGATTACAGCGCAGTCGTGTTGGGTTCATAAAAGTATTTATAGTTATGACATCAATTCAGTGAGCTTAGCGCTTAATGTAGCAATAAGCGATTTAATTCCATTTAAGTGAATAAATTTTATTAATAGAGGTCCGGAGATTCCAGTAACCTTGTGTCACGAAATCTGAATAATTTGCGGAGTTCATTTCATTACGCAATATGATAGTAATGATGATGATGAAGATGAATTTGCTTTTAAATTTGTATCATTTCCATTAATATACATAATGATTACACTTTTGAAATTACTTTCGCGTATTTCAAATTCAATTCCATTTTATTATTACACTAAATTTTAATAGGATGATAATAAAACACTTATCTTCTTAAAATGGAACCTAAAAAAATTATTCATAAATCATTAAAATCAGCAATGACTTAAAAACATAAACTATTTATTAAAGTAAAATATAAGCACTGAAGTAAATATAGCAAAACAACCTGATCCTTGATAATTTTCCAAGTGTCAAAAAAATTAATTTATATACAATAGGTAAATACTTAAATATTTAAAAAATATATTTCTATTATACAAATCTCGACAAATAATAAATATAAAAACAATCAATAGCTGCTGAATTAACTTTTAGTTTCATACGAGTCAAGTTTAATCAAAAAGAAGTAAAATAAGCTAAAGTATTTGCTTGAGAGTTCGTGCTAAACGAACACTATTTTGTTATTTTAACTCCAAATTCAAATGATGTTTACCTACCTATTTATTTTCAAAGTGCTTATCATCTCTATAAATACTAATTTCAATTATATTAAAATAGCTCTAGCAAAGCAAAAAATAAAATACCTTACTCATGTGTTTGAGTTCAAAGCGTGACTGCTTTTTATATGCAAATTAAACGATTCATATTTAATTTCTTTAGAAAATAGCTCCTTTGATAATACACCTAACAGAATTTATTACATGAACCTGTAAAAATACCGGAACATATAATGAAAATTTGAATAATGCTTATTTATGTTTGCATAATGCAATAGAATAAATAAAAGTATATTGGTTTAGTAGATCCCGGTAGATCCTATATCTGAAAGATTTGAGGTGAAATCTCCCGTGAACTCTTTTACTGTTCTACATAAGTAATGAACAATTCAAGTTTTTAGGTAGGTACCTACCTACACTTCTTATTCCATAAACCAACTCAGAAGGTATTTTGGATTTTATGACATGAACATTTTTGTAAGACTTATAACAATTAATTTCTTCTTTGAATAAAATATGACAGTTTACATTATAACTGACAGTACAATTTTATTTCAGATGATTTTAGAAGTAAAAGTATTAGGGATGTTTTTTAATCAATTTTATTATGATCCCTCAATTTAGTTCAGTTGGATTGAAAGAATGCACAATATCATATTATCATATCTTTACGTACCTATCATTCTTACTGCGTAATACTCTTATGCAATGGTTGTCAGTTTACGAGTATATAAATTGTAATTTTGTGATTATGAATTTTAATAAAGTCCTATGAAAAATTCCAAGGAATTATCTTAAGACAAACTACGTGAAAATTTCGAGATAAAATATGAAACATTTTAATCTTCCGGTGCATCTAAACCTCGCATTCTTCTTATCCTCACGTCAAGACAAATTGCATTAATTAACCAAGACGCTGTACATTCTAATTTTTACCCTTTTTCCCACTCTATTCTAATTATGCGATAATTAAGAACATAATTAAGTCAGTGCTTTTTATGAATATTACAATGATTTTAAAGCAAACATTTACATAGCGGCGATGAAGTATATACAACGTAAATAAACAGTTTACTTTCAAATTTTAATTATAATTAATTAACGTTTTAACGCCTCAAAGGAAAGTTAAAAGGAAGACAATTTCTATTTTTTCTTTTTTCACTTAAATAAAACCGCCGACCAGTAATGTCACTATTCGGTCACTAGAGTGTACTATTCTTATTATTTTATTACAATAAGAATTTAAGATTTAATAATGTTTTAAATTAATACGAAATTTTTAATATAACCAATCATGTTGCAGTTTTAAGAAAATGTATAGGTATGGGTTTTGGGTGTCATTAATCCAGATGTTGTGGAAAATATTAAAAACATTATTGTTTCCATTTCCATACTGTTAGTTGACTGAACCGAAGGGAATTGAAGAACGTTTGAACATTTTAATTTAATCTTGAATCAGTGAATAAGTCGTAGGTTTTCAAGAGAATTTTGGACAGTTGAACAAATTTGACATTTAAATGATTTGGATATAAAAAAATGGATTACTTACATAAAAATTGGTACACTTATTTTTTTTATATTATGGCTCTATTTTAACGATTTCTTGAAATTTATAAATGATGAAATAATTAATTTACTTAGTAATAAAAGAACTTTTATCCAGAAATATGGAAATTCTGACAAAATACGAACAAATAAATTCAGTAACTGAACAGACATGCGGATTACTACATCAATCTAAGAAACCAAAATTCACGTCAATTTTCCATTTCAAAAATCTGCCGTATGGGCAGTTTTCTTTAACATAATACCGTGAGTTTTATTTAACGTGAAACATGGGATCTTTTGCTTTACTTCAATTATATATCATTTGCTTTACTATATACCTTATTTTCAACAACACAACTCTAATTGACAGGTAATATTTACTTGATAATGACAGCCTATGTTCTATTTTAAATGAATCGCTCTAATACATTGCTGTCAAATTCGTAACCGTGGATATGAAAGATCCCATGTTTCACGTTAGATAAAACTCACGGTATATATAAAAAATTGAATTTAAGTGGATATTTTGATATTTGCCACTTTCAAATCTTTCAAATAGGTACAGAAAAGAAATTACAACTGTATAAGTACAATATAAATCAACTTACTCGTGATTCGTGGAGATTTACCTTTTAAATTTGACTGCACTATAAAAATAAAATCTTTGTCGTATTTCTCATGATAGATGGCTTGGTCGGGAGGCTTCCATTTGTAGTAGGCATTTATCAAGTTAGGAAGTGAGCTGTGATACAAGTATCAAGCAAGTCTATTTTTACTTATCGATTGGCGACGCTCATTTCCCACCACTAGATATAAAGTGTGCCACTTCACAGCAAGCTATGGCCAATTTTCATAATTAAACAGAGTGGTTAATTAAATGGGCACTAAACAATATTGCGCTGAGTTTTGTGTATATTTATACTGGGTGATTAGGGAGTAAAGTTAGTGGATTATATTATTGAAATGTAGCAAATTTATTCAAAATGGGGAATTTAAAGCAATTAGCTAAACATGAAATAAACACGTAGATATATTATATAATGTTTCATTACGCCTGTGTGTAATTAATGTTTATATTATTATATAACAATTATTATAATCTACATAATCAAAAATATATCAAATTTTGTTTCCAACTAGTTAATGTTAATAATGTTACTTTAAAATTTATATTTGCATAATCTAGGACTGGCTAGGATTGTACCACCTATAATTTATTTAAAATCTGAATTACTTATCATTTGATAAAAGTGCATTATGTTAGGCGGCGCAATGTGCTCAAATTAAGAAAATTGGTGGGTTCCTATTTGCCGTGAAAATAATGGTTGTATAAAAAAACCTACATATACATTTATGCATGAAACTAGTGATGTATTTTTTTTATAAATGTTAAAATTTTATTTTTTTAAGTTAATAATTTTGCATAGGTAATTATTAAAAGTGTAACTAAATACAGAAAGGAAAGTATTTAAAAAACCAAAAACGAAATCACTTTTTCTACTCTGAAATAATCGAAAATAATGCTAAATAATGCAAAATATGGCTATTTTCTGTTGTGTTTTTCTCGAGAACTAAGAAAGTAATAATGATCGAGCGTAGTTATAAATATTGTGTAGGTTTTGATTCTGAACAACTTTTGTATTTACAACTTTCGTCTAAAAGGAATACTTAGGTCAATTTTTTACCTGTGACGCAATTATTTCTTTATTTTCAGACAACAGCTTCCCAATAATGTTTTTTATAGGAATTGGTCTCCTCCTTAGAGATTTTCTGGATCCTCCACTATTTCCCAATTTTCATTGCATTTATTTTTTAAATTTGTTTTTGATTTTAATTTTCAGTTGTGATACAGAGGGTAAAATATATGTAATTTTTTCCTCTATGGAAAAACTTAACTTTTAATGAAACAGCTATTGACCTTGAACACAAAAATTTTTCTCTACGACGCAATTATTTCTTGATTTTCAGATAACAGCTTCCCAATAATGTTTTTTTATAGGAATTCGCCTCCTCCTTAGAGATTTTCTGGATCCTCCACTATCTATAGGTACTATATAACAGTGGTACGCAGACATTTTAAATCGCGGGTTAATAAAAAAAAAAATTCTCAAAGGGTCACTAAGGTAAAATAGCAATTTTCTTTGATCCTTTATTGTAAATATAAGTGGACGAATAGGATTGGTGTTTGGGGAGGTTTGGATCACTTGTATAGTCCTATTAAAATAGCGCTGTCACGTAGGGAGAAAGATAAATAAACGCCGTAGACGACTATTTTTTTGGGATCAAGGCCAAAGGCTGTTTCATTAAAAATTAAGTTTTTTCATACAAAGAAAATTTCATAATATTTTACCCTCTTCCACTTATAAAAATAAATAAATTTTAAAAAATCAATGAAACAAATGTTTTATTTCAGCATTTAAATAACAGCTGCAGGGGGTTTGGTTTATCCCCCCGTATCAATCCAAACAAAAAAAAATTATTACACAATTAATAGCAAAAATAATATGAAATGTATCTACCTACTTATAACATAAAATGTAGAAATATATGACATAAATATGTAGGTACTTATACAAATATTTTAAAATGTACCTAAATTAAGCCCTGTTCGCACGAGGATTCTTTGAAGATTCTACCAAGATTCTGAATCCTGGAAAAGAAGAAGTTTTCTTCTTTTTAGTGATAATTACATGGTTTTGAAGCAATCAATAAATTATAAATTCTTCTTTTCCAAGACTCATTGAAGAACGAATAATCTTCTTTTCCAGGATACAGCTTTACATTTTTTTCGAAGTGCACTGACTATTATCACATCAGAATTAATGTTAGTGGTCGCTCCTATTTCCCTAGTTCGTCCATAACGTAACAAATTCAAGTACCAATCTCTCTAGCAACAGTTTATTCCCAAACCCCTCTAAAGAACATTTGAATATCTCGTGAAAGACGTCATATCGTCCTCGCCCAGGATCACAGGGACCGTTTTGCTGACCTTTCGATTTTGAATGAACACGAGTTCGGAATATTATCCATAGTTACGAAACATTGCGAAATGTTTGATATTATATTGAAGGACGAAGGATACAAAGATCAGATATGTTTATATTATTTGTAACAAAGGAATGTGGTTTGATTGGTAATTGGAATTTTGGGATAAATGATAAATTAGCAAGGAATGGGATGGCTTAGGAACTTTGTCGAAAAGTAAAATAGATCATATAATGCGACATCGAAACTTCCTTATAAAAAGAGATAATAAGCCTTCAGCTTTTTTACCTTCCGCTTACCTGTAAAGGAAGGTATTGGAATCATGCAAAAAATCGGGTGGTGAATTTTTAGTGGATGAGCACGAATTAGGGTCCTTACAACTCATTTTTGATAGTTTCACGATGATGTCTGTGTGTATGTGTGTGTGTATGTGTGTGTGTATGTGTGTGTGTGTGTGTGTGTGGTCAAGGGGTGTTAGTCGCATAACTCAAATACGAATTACCCGAAAATTTTGATATTTGGTATTTAACATTTGTATATAAGTTGGAAGAGCTCCCTAGATTTTGGTACAAATATCTTCATCGGAAGTGATATTTTTTGAAGATTGAAAAGGTTAATTGTCAAAATTGTATATAAATTTGGAAAAATATAGTATTTATTTGTAATGAGAATAAGAGGAAAAGTTATTTGCAACTTACGTTATAAAAAAATTGTCTTTATCTAGTAGCATTAAAGAACTGCAGTAAAATTTAAAAAATAAATTTATCAAATAAAACGTTGATATCTTGTAATCCATGATCGGTTGATTTTTGTTTCTGCGTAAAAAATATTGACAGGTGAGACGGGTGACAAGTTGGCATACTAGCGCTATATAAGTCCTAAGTAAGATATTAAATGTAGTAATTGAACGGAGGATGGCTTCAACACAGCAGAGTTTTCCTGTGAATGAATCTTTTTATTCAGGTGATGCAAATTTCTGTGTTTGAATATTTGAGATTTTTATTTGTATATTTTAAATGGGCACCGGATTGTACGTATACATTTCTGTTTAAATTCTAGATATGGCGGAAGGTTGTGTGATGGCCACGTCAGATTTTTTATTTTGAACTTTAAATCCATAGTGTTCATTCATATTTGAGATATCTTTTAAATAATTTAAAAAATATATTTATACTCACAATACAAATATACCTACACAAGTTGGGTAAAAATTGTGATAGATTATATACCTACTTATTAGGTTACAAATTTATGAGTTCAGGGTTGGTAGAATCGAAAATGTACCTAATATCATAAATAACTTCATTATTAATGATTACTTTTTGTAAAAATTTGCTTAATTAATTTAAATTTCATTCCCTAACCAATAACCCTTTACTCTTTCAATTTCAACAAACCTTCTCAATTTTTAATAACCGCAAGTGCAACTCAGTCCTTTTTTAATTTTTCCAGAAACTAATTTTAAACTGCTATCATTCATCTGGCAAATATAATCAAGCTGAGTAATAATTAATTAACTGTGCTGCTGTGTACAGCGCCCAAGTCACGTACGACACTGGTGAGCATTAGTAGAGCCGTCTAGCGACAACTGAGGAAAACAGATGTGCTAAAAGATTGGGATGACATTGACCTTAAAAAATGAGTAATAGTTGTATTATATTATTTCCGAGATTATTTCGGTAGGTATATACATTTAAATTTCACTAATTATTATGAGATGGTTTATTAGAAATTTGAAAATTCTTTGTTGGGTATCATTTAGTTTAAATCACCTAAATAGTAATTAACATGTTATTTTCTTACGGAAATCATATTAGGAAAAAAGAATTTAATATGACTAAAACATAAACATCACACTTCTGATATTTCGACTGGATTTAAATTCAGAGGTGTTCCAACCACTCAAAAACTTTGAAATAACTCTAAAATTAATTTTGGTGTTACCTGCTCATAGTTTTGTTAATTTTTTACCCGGTTTTTAATGTATTGCTACACTTCACATACCATATTATTTGGTCTTTTGAAGAATAAATTATTCTATTATATTAGAATGTCTTGGTTACCACATAATGATATAATATTCACATTATTTTTGATGTAGTGCGATATGTATTTCCTGATTTATGAGTAATGGTAAACAAATTTCATCACCCAGAATTCAATTAAAGTTGATTTATATTAAATTTTAAATAACGTAGCTATTAACTTAAATATGTTTCTGACATCTTATATTTTATAAGCACGTACTTTTTTTAAATACTAAAGAAATTCAATTCAATTTTATCAACAAATGATTTCTAATCCCATTTAAATCAGAAAAATTCAATAAAAAAGTAATCAATTACAAATTTTCAATTTCCCAAATTTCAAGTCAGTGCACAATTATAAATATTTATTACGGCATAAAAATCCTCATTAAATCTTAAATAATATCCTCAAACGATGAAAAAATATATCAATAATACATCACAGTGAACCAAAAAAATATTTCTTGTGAGATTGGTGAAATACCTACATCAGATCTCAGAATCTCACCAATTTCCAAATAGCTCGGATCTGCAGCAAAAATGTCGTTTAAAATATTTATGAAGTGGCGACCTCCGCAGGAGGACGAAAGACACCATATTTTCTCCAGCCGTGTACGATAAAGGACACTGGACTTTTACGTCGTATTTCTTTTTATGACGAGGAAATGATTCACTTGGACAGAAATTGGATTATTTTTTCCTTATTGGGTTGCAATGCTCTACATTAATTCAGACGAAGGATTATTTTAATTGTTGATGTAAAAACCATAAATCTTGTAATCATGTAATAAAAGAATTTTAAAAATACCTTTGCTTGTTTAGTATATAATTTATTGTTAAGCTATAAAAATTAATAGTGAACTAGTCAAAACAATTGTGTAGGGTATATCTATACCTCATATCAGAAAGAATGAATGTTTAGGGGTTCGTGCTAACCCTGTATAAAACTAAGCTAAAAAAATATCGATATTAAAATTTAATTTTTTCCCATCCCTAATCCTTACTATTTCTGTGAATTTAATTCTTCTTTAACATTATTGTTTAATTTCCTTCTTTCTCCACATAGCTAAAGGGTTATTTTTACATTTATCTATTACATTATTATAAAATATTTTCATTTCTAATTGTTGTGGTTACAATATTTCTTTTATTTTTATAAACCTATCAATCAGCAGTATTTTTAGTAAGCAGAAATCTCTTGTATGTAATAAACCATATTTGTTCTTATTATTATGTAATGTAATTGTGTTCATGCTTGCGTGTATTACAGTACAGTTTTATAAAATAGATTGAAATAAGTGTTGGCATCAGCGATCAGCAGTTGCATATAGCCAATTACAACTAATTAATAAATTATTTATTACATTTGCATATCTCCTCTTCACTATAATTGGTGAGCTATGTTTAGTGTATTTATATGATTAAATGGTCCGTAATTTTAGAAGTGTCCATTACTTCACAGCTTACACTAAAGTCATTTATACATACCACTTAGTCTATCAATGAACTAGAGTTTGAAGTTATTCGCGTATAGTTCCTAACACATTGTTTATAACAATGTAGTTGAAATAACTCTAACTTTAGCACTATAAAAATTACTAGTTGCCCAGTTAATATTAAAGTCACCTACCAAGATCAAAATTTCATCACTGATATTAAGATTGGTGAACCCGGGCGAACCATTCAAGATAGAAATTGTGGGACACTGCTACTATACTATGTTCATCGAGCACATAGAGTAATAAAACTAGTGGGCAGAGCCAAAACTGCGCAGTACAATGTGCGCAGAAGTAGGCTTTACAAGCAACAAATTTTAAAAAGCAGAAAAATTAAATAGTTTTATTTGAAATAAATATGGAAGAATTATATATTTTATCATTTATGTATAACATAATTTTAAAAGAAATATGAAGTACAATTTTTATTTACGAACGATTTTTTTGATGACCGATCTCAGCAGTTGAGTTTGCCTAGCAGTGTAAAACTGGCTTACCAATAGCAATACCGTATTTCAATTTCGCGCACATTTGTGGGAGGAGCATCTACTCTATCTGTTCGGTGGACATAGTATAGGTGATCTGCATAGCCCGCACAGCACATATTAACATTAACAGTCTTCAACACAAAAGACACTGTAATCAACCAGCAATCACCATGCGCTTGGATTTTATTAACCGCAGAACAAAAATTATCACACCGCCAGTATAAAAAAAAAATTACAACATTTACGCCAGTGCAATAATAAAGTTGAAATACAATGTTGACATCTATTGAAGTATTATAATAAAAATGTTTTCATCGGTAAAAAATATATTAAAAATATCGGAAAATTTATGCGACAAGTAAGTTTGAGTGTATAGGTAGGCAGGGACGGACTGGCTATATCATTTCGGCTCTGGCGATTATTTAACCGCCCCTCGGCCTTCTTTAGTTTTGACGTGGAGAAGAAAATGTGGCGCAGGCGAAACGGTTTTTGGTTCAAGGTCATATGCGTTTAAAGTTATATTTTCCAAAAATAAGCAGTTGGACATTTTGGGAAGATGACATAGCTAATTGATAAATAAATATAGGTACTTATTTTTTAAAAAATACACACTTTCAATTTTTAAATTCAACAACTACCTGTAGTTGGAAACTTCTGCCCAAGCGAATATAAGATAGGGTATGCTGCCCTCTGTACTACCTGTACCTACGATTATTGCGTGCTACAGTAGGCCGCAAAACAAAAATATCGTTTGTTTATCAAATCTTATATCCGCTTGTGCAGTGATGTTTCCACAACTAGCGGTAGTGACATCTATGGTAATTGTGGAAACTACGATGCAACGTTGTGAATACGTTTATCTGTGACCAAGAAAGTCAAAACATACACATTTTAATTGTTTGTAAATTGTGTAAAATGAAATGTACCTATATAATGTATATCTACATTTATTATCGAATGGTATAATTTATTTGCTTGGAAAAATTATAACTTCTGAATATAATTCTAAAAATTTAACATTATGCGCTTATATACTAAACGACCCTTTACCGGCCAGTCCGTCTCTGTAAGTAGCTTGGTAATTATTATCTAATAAATATAGCAACAAAATTGTAGCACAACGTCAAATGTCAAAACTATTTAGATTATTGTTTTCATTTTTCGAAGATTGAAGTTTTCTGTAGGTACCTATACTTTACCCCAGTATTTTAAAATTGGTTCGAAATTGTTATTTATAGAAGCAATATCATGGTGTACTTATTTTCTTATTGCGGTATTATTTTCGAATTTGGCAAGTATTCGCTACTTATATTTGTCCAATTTTCTCCGAGATCATTTTTCGGTTTTATTTGTACCCATAACATAAAACCATGTTTACTACTTTACTAATACATTAAAGATTTTATTTTCAAAAGAACACTTGTTGGTTTTATCTTCTTTCTTATGTTTGTTCTTATTACAATTCCTTGTGAACTTTGGTAATATTTAAACATCCCTTTAATTTTCTCCTTGATGTTAAAGGCAAAACAAAGTTTTCTTAGCTACAATATTTACAAGATCAGCAAACGATTATGCAAAAACTACACAATGTGTAGAAATATTATTTACCGAAAGTTTTATTAACTTGCAGCGTTAAGGTTTTGAAAATAATTAAACAATTAATAATGTATTCTATTATAGTCATGGAGCAACAAATTAGATCTTTCATACAGGTTCTTTTCTCTTTTAATATTCCCTTGTTTATCAATGTGTCTATTATATATTTATTTAAACCATTACCTACTGACACGCACAAAATTTCGTTTTTCATATAACTTATTGTTTTGTGCATTATTTGACTATGTATCAAAGAGATCCCCATGCTTGTATCATACTGCCGCATAAGGTGGGCAGTTTAGTTTCATACACTTACAGATGGTTTTTAAAATTGAATTTTAGGCAGTTAAAAAAGTGTTATATTTCATTGTTAATTTAAATACTAAAATAAGACGAAAGATTGTAGTCCACGTCTATCCTGTATCTTAATCTTAACAGGGGAATTTCTCGAAAGGAGTACATCTGACAAAAAAGTTTCCTAGGAAAAGTTTGATGGTTTGGAGGGGGACGATGCTATAACAAATTTCATCCCACGACCTCCAGGGGGGGAAGGGGGGTGACTTTAAAATCTTAAATGGGAATCCCTATTTTTTTATTGCAGATTCGGATAAAGCGTTAAAAAGTAGGTGACTTTTATTGGGGAGTTTTTTGAATTTGTTGATAGATGGCGCTGCAAACGTCAACATTTGAATTTTTGATTTGATTACTGCGTTACATAAAAATGCTATTTTTTCACTTGGTTTGCTAGTAAAGATAACCTTCATGTTAAAATAAGTGGTTATACTTTTTGCAGGCATTTTTATCTTTGTGGGAAAGTCTTTGTTCCAGGTGGTAGACTTTAGGGTGGGATTCGAGAAAGGAAACAAACGTGTCATGGTAAGATTTTATAGTCACCCCCTTACCAACCCCCCCCCCCCAACCCGGAGGTCGGTGGGTGAAATTTGTTATAACATCGGACGTCTCCCTCCAAACCATCAAACTTTTCCTAGGAAACTTTTTTGTCAGATGTACTGCTTTCGAGAAATTCCCCTGTTAAGATTAAAATGGGACAGCCTGTATATTCAAAATCTTTAAAAAAGATGCGTGATCATACTTTTATAATGAACGACAGAGTTGGATTTTTAAAAATGCATATGGTATACTTAGTTCTTAAAGTCAAAAAAAGTTTAGTAATTTTAAAATAATTTACTAAAAGAAAAACTCGAGAAAAACTAAACCCAAACTAAGTTTATAATTAATGAAGTAATGAACGCATTGGTATTTATTATTGGGTGCGATTTTTCAGCCTTTTAAATAAGGTGTGCATAACAGTGAAAAAGGTGTTTCCCATGGATAAAAATAAAAGCACATATGAAAAAAATTGCCCGGTTTTCAAATATATTCAGCATTAAAAAAATATTATCAGCTTTAAAAATAGATATAGCATTTTAAATTATGATCTAAGTAGTAGCAATTGAAAAATATATACCCCATTGAAAAATACGTTGCCCGGTTGATTAAATGTTTTCAATTTTTTTAAAAGTGTTTTGCACTATGGTATTATTTAATAAAAGATTAAATATCTTTTTAATTTTTAAGCGTAATGATATAATAGCTGAACATTAAATTTGCTAGTTGCCAATTTATCGGTATCTTTTAGCCGCTTTTAGCGGAACTTTTTAGTCAATCTTCGATTTTATTTCAGCTACATACATATTTTCACCATCTTCGTTATCGTTTTTCAAAGAATTTAAACTCTCAATAATTTACAGCTTCGAAACACCAAAATTCCATTTATAATTCCATTACTAAAACCATTTTTCACTACATAACAATACACCTTTCAATGTTACAGTTTCCATATTTTCTAATATTTCTGAAATAAATCACTTTTCTATCATTTCCAAGGCAAACCTGACTGACATTTATTTTACATTGTGTATGTAACCGGCTGTTTCGCCATGAGTTAGAAGTATACAAAGTTACACTTCTTAAGTATCTGTTCACTCTGACGTATGACCACTGCACTAATCCAATTAGAACCAAAATCAAGAAATCAAATCACGCGTTAGCTGTGCATTTCACCGATACTGATGTTCGTTTCGTGTGAACATTCAACTGTTGATTGGATTCGGATTAAATGTCACTAGATAATTGATTGAATATCGCGGATTGTATTATTTTTTTAAATAAATTTTTGTTTATTTAGTGTGAAGTAGTTTAGAGTGTTAATTAAATATTTTAAATAATTGAATGATAGATTTTATTTGTGTTTTGTGGTCTTTAAAATACACATGTATTAAAATTGTAATTTAAATAAATAAATACTACATTGCTTAAGCAAAAACAAACTAAAAAGTTAAAAATAAAAAAATATCCTTAGAATCAATTAAAATCTAATTGAAGCGGCTAAAAATGTAACAGTCCTTATCAAGTAAATTTTACAAACCAACTTAATATTTTGAATATTATTAGCTATTGAAAAAGTTACAAGCGTTACAAGTTATTTACAAGCGTTATAATATAGTTTTGTAAATGCGCTTATTCTATTCGCTCAGGTTGAAATCGTGTTAGTTTGTCTGAAAATTATATACTATGTTATGAACACTATTTTTTACTTCTACAATAGATACTACAATCCTCCTACAAAATACGGAAACTCAAAAATATACAAATAATGCAAAATAGGTACCTACCAAAAGTACCTACACAAAAATGTGTAGCAAAATATGTTGTACGTACTATTACTATATAATTACTTTTATTCAATTTATCTACGATAGTGTGTAAAATTGACAATTAGTTGTCAGTTTTTAGTTTGTAAAACAATTGTTTAATAGCAAGATTTAATTAGTCACGGGTTGCGCAGCAACGAGTGGTTACAGTTTTAAAACACGCAAAATTTTTAATTAAACATCCGCACAACAATCGGTAACTAACGTGAAAATTTTCTTGTCAAAGCAAACTGGTTTTGATCCTAATTCAAATTTAAAAGGATTTTTTACATTTTTCGAGTTTTTTAAATTCTATCGTAGATAAAATCTTATACGATACACATACGTAAAGCATATTTAGTCACTCACGGGTCTTAAAACACTCGCTGCGTTCGTGTTTTAATTCGAACCCGTTCGTGACTAAATATTTGCTTTACGTACTTGTATCGTAAATAACTATTTGACGTTTTAATTTAAACTGCTATTATTAACTCCATAGCAACAAACTTTAAATAAATATTTATTCACAAGTGAATTAAAACTTGTTAAATCACTCAACACATTTTTAAATCACTCTGATGTCATTATTTCGTCAAAAATGCATAAAACAATGGCAAATTGCCACTGACGACTACTTTAATTTTCTTTTTTGTTATGTCAAAATAAATTTATAATTCATATATTTGAAATAATTTCGTCAAAATTGAATAAAATATTGTATGAACCACGTGAGATTAGAATGTTTATTCACTCGAAGAAATTATCCCATTTGCCCCTCGAGCTCGGGGGCTAAACTTTCTTCTTTTGAATAAACATTCATGTATCTCACTTGGTGTATAAATATCTATTATCTGATGCCGTGTCATAATCACAAAATTATAAGCCTCAATTTTAGGACCATAATAGCGTTCATTATATTATTGTCTATAATGCATAAAATAAAAATACTGCATTTTGGGATAAAAGCGATTTTATTTTATAAACATATTAACAATATTTGAGTCAAGGATCCACTCCGCAGGACTCCCCAACCACCTGGTATCACGCACCAAAGTTTGGCAGTGCGCGCTCTGCTTTATTATTTATTTACTGGAGAACGGTAATAGCTACAGCAAAAATTCAAAACTAAATTATGCACAATAGTACAGTTTATTGTCGTATATTTTTCGTAGGTTTTGCTTCAAATATATCTAAAATATGGAGTTTTTCAGATTTTGATCACTTGATTTGAAATATTTTATTTTTATACGGTTATACTAATAATTATTTTGAATTCATGTATCTCATTTGGCGTATAAATATCTATTGTCCACGCTGAAAAGTTTTGAGAACAAGAAAAAAAAATCACAATATGCAATAAAAACTGCAACAAAACAACTCTTATATTTATTGCACAAATGGAATTTATTTTGTCAGAAATACTGACGTTGTTTCAAATTATTATGCGCGCTATACAGCTTTGTACGTTATGAGAGCTGAGTGGGAAGCCTTGTTTTTAATAATGAAAGTTTTTTCTTTTATTGCATTTTATAATACGAGTTTCAAAGTTCGAATAAAGAGTATTTACATTCTTAATATATGTGAGCATTATGAATGGATTATGATGTTAATTTTTTTAAATAACGTGAAATACATTTTTTTTAAATTATTAATGTAAAAATTGTAAAATAACGGATACAGCGGCAATGTGTTATTGGGCTAGAGTTAGAAAAAACTCATGAATTTTGTTGTTATTTTTATTTAATTCCAATATTTAGTAACAGTTTTGTTACTTCTTCAGGGATAACTGTAAGACGAATAGCAATGTTTGAGGTTACAAAGTAAATTAATTTGTATGAAAAATACTTACAATCGATATAACTTATTAAAAATTGACAACATTTTTGTCAATTTTTAATAAGTTATATCGATTGTAAGTATTTTTCATACAAATTAATTTACTTTGTAACCTCAAACATTGCTATTCGTCTTACAGTTATCCCTGAAGAAGTAACAAAACTGTTACGAAATATTGGAATTAAATAAAAATAACAACAAAATTCATGAGTTTTTTCTAACTCTAGCCCAATAACACATTGCCGCTGTATCCGTTATTTTACAATTTTAACTTTTAACGAGTCGGCGTGACTTCTGTTCAGCATTATTAATGTAGTCTGAATATTTTGATATTTCAATAATAAAATTCTGTACTACTAAAATATTATGTCGTTATATTTCATTATTTTATTTTATATACTAGAACAATAAAATATAGAATTCAATCAATTACTTGATAAAATTTATTTTATATTAATTGACAATTAATTTTTCTTTATCATTAAAATCCATTTATTACAATACCTCTCTATCTATATATTTATTTGCAGTGCTCTTATTAATTGCTATTTGAGTATACTTCTAAATACTTACATTTTTTTGTAACCGCAGAATTAATTAAACATCAACTCTACTTTTTTCATATTTGAACATTTATTTACAATAAATAATACAATACATTAAAAATGTAATAATGTAAAATAATTAAACTTCAGTATCTTTTATTAATTAGATAATCTACTCATCTAATATCATTTTACATATTTATTAAAATCGAACTATCCCAATGGTGACCCAATCAATTTGGACCACCCGGTAACCTCTTCAATTTTTAGCTCTCACGGTTTAGGTCTCAGAGATATTTTAAGATGAAAATCTGAAGTGAATTATTTTTATGGCATCACTACTTTTTTACACTCAGAATAATGTATATCAAGACTAATTCAAATTAATTACACCATAGTGGCAATTTGGCATAGTGATATGACACATGACATGCACCATCATGAAACCATTTAATGCAGGGATATTTTATTGGCCAATTCCAATAAACTAAAACTGTCTACAAATTAATGGATCTCTCGATGGATCCTAGACAATATGGACATAGGTATATCAATATTTAAAAACGTTTTTGTATTTACATAATTAATTACAAATTTAAATTTTGCGCCTTATTTTGCTTTTTGCGTCCCATTATAATGAATAATTTCCATTAACATTATTTTTAATCTTCCTCATGATCAAATTTACAAATGGAATAGACAGACTCCCTTCTGATAAACATATTAACAACCTTATAATGGGAGTAGGTATCGCCTAACTACCCCATTCATATCAACGTTTTCTACGCGCTAAGCTCAATTCGCATTCGCGTTTTTAAAATTTTTCTTTCATAAATTTTATTCACTCGTAAAAAACGAGATGAGAAATACGATAAAATATTTTTCTTTGAAATTAATTTTAATCTTCAAAGGGGTTGTAACTCAAAACGCAGTCAACCGAGAACTTTAGATGAATTTTTAATCATTTTTGTCTGGAAGTTTTTTTGATAGAATTATAACAGTTTATGAAAGACTTTACGATTTTATGCTAAAGTTTGATACAAGAATTTAATGCACAACTTTAAGATGTTTTTACACTTACTGACCAGTAAAACAATGAAAACAAACAACCAATAAAATATGTATAATCCACATAGTGATATTAGGTACCTTATTTGTAATTGTAATTTAATTTATATTAAAATGAGAATGAGTTCATATTATTTCAAATTAAAATGACAACATTTAAAAAAGGAAATTCCTGTTTCAATTGTAAATTTAAAAGATAGTTCTTATATTAATAATAACAATAATAATAATAATAATTGTTTATTATTCAACAGGACAACAGGCCCAATTACAGTATAATTTTCAAGAAAATATACACAAAAATATAAAATAATCAGTAAGACTAAAAAATTATCCAATTTTAACTAATAAACTAAGAAACATAATATACCTTAAATTACAATCGTTAGAACATGGGTATACTTTGGGTATATTTACACATAATTGGATACATACATACCTACAAACAATGCCTATATCATTTACAATAATTATAGAAAAACAAGTTACACTAATTCATTGAGCTTAAGCTTTAAATTCCTGTATACTAACAGAGCAATCAAGTTATATTGTATTGAATACTCTGATACAAGTATTCAAATTCAGTTTATGTTGACTTTTTCCTTCACATTTTTCAAGTTTTTAAAGTTACATTGACTTAAATTTGGTTTACTAAAATTTAAAATTATTTTGTAGCATGCTTTACACGGTAAAAAAGGATTTGTTGTAGTAACTAAAATTTAAGTTCATGCAGCAAATTTTTTTTGTTAATATAGACCCAACAAATATTTTTGTTACCGCAAATAAGTAAAATTTGCTACCTTCACTTTTGCTATAGTAACAAAAATAAATTTGGTATAATAAATAAATATGTTTTAGCTACAGGAACAAAGTATATTAGTTGGTTTAGCTCATAGAAATTACTTACAACAAGTAATATTTTTTGCTACAGTAGTTACTGTTTTTTGCTGTTACACTAGAAAATATTGTTATTAATGCAAATTTTTTTTGTTGGTACAGAATTTTATTTAGTTGTATAAACAAAACTGTCTTCGTTATAGCTACTAATTAAATGTGTTGCTATACAACTAACTGTTTTTGCTGTTTATTAGTAATTTTTTGGCTGGATTTTAATTAGTTTACTTTTTATATTTTTGTTATACAATGGTATTTTTTATTAGATGACAATTATTTTAGATTAAAGTAATAATTTTACCATAAATAATGGTGCAATAATTACTAAATTCTAAAATAACTGTAACCGAATAAAAAATTATACCATTGTATCACAAACCAATATAAAAAATCTGCTGTGGCCAGCACACGACCTCTCGCCTAATTCAGCTTATTCTACTAATTTAATATTTTTTTATATTGTTACTTGTTTTTAAAAAATGTATATTAGCAATTGTAATATGTTGTACTATTTCTCTTGTAGCCATTCTGATGAAGTAGCAATTGGCTACGAAACGTAGATGTTCGTCAAATAAATATATAAATACTGCATTCCTGTTTATTAACAATTCCATAGATATTTTTAATACAAAAGGCTGGTAGGTTTTCTCCACATATTTATCCATTATTTTTCTATTTTGAACACATTAAAACACTTTATACTCGTAACTACGTCGCAGTTCACAGTGAAATGAATGAGTCAGGCCCTCAAGACGATAGTCGCTCTGCAGAAACAAGTATAATACTGGTTAACAGTAGCAGGTAATATTTGTTCATGTGTAACAAAGTTCATGTGCTATACCAACAAAATGGACGTAGCAAATTTATTTTTGTTATTACAATCAATGCAGCCTAGCTAATATAACAAATTATTATTGTTGTAGTTACTATATTTTTTGCATGTTTGTTTGTATGACAAATAAATTTTGCTGTCGCACTTAAATGAATTTAGCAAAACAGCGTTTGCTCTTACAACTTATACCACTTACTAAGGGTGAAGATTTATCAGCTAACAGGACAAAAATACTTTGTTACCTATACTAATGTCGTCTAGCAAAGCGGTTTTAGTTGCAATTACCTACGTTATTATTTTCCGTGTAATTGGTATAGATTTGAAAGTGTAACTTTTTTCCCTGGCAGCAAAAGTTCACAGAAAATAACATTTCTTATGACTGTTGGTGTATTTTTACATAACAATAAATTATATTAATACATACATTTCACGTAGAGATAACTGTATTAAACTTAATTAACGTATTGTCCTAATCAACGAAAAAATTTCACAGCAAATAAGCTAATATATCCTTTATTTGAATAATTATTCATATCCTCGGTTTCACCTTAATCTTGGCAATGAAACACCAATCGCAGTGGTAAGACTACTAGTTTTCTGTCTAGTTCAAACAAATACCTAATTAATACAAATTATACATCAATTAATACCTTGATAAAATGGTGAGCATCAAAGATTTTAATTTGTTTATTTTGAAAATAAATAGTACGTAGTTTTAGAAATCGATGTAGTAATTTTTCAATTACAACAAATTTTTAAAACTGGTAGTTACGTACCTACCTACCTTATGTATGACACTTTGTAAATACAAAGGTAGGTAATGTCTTCATCATAGAATGAAAAAATTTCTATCAGAATGAATCATAAAGTAATACAAAAATTAAATGATTTGGTTATTGTAAATTCAACAAATAGCCGCTACCATAATAATTATTTTACTATTATTTTTTGTCATTCACTTTCCTTAAGATTATAGGCGAATCCATGAGCCTTTGAATCGAATTTGCTCTAGTTTATTTAAATTAACCTGAAATGTTAAACCCTCGGTTATACTTAAGTTCATAAAGATAACTTCGAATTTTTTTATCACCCTCCGAGTCACTTTCGAAAGCAGTTATTTACATTCAATACTCTAAACAAAATTATAAATTTGTTAGATACTTACCTTGATTTGTATTTGTATTTTAAAATTAAAAACTATTTAAAAACTATATAAAATCAACATATAAGAAAGTACAATAATTAATCATTCAGCTTAGTTTATACTGATTAATCAATAATTTTACTATACCTACTAGCAAATTATATTTTAAATATACTAATCGAATATAATTTTTTGCTCGTTTAATAATAGACTTTTAAACTTTTAGTTTGCGTTATATTTTCTATATGATGATTGCCAAGTTTACGGAAAATCCCTCGAAAAATCCAGATATATGGAGTACACCATAGGGGATTTATTCGTAAAATAAAGTAAATAATACGTTCGAAAGATAAAGCATTCAAGTATAACATGAAGCATACTAAAAAGTATAAAACTATAACATAAAATGACATTGTGATATTGTTAGACAAAATTGCTTGCGAAAAATTTTAAAATCATCGAAGCAATATAATGGTACCGGAATCCGGAATAATGTTTCAAATACATGTAAGAATAACAGTAAAAAACATAAAGGAATATTAAACTGCGGGAGACTATATTGATTTTCAGTTCAAAATGTAATAAACATCTACTTTGCAGTTCATTAAATTTAAATACAGAATACAGAAATGTAACGAATAACGATGTAACAAAACAAAAACTGAATATTTTCCAACATACCGACAAATATTTGAAATTTGAACATACGCAATGAGTCAAATGAGTTCTGGCAACAATTCTTTTTGTTCTTTACTGTAATCGTAGGAAAGTTAAAAATATTTCTTAATCTTCATTTTTGTCAGGATATATTAATTGAATCAGATATATTAATTGTACCAATTGATTGAAAACTTTTGCTACTCAATATCAGAACTATTTTTAAATATAATTCACATTTTACACAATTTAAAAAATGGTTCTACTGATAAAATAGCTGCACTTAGAACTATAAGATTATATATAAAATTCATAATTTTATTTAAAAAACATTCTCGTATAATTATTCTAATCTTCAAGTTTATATAGTTAACTAAAATTATTTGATATGTTACAATTTGCAAAAGATTCAAAATAATCTAGATTTTAGGTGAGAGTAGGATAAGTTTCTACCTCCCGCCTCATATTCTATACGGGAGGTGTGTATGTGCGTGTGTGCGCGCGTGTGTTTGTGTGTGTGTGTGTGTGCGCGCACGCGCGTGCGTTCAATCGTTCGTTAAGCCGTGTGTTACAATTTTTTCGGACGCGATAACTAAAAAAAATAGTAAACATTAAAATTCCTAATTTTATATGCATCGTTTTCATACGAATCTTAATAATCCAATATAATTTTGGTTTCAATCTACAAACCGAAACAAGTACTTTTTGAAATATTTCGATAAATAATTTATTTAATACAATTTTTTATTTTAAATGAAAGATTGTATGATTATTATCTACAATCGGTATTTTATAAATTTGTCTACATCTAGTATCATTTACGCATAATTAGAGTATATACTTATAATTTCACAACCAAATTTTATATATATATATAACGTCTTAATACAAATCTTAAGAACCCAGTTATTTTTTTAAAACAATCCCCAAACCGGAAGTAGTACTTTTCTTAAATATTGTGATAAATAATCAATTTATCGTAATATTTTTTATTTCACATGAAAGATTATATATATTATTATTATCTACCTACAATTTTTAGCATTTTATAAATTGTTCTGTCATAGTACTTTAGGAATTAAAATATTATTTATAATTTAGAGCATTAAACTTCATTATCTTATTGTCCATGAATAATGATTGTTTAACAATAATTGTTACTACGAAAATTTTAATTGATTATGACAGTGATAGTGCCAGTACTGACACATCTTCATATAATATCTTCTTCTACATTTCTACTGTTGACTATAAATGACTAAGATATATTTATTGTAAGTAAGGTACCTATATATTTGTATCTTGATTTGTACTACAGTAATTAAAAGAGTAGTGTATGGCGGGAGGTCTTGCATAGGCTACATCAGATTTTTATTAACTTTTCGAATAGCTTTCAATCGCTACTAATTTCGTAAATTAAAAAAATTAAAGGTAAATAGAAAATGAAGTTAAATAATTTGATCTTAAATTTACTACATAGGTACCGAACATAAAAATATTTTCAATGTTCTATAAATTAAAAAAATAACTCTGTTTTGAACTTAAATGAATTTATCCAGGCGTTTAATGTTTTATGACACTTCACTTGCACCTGAATCGAACCATTCAGAAGTAAATTGCAGACAAAGAAATGAAAATAAAAATGAAGTGTTCGTTGAAGTACCTTTCATTACTGTTACTCGCCTTGCGTCCTTGTACAAGTCACTTCATTGATGCAGGGTACTCTAGAAGTCATTGAGTGGTTTCCACTCAAGTTCAGTTATAGCAACTAGCAACAACAGTTAAAATAGAAACGCATCACAATTTCTATCTGACAAAAACGTCGTCTGCATCTTGGTGCAGTTTCTCGAGAGCATATCCGGTTTAACTAGTTTGTAGTTATCGTGATATCGTCAGCGTCACCAACACGTAGCAGTAACCTGCGCAACTAATCAGTAACCGTATTCGACTTACCGCACTAGAAACAGTAGAAACCGATAGAAACAACCCACATTGAAGGAATGGTTGCTTTAGAATACCTACACTATTTTAGTGTTGTTTTATACCTATAGGCTGTGAAATGTCTGTATAGCGTTCGACAGAATTTTTGGCCGAGGCGATGGCCGAAATATCTGACATTGAAATGCACAACCTGAATTGACCCTAATTGTGGACATCAATGTCAACTAATTTGACAGTTTCGCAAAAAAGTTAATTTTTTATGTGTTTCTTACCTCTCGTATAAGTGTGGCATAATGGGTCAAAATTTTTGGTACTTCAAACAGTAGGTACCTTACCTACCTTCTACCTAACAATTAACAAACATTTAATAATCCAATTTTATATTTAAAATTTAAATAAGAATGTCTTGAGATCTCATTTCATTTAATTAGGTATACAAGGTGTTTTCGCAACTTAAAGAAAAAAAAATCTGACGTGGACACCACATGACTTCCTTGTACGCCTATTAAACTGTTCATACTTTTTTATTAACTAAAATGTAAAATAATATTAAAAAATATGACTTTATTCTTTTAACTTATTATACAAATATATTAATATTATAAGTACTACTACTACTGCTACTATACTCACAAATATATTTTAGTCATTTTATTTAAACTGCAGAAGAAGATATAAAGCATATTTTACTATTGTCACTGTCATGTCATAATCATTTAAATTTTACGTAGTAACAAATGTTAATCGATCATGGACTACAACATACCGAAATACTAAATTATAAATATATACTTTAATTATTCTTAAATGATACCAGATACAAAAATATTTATAAAATACCGATTGTAGGTAATAATCACATAATCTTTCATTTAAAATTTAAAAAATTGTCTTAAATTAAATATTTATCGAAATATTTGAAAAAAGTACTACTTCCGGTTTGTAGATTGAAACAAAAAATAGGAGGTGCACAACTAGATGCTATAACTGTCCTAAATACAAAATTTCAACCTTCTATGTCTCACCGTATTTGAGTTATGCGACATACATACGTCCGTCCGTCCGTCCGTCCGTCCGTCCGTCCGTACGTCCGTACGTACAGACGTCACGACGAAACTAGTCATAACGGATTCAGATAAGGTCAAAACGGATATTTCCGTCAAAATCTGAGAACCGAAATTTTTCGCGATTACAATACTTCATTTACTCCGTGTACAAGGAAGTAAAAATGGCAGATACTACATGAATCCAAAGGATATTTTTTTAATTCGCAAAATAAATTGCACTCTAAATAACTTCTACATTTTTTGAACTGCTAGATCGAAATTGCGGCAAGCCACATTGGATCGAAAATTTGTTGACCAATTTCTATCAATAGGTACCTATCAGAATTTAAATGTTGGTTAAATTTTTTACATTCTATATCCAAAGATATTACTTCAGTACACCTTCTTAAAATACAATGACGGCTGGTAGGTATTCAGAATATTTCTTATATAAGTACATTTGTCGCACACCGTATTTGACGGTACCTACAGTCACTGTCATCAGTCATCATATATCACTCTTCTGACCGGTGTTGTCATATTTTTTTATTTTTACAAAATTGAGTACCAAAAGCAGTCAAACAAAAACAAAGTCCAAATTCCTCCCACGCAACTTTAACCTACACAATGTTTAAAGGTTTTTTATAATAATTTTTGCAATCAAATCTTTCATGAATCTATTATTGATTTGTCAAGTTATCACTTATCACCTACTCGAGTAGAATTTAATTTAGAGCTATTTATTTGTAAAATGATCTGAATAGTAGTATGCCTTACTAATTTCAAAATTTTAGGGTATCATTTTGCAAAATTTCGAGCTCGGAATTTTTAGATATTTTTGGATGTCTAAAATTTGACATGCCCACAATGGTGGAACTTGAAGACTGACATGCCAGCCATAATTTTTATTTAAAGCGTTGTTCGGATTTAAATTTCCTGTAATGTACACAGTACACAGTATCCACGACCTTTTATTCTATGTTAAATGAACCCACTACTCTATTCAACAAATGATTTTCTTTACTTATGCTGATATTGCTTTCGTTAGATACTAACGTGGATAATTTTTCAATTTCGCGACGTTCTAAGCAACTGTAAGTTTTGTAATACTGCGACGAATATAAATAATATAAATATTTTCACAGCAAATCATATGAAGAAATTTGTTGAACTAGCATATTAGAATGAAAGATAAATGAAATATGTTACAATATTATTGAAACCTATTCCATGAGAAATATTCTTCAATGAAAATTCATTCATTCAATATTGATCTTCAACATGTTCTCATATTTCAAATCGACGGTGGTAGGTATGACATTTAAAGGATTATGTTCAAAAGAGTAATTGTCGACACATCGACACTTCTGTCAGCTACCGCCGACGGTAATGTTTTTGAAATTTATGGTTGAAAACAATGAAAACTAAATTACTAAATGCAAAGTGAGACGCATTTTCCGCTGTTAGCCTGCTCGATTCATCAATTCATCTGCATATAAAGTGTGATAGAAATTTCATTTTTAAAATTCGATTATCAGTGATACGTGCAAAAACCTTACTCTAGGGTAGCGAGTACGCAAAATTGTGTTAAAAAACTAAATAATGTACCTACTTAAAACTCAGAGTATCTATTTACTCTAGCGGATAATCTTCGTACCTACCCTGAAAAGTTAGTGAGTACGAACGTACTCCAACAAAAATATAGCTTCATCTAGCCATGTACTTTTAGACAGTTGACAGTTTGTTGTTTAAAATAACGTCATCCTCTTTGTCTGAGGAGGAATCATTTATAAAATTACGCTAAAAGTAATATAAGTACAATACATAGATGGCGGATAACGTATAACATAAAACACAATAAATAAAAACATATATTATTTTTATTAAATTCTATTGAATTGTTTACAAAAATATAACTGACGTATCTACTTGTAATCTTTGTAAAAACTAAATCTATATCTACTAATATATTAATTTATATATATCGCTATATCGATTTAAACGAACAGACCTAGTTCCCATCTCACACAATACTACGTTTACCATTCATGTTTTTAATTAAAATTAAATATCAAAATAAAAAGTGCGAACAACAACGCGATGTTATTTCTTCGCTTACCTAATATCGAATGATCAAATTACTTTACGTAAAAACATTTTACAACAGAGAGCATAAAAAATGGAGTCGACAATTCTGACTCTTTAATTTTATTTCAATTTTATATTATTTCGCGGAATACCTTTGTGTACAAACAGAAAACAGATGTTATAATATGTTATAGTAGTTCGCCCTTGTATAAATTTTGTGACGCAATTCAATTTTATTTAAAAAAATACAGTATAAGTAAGATTTGAGACCGCCCACGCCTATATTGTCATATTCAGTAATACGAAAGGTACATACATCAAATATTGATATATCGATACATCAAATATCGATGTATCAAACATCGATATATCAGATATTGATATATAAATACATCGATATACCGATATTTTTTCTTCGGAATATCGTTATTCGATATATCGATTTAATCGAACAGCCCTAACCAATACTAGGTAACCTCTTTTATAATATAAAAATATTCCCGTCATTTGACATTTATTGAATACAATGATTAAATAAAGCACAGCACGAAAAAAGAAAGAGTATGAAATTTGTATGTATCTCAGAAAAAAACAACTTGCTTGTACCTTAATGCTTCACTTTGTCCTAAGCTACATAAATAACTATTCGCTCCATTTTTTCTCAAGATGTCACCTTCATAGCACAAGCATAAGGACTCCAAAAATCATAATCTAATATTATAAATTTTAAATAAAGAGAAAACTAATCGACTGTTGTTGAAATATAGGACAATAAAATTACTCGAATTATTGCAGTCAAGTTTAATTATTTGTGATTTAGGCGCAAGTAGTAGTGTGCGCCGAAAAGTCGGTTCGTTAAATTATGAATTTTACATGCAAAACATGTTAAAAGCAGATTATATTTCAGTACAAAAATGGACTGTTTTACCATCATTTTTACTGCATTTTTATAAATCGATACTTACCTATACTAAGTTTAATAGCATTTTTCTATGCTTGGATAAAAAAAGTATAAAGATAAAAGCATTTTTACACCTCAACCTAAAGCACTGTTCGCACAGCGATCTTTGGAGATTCTACGGAGAGTCAAAATCCTGGCAAAGAAGAATTTTTTTCTTTCTAGTGAGAATTATTTGTTAAATTATCAATGAGTCTTGGAAAAGAAGAATTTATAATTTATTAATTGCTTCAAAACCACGTAATTATCTCTAGAAAGAAAAAAACTTCTTCTTTTGCCAGGATTTTGACTCTCCGTAGAATCTCCAAAGATCGCCGTGCGAACAGGGCTTAATAGATTTTCGCTTTTTTTATGCAATGTTTTAATCTTGCATGGAATAGCCTTTATTTTAAAGTAGTAGTAGGTTTGTTCTTATTTGTTGTTTCTGAAACGGGAACTTGAAGCAAATTTATAATATAATCTCTTTAATTAATTCTTTTTAGTTAGAATGGCGCATGCAGAGCTGAAAAATGAAATTAATCTGTATATAAGTACTTGGTAATTGTTATGTATGTGAGGTTTATGAAGTAATTATTTTTAATTTTGATCTATTTTTAATCATTAATAAAGTTCCGTTGCTGTATGCGGCTTGTAAATATTATTTAAAAGGGGTACAGCTGTGATAAAACTTTTATTTTTATACAGAAAAACTGGACAAAAAATTAGAATATTATTTATGTAATGTCGTTTACAGAATATATTTATCATTTATAGTGACCGAGTTATTTGTCGTTAAAATTGATGACGATGACGCCATACTTTAATTTAAAAAAATCTGACGTGGACACCACATGACTTCCTTGTACGCCTTGTGTGTTCATACTTTTCTTAATAACTAAAATGTAGAATAATATAAAAAATTCTTTTAACTTATTATACTAGTATACTCACAAATATATTTTAGTCATTTTATTTAAACTGCAGAAGAAGATATAAAGCATATTTTACTATTGTCACTGTCATGTCATAATCATTTAAATTTTACGTAGTAACAAATGTTAAACGATCATGGAGTACAAGATACCGAAATAATAAATTATAAGTATATACTTTAATTATTCTTAAATGATAGAAGATACAGAAAAATTTATAAAATACCGATTGTAGATAATAATCACATAATCTTTCATTTAAAATAAAAAAATTTGTGTTAAATTAAATATTTATCGAAATATTTTTAAAAAGTACTACTTCCGGTTTATAGATTGAAACCAAAAATAGGAGGTGCACAACTAGATGCTATAACAGTCCTAAATACAAAATTTCAACTTTCTACGTCTAACCGTATTTGAGTTATGCGACACACATACGTCCGTACGTACGTACGCACGTACTGAGTCTTTGGTAGAATGTGGTACGATTTTCGTCCTAATCCACTGGTACAAAAATGTACAGATAAGTTTTAATTAGGTTTAGGACTAAATTCGTTATTAATATTTTTTTGCCGTAAACAATAGAACCATATTATTTATAGTACTATGTATTTTTCCCATATGTATACAAACATCCTTAAAATTATCAGACTTTTTTATAACTCTTCAAAAACTATGTACCTAATAACCTATACACATGAGTATAAAATTTAAGAGAAAAGAAACACGAAACGTAGTAATAATAAGCAATTATTGATAGACAACAATAATAATAATAAACAAGAATGTAGGATTTAAAAACTTGTCTCCTCACAAAACACAAAAATTAAATTTCAGAATATTTAAAAAAATAGAATGTCAAGTACAGTAAACTGTTCTGCAACTTCAGTTCGTTGGAAATATAAGAAATAGGAGACATAAAATGATGTACATCTTTGATGTCAAGATGACCTATCGTATCACAAAAGTAAACTTCTGAAGCTCCCGGAAATGCAGAACTCCAGGCACTCGCAAGTCGCACTGTATAAATTTTCCTTTAATTTCTGTCTAAATCACAATCTCATAAATTTTCATCAACTACTTTTCCTTGTAAAAACTCTGTCCCAAATTAGAAATTATTTATACAATTTTCAGCTCGTAATATCAGTTCCTGGTGCGTATAACTACATAAAAACGCATTAAAACCTTGGCCGCGACTGTGAAAATTAGTTTCCCACCTCTGGGAAATTCTCCCACTGCCTCAAAACATGGAACACACATTAAAAGCCTTGCAGACCACGAGAGTGTGAACCTAGAAACCACAATGGGATAAACAAACTAGGATTGCAGTGTACGAATATGTACACTTAGCGTAGTTTAGAAACAGAGTGTGAAAGTTATTTATTGGATTTTTGAATATGTTCGAAGTTTGATCAGATTTGGTTTTCCAGATTACACTAGGTATAAAATGAAACCGTGGCAGATTTATGAGGGGGGTCATGTCCCCGCTTTAAAATATTGTACTTTTTATATAGGGTGTTTTTTTTAGACATGTAGTTTTCAAGTTGACACTACTTTTTTCGGAGATGGTCTTTTTGACAGCTGTCACTTGATTTATGCTCAGTTTGGTTTGCCATTTCATAATGAATAGACTTACTCCTGAAAACGTTTGCAAATCGTGCAAATTTATTACCAAAATAATGGTTCGGTTCGCGCGACACATCGCGCGCTGCGTCCAATATTCGGTCGACATAATCGCCCAGCAGAGTCGGTAATTCGAGCAACCATGGATTGGTTTCGCACCACGTTTACTCTTGTGAATAATGCGCATCCTCAGAGACGCCGTACAGTGCGCACCGAAGACGCTATTGCTGCTGTGGAGCAGAGTATCGAAGAAGACCTGAATGAGTCCATCCGCCATCGCGCGCAACAATTGGAGCAGTGCCCATCTACTTTATGGAAGATTTTGCGGAAGGATCTTGGTTTGCGGGCTTACAAAATCCAACTCGTGCAAGAATTGAAGCCAAACGACCATCAAGCGCTTCACACGTCCATGAGTGGGCCCAAAACGAGATAGCCACCGATCCCGATTTTCACAAGAAAATTTAATTTTTTTAATTTAATTTAAATTTAACACTGCTGGACTATTTCTTGTGGGGTTATGTGAAGTCGCTTGTCTACGCAGATAAGCCCGAAACGATTGACGCCTTGGAAGAGAATATTCGGCGCGTTATTGCTGACATACGGCCCCAATTGCTGCAAAAGTGGTCGGAAATTGGGCCTCTCGACTGGAATTTATTCGAACCAGCCGCGGCGGCCACTTGCCCGAAATCATTTTTAAAACATAATGGCAAACCCTTATCTTTATAATAAAGCTAAATTTTTGGCCATAACATTAAATTATATGCGTTTTATTTCTTCTTGAAAACCACACGTCTAAAAAAAACACCCTATATTTACTTTTATAAATAAGTTAAAATAGAAAATCTAAACTAAGTATCATTATTTTGTTAAAATTACTTGATTATTCTAGTTTTGTGCTAAAAATCAAAGAAGAAAGAACATGAAATTAAATTAGAATGACAAGGTTTTATTCGCAAACTATATCTGATCGACTCTATCTATTTAAATTTTGAAAGATTTTCCTGAAATTTCTAACTGAAGTCGATTCTTATTTTTTTCTGAATTAAATTGATTGGAACAACGTTTAAAACCTATGGAATGGTATAGTAATTGATTCAAAATATGACACGAACAGAATGTATTTTTGAATTGGTCTTCTATACTTTTGACAAATATAAGCTATTTGATAAATACGGCGAGATAGAGTTGTAGAGTGATAGGCTCTGATTATAGAATATAGAGGTCGTGGATTTGAATACGGGTTAGTTGTGAAATTTTCATGGCTTGACTCAGATACTATCAGGCACCGGCTAGTGGTTGTAACAAGGGTTTGCGTGAGAGGGTTAGAATGGAAGAACAGCCTTGGCTCAATCTCGACCATTGTCAGCATGCAATTGAAGTACTTATATTAAAATAAAATAAATAATATAATTATGCACCAATTTTGTAGCAATTTATAAATATTAACTTTCAACCAAATCCACAATATAAACAAGATACCTACATAAGTTTGAATTTCTTGAAAAGAGGTTTTTCTTCTCTACAGTGAATAAATTTTTGAACTAAGACTAGCTACAAATAAAACGTGCGTTTTTAAATTTAGGTAGGTACCTACTAATTACATCAATTTTTAAATTTTCGGTAATTAAACTATATTTCATAAAAACGTATAATATTGCAATTTTGTTTCAATTTACTATCATGTATCTGTATTTACTATAAGAAAACCAGTTGGTTGATGACAAGTAACATATATGTGTGTTGAGTTTTATCTTCTTTTGACGAAAGATTTCTGTAAAATAATTTACATGATATTCTTTAATTTTTAATAATTATCACCCTGAGGAAAACTGAATTACAGTCGGTTTAAGATTTTATTAAATTGACTGCTTCTCCAAAAAAATCTTCTTTTTATTCAATATCCAGTTGAAAAATCAATCTTCCATCTATTATTATATTTAAATAAAAAATATATACAAATGTGTCATGATTTTCTCGTTAGAATACGAGTATTTTAATATTTAACGTATTGTTTATTAACACAACAGTATAAAAATGCGTTTATTTCACATTTGCTATATAAAACAGCTGTATAAAAATGCATGCACAGTCGTATTAAAATAATTCCATCTGTAAAACAGAAATAAAACTCCCCATTAAAGTGCGTTCTTTTAAAAAATGAAAATTCTTCCTCAATGTGTGGAAAATATAATGGAAACCATTCTAAATTTAAATGAAAGTGTCACATACCAGCCGAAAAACAAAAGATAAACGAAATTATGTACGTGCCACCGACCGTAAAAATTATCTCCCCCACTCTGCCATTAGTCTTTATAAACGCATAAATTAATGGGCTTTAAGAAAAATATAAATAATACTACCGCTGCCCCAAAACTCAACTCAACACACGTTTTTTTTTTACTGAATTCCGATTATAAATCATAATGTAGGCTTAGCCGAGGATAAATTAATGAACAAAAACACACAAAAAAACTTCTGGACATTAAAGCACCGTAACTGTTAATTCGATGTATTTAAAAAAAGTAAACAGCAATATACAATATACTTCATACTTTTAATATAAAAGTGTAATTATTCTAATTTTATACAAATTTTGCTTTTAAAATGTTTAAAGTGATTCCAGTACAGGCATTATTTGCAATATTTACAGTAAAATCAATTTACAGAGTTTCGTGTACCTATACACTTTTAAACGGGATATTATGTATCTTCACAAACCACAAAAGAAAATTTTTCGTAATCAACTTTAATAAAAATATTTCAGGCCAAATCAAAATCGTCGAAAAATTCCAAGAATTAATGGGAACGGACACAGCCTTAAAATTAAAATTTATTGTACCATTGTGTATTTCTTTACAACATTTTGGTATTCAACATTTTACTAACGGCATTTTCGAAATACCAACAATTTGAACAAATATACCAATTGAAAAATAACAATAAGCATATTCATTTTTTTATATTTAATTTTAACAACTTATAACAACATATACGAATTTTTAAAATAAATTTAAATAACAATGATTGTTTCTGCCGAATATTGTAATTTATTACCATTCATTTTGTATTGTTTGAAATAGTCTTTTCAATAAAATAAACAAAGAAAATACAAAATAATTGAAATAAAGGAAGTAGTGTATAAAGTGACTAAAGTTTTTAAAATTTAAAAGTCGGTCTTTACATCGTTGATAAAATGAAAAAAGGTACATTCAGGCACAAATCAAACCAAAAAATATCTTCTCATTAGAGGTCCGAGTATTTTGTGGCCAGTACAAGAATGGTAAAATTGTATTTCTACAAGGATTATACTATTATTATATACTTAAAGGATCAATTAACAGTTGTGCTTTTTTAAAATTTTTATCCAAAATTGTACGTGATTATAAAAATTCCAAAAAATTCATAAAAATATCAAAATGCAAACTTTACACGGGTATATCTCATGAAAGAAATTTATTTTTAAAATTTTAGAAAGGCACATCTGTAGATCCATTCTTTCTCTATTAAATGTTTATAAAAACACTACCTTGAAGTCAATAATAAGCTAACAGTTTACTCGCAACGAAAACACGATAGATTTAATCGATCTAATCTGACAATCGAAGATCGATCACAAATGATGGAACAGCTCTACTCTTACTGAATTTCTAGTCCTACCATATTTTCCCACATAAAAAGTTTTATCGATCTTATTTCAACCAGTTAGAGTGCGATTGTAATAAATTATTTAAAATTAATATCAGCTGCGATAATTAAATGACATCAGCATCAGTTACATTATTCTGCTGATGTATGGTTATTGTTATAGTCAGTTAATACGATATTTATATAGGTACATAATTATAATAATCGTTTAATTCAATACAAAAATAATACCTATGTATGTTGAATGTACTATAGGTACCTACCTACCTTTATGTGCATAAGCATGCTGCATGCTAAAAGTTAGCATTTAGATTTTGAGGAAACGGGACGTCGGATGATACAAAAGGTTTCGTCATATTCAGTTCAGCTTTTTCAAGAAAATCGCAAACATACAAAGATACAAAAAGGAAGAACCTTACTTCTTTTTAAAACTCGATTAAAATATGTGCACTATTCTGTAATTCAAAATACTTAACTACAAGGTTTGGTAAACGATGTAAAAGCAAAATTAAGCTCTCTTCAATTAATTGAAAAATTTCTTTGTTCTTTACTCTTGTATGTGAAATATCGTAGTGTTGAAAGTAATTTGCTACTTGTCTCCTTTTATTCTTTCAACGCCAGAAGGGAACCGATACTATGTCACATTATTAAATTTCACATATAACACCGGGTGGCAACAGTGTCCCTTGTATCACACCCCCTACCCCCCACTGGTGTGAGCTTAGCGGTGCATTATATGCATTAAAGGTGCACAGCACACTGCACAATGTACGGAGTAAGAGGTATGCATGTGCAGTATAATCGCAGGTAATTATAGTGGATTCCCGACAAAGTTTGTAAGCAGGTGGATGATAAAGATGTATTAATAATAAAGAGGGAAATGAGGAAGTTTTTAGATAGTAAGTACCTTACCTAATATGCATTATACAGCATGCTGTGTGTAACAGTAAAACAAGCAATATACGATATCTCAAATATTTTCTATATCACTAAAGACAAGAAGAAAATTATTTTAATTCGTAACTGACAATTTTTTGGAACATCCGATTAATGAAGAATCTACACTTGAGGGAAAAAAAGCACCACTTGAAAGTTCATAAAAAATGGCAAATATTCAGAGTGCTATAACTCGTTTGCATTTTTGCCGAAATTGGATAAATTGGATAAGTTTTCTCTTTAATGTGCTGTAAGACCACCTCCAACCCACTTCAGAAAAAATGTTGCTGATGTAAAAAATGTCCAACTTTACGCTGGTGTGCCAAAAAATCGTGGACACAATTGACCAATAGAGTAAGAAAGTTCATTCATTTTCCTTTAAGTTCAAAAAAATTAGAGTACCTATTTATTATTAATTTATTTTTTTTTAAATAGCATTTTGACCCTTTTGGGCTATAACTTGGATAATTTTGCACCAAAATCAATGAATCTTTGAGTTTTGAAAAGTTTGAAGTTTTCTCTTTACACCAAATCATCGTAGGTACTCGAATGTTCTGGGAAGAAGAAAGAAAATGAATGAACTTTCTCGCTCTGTACAACTGTACCCTCGATCATTTGGCACACCGTACAAGCTGTCAAAGTTGGACATTTTTTGACATCAGGAACATTTTTTTCTTAGAAGGGTGGGAGAGGGTGTAATGAATTTGGCATTACATTGACTTGCATCATATTAAAGAAAAAACTTCAAACTTTTTAGAACTCAAAGATTTATTCAATTTCATAATGCAACCAAGTTATGGCGATCTGAATATTTGCCATTTTTGGTACATTTGGTGCGTTTTTTTCCTCGAGGTTATAATATTCAACGATTCACCGAAAGTCAAACAATAAAAATTTATATATTTTGACTGCTTGTATATATGGACCTCCGTTTCAAGAGGTTAGTTTTCTCTTAATTGAAATGGAACAAAACTGCACTATTATTTTTTTCTGAACAAAACGTAATTTTTGCTACAGTTGTTTCTATCCTGTTGAAAGCAAAGGAGAAAAAAATTAGTGTGTAATTACGAAGAAGAAGGTGTGGTATCAAAGTTTAATTTAGTGTGTTTTTGTTAGAAAAGTAATATTTTTCATGCAAAAGTGAATTATTCCATTATTTTTTCTACAAAAGTATATAAAACTACTTCTTTTCTTACAAAACTGTATAATATTCTTTGTTATGTAGGTACAAAATATCCAAACAAACAAAACAATATTATATTTTTTTCCAAATAGTACCTACCTCCTGTTATTTTAGTTGCTTTAACACATAATTTGAAATAAGTATAATATCAGTGTGACGTGTGACAGTTTTTACGGTTTTTTTTCAAAACCTAAAAAAACTTGAATTATTACGTTTTCAAATTAAGCTCGTCGATTCTCTCCCACAACTTCTGTTTTAGATTTTTGTCAGAATATTATTTTAATTTTATGTTATCAGTCTCTATGTATTTTACTAATGAATAATTCCCGTCTAGATTCATTTCGTCTTCTTTTGGCAGAATCTTTTCGGGCGCTTACTGGTTTAAAATTCTAGCTTCTAGCAACAATGATTAGCCTTCAAATCGGATCAAAATGTAATTTTTAAGTTGCCCTAAACAAATAGTTGCCTTTGTGCGCTAATTCATAATTATAATTCAATGTATTTTATTTCGGTGATTTTTAATTTGCCGCAACAAAATCGCTAGTGCGCGCTAGGCATAACTTTAAAATATGTGTTTAGCTGCTGATAGAGCTGATAATAATGTAGGTATACTTCATTTTCCATTGTACTAATTTCTATCAGCAATCAGAATTAATAAACCATTTTTTGCGACTATTAATCTTGTATAAAGTGTCAAAATCTTGTACATTACTCAGTGAACATGACAGAAACTGCCAAGAACCAAGAAAGCAAGAAACTTTAACATAGTTTAAAACAAACCGACAACAACATAACTCAATAAAAAACCAGCACAGTACAACTGTCAAATCGTTCATGTAGAAAACTGAATAGTAGAATCAAAACCAATTCAAGTAAACAAGACCAGCATAAATGCATAATGATAAAAAGAAAGAAAAAAACAAGGAAGTAAAAACTTAAAATAAAAATTTAACAATCAAAACTATTTTATCTTATTAATCTATTCTATTTCACAATTTACTAAACTTTTAAGTAAATATTAGTTCGATTCGAAGTAGTATCAATTTGATATTTTTTTAACTAAAACTTGGAAAGTTCTTGCAAATAGTAGCGCTGGAAAACAAATACCTATCCCAGTTTTGGACAAAAAAACTTCAGATCCAAGTCCAATAGAAATTTATTAGCTACTTGTCGTAGTCCTAGTTTATGCTCTACTCTCTACATCCAACTATCGATTTGCGGATGTTTACGAACTGGTTGAGTGATTATATATTAGTTGTGAATAAGCCACTATGTGCGTAGGATACACGAGATGATTAACAGTGTTTGTAAAGTTAAAAATGGACTTGTAAATTATTTTTAAAAGGATGGAAATAGATGCATGTGGGATGGGAATTATTAACGATTGATTGAAAATTAGCAGGGAATTTTTGCGTAAGAGAATTTTACGTGGGATGCTATTATTAGGTCATAAAACATAAAAACAAAGATATGATATTTTTATATTGATATATTTTCTAGAAAAATTGACGGAAATCACAATTATTATAACCCAAATAATACAAGACTGTCTCTTTAGTTATTTTCTTTGTATGTCCATAATAAATTTAAATCTTTCGTTTGCCTATGATTTCAAGTTATAAAGGTAACATGTCAGTCAGATAACTAGATATTAAATAATTTAAAATCATACCTACTGCACAATTTACAATTTGATATCTATTACTCGTATATTATACAGTGCATGGTCACCCTCACCCCAAGCCCAAAACTTCTTTAGTTACGCACAATAATAATTCAAAATCTAATCAATATAATACCTAATCTAATATTTCTTTATATTTATATTGAATAAGCGCCGATCAAAACATTGAATAAGCGCAGATCGTAACATTGAATAAGCGCATTTTTCGAAAATGAGATTTCTGACCATAACAAGTTAGTCCAGATCGTCTTCGAGTTAAATTGGGGTCAAGTTCAGAAAAATTTTAGGCAGGAATATTTTCTAGTTTTAAAAAATTCAAAAAAATCTTGTTAAAAATACTCTTCGAGTACCTATGATAGGGTTAAGTTCAGAAACATGTTAAACAAGAATATTTCTAGTTTTAAAAAATTCAAATAATCTTGTTAAAAATACTCTTCGAGTATGATGGGGTTAAGTTCAAAAAAATGTTAGGCAAGAATATTTTCTAGTTTAAAAAAATTCAAAAAATATTGTAGAAAAACTGTCGTATAATCTCTAAAACCATTGTGCTTTTCAAATGTGCACTTCTGCGCTTGTGCAACTACAATTTATGCGCTTTTCCAATGTTGTTTAAAAACTGATAAAGGCCAAATGCGCTTATTTAACTCACCCTCCCAAAAGTTCTTCATCCGCCTCTACTCTATATAATAAATTTAAATCGAATATGTTTCAAAGAAAGCGTCATGAAATTTCTTTTACAAATTTAAATGTAGGTGTCGAGAAAATACGTATAAGTATATCTTATAAAAAAAGTCTTTATGAAAAAAATATAAATTTGCAGCTTTTCTTTATAAAGATAAAACTTTAATGCTGTGATAAGACAATATAAATTTTATTTTATTTTCAGTTTTCCATTTTTCTTTTCACCGAACAGCATATTACTTCGCGTCTAATAGGTATATAAAATGAGTACAGAACTTTTACTACACTGTATTTTAAACTGAACTGTACCACCTAGTTTAGTACGAATACAACGTTTTATGAAAGAATTATGTTCTTATGTAAAAAGCAAATAAAAAGTAACAAGTACACCTACCTACAACAATAGCATTTGAGAACTTCTGGTTTCCCAAGCAAGTTGTAATATTTGATATGTGGTTTGGATTTTATTGCATTTACATTTCTGAGTTTTATTTGACATCCGTCAGTATAATATAGTTATGTAAATGTCGGTACTACTGAATTTACATTGTTATATGAAACGTAAAATGATCCTCGTTTTATGGTTACAGTCGAGGTTACAGTAATATAATTTTACTTCTTATAAAGTACTTAATAAAATTTTGCAGTCAGAAGTAAGTTTCATAAAATTAAGAATATGACACGTAGGTACGATTATAAAAAACATTTTCACGGTTGACGTATTATTTTAAATATAAAATTACAATTATAATTATTTCAAGATATTTATATTGTTCCTGTGCCATTAAGTTTTATAGGATTACTGTAATTCAAGTGAATAAAATTTTATGTCTAACATTTGAAAGCTAACAAATTTTTCCGCGAATTGGTAAACTTTAAAAACAGCTCTGTCAGCAGCAATAAAATTTACATATTTGTTTTCCACCTTCCTTCAACCGATCCTGTCCGGAAAGAAAATTTATTTTATGTCTTTGGAAGCAAAATATCTAGGTACTAATTCGGAATTGACCTACCTACTACTATACGATATGTACACACTTTCTACTTGAGGGTGTTTATTCGCAATGTTTCATGTAAAAAGTTACAAAGCTTCCTGGCTTACCTATCGATTAATCGATTTTACAGAAATAAAACATAGAAAGTACAAATTTTAGAACAATAGTCTAAGAGTCATAAAAAACCTTTATTTACAAAATACTATTTTTTCCGCATTCGTGAGAGATGTAGACATTCTGACACTCAAAATAAGTGCAGAACTTGGCACTAATCACTAGTGCCTAAGCTATTTTTTTAAAATTATTATTGTTATGTAAGCAACCGTCATGATGCTCAAAAATTATAGATAAACTATGTGTAACCACCTAAGTAGTTAACATTATTATGAATTTATTTTTAATATTATGTTTTTGAGGACGGTTGAAAAAAATCTTGATTGTAACACTTGCGGAAAACGTGATTCTGAAATTCCATGCAATTTCCGAAACTCGTTGTGCTCGTCTCGGAGAACATTTGTTTCAGTATCACTCATTTTCCAAACTTGTTACAAAAATGACTATTATAGACATTAAACGTGATTAAACTTCAAACAATATGGCATAGTCAGGTAACATGGTGTTATTTTTAATTATCGTGCAAATTTCGAGATGATCTTACTATAATACAGGATGATTCATCAAAACATGCTTTTGTAAAATGCGTGCCATTCAGGCTGTAGGGATCGTAGTGGGGAGAGAGTGATCTCATTCGACAGGTGCACTTTTAAAGTTTTGTTCCCCACCCGGTCAGTCGCCATCATGCGTTGGGGCACGGAGCAGCGTGTGTTTTCAGTTGAGTCGTACACTTCCCGGGGCGCCTCATCTCAATAAGAGGCGATTTGGAGTGGCCAGCCCGCTCGCCCGATTTGGCTCCTTGTGATTTTTTGTGGAGATTTTTGAAATCCCGCGTTTACGTCAACCGTCCAAGGACCCTAGAAGACCTGAAGGCCAACATCCGGGCCACAATTGCCAACATACCCGCTGCAATGCTAGAAAGGGTTATGACAAACGCCAGAAATCGGCTTATTCAGTGTATATAGACACCTACCTGATATGATTTTGAAACCTGGGTGAAACAAAACTTTAGATATGTACCTACATTATAAAATAAAAATAAAAAGTTTCTGATTCATAAAATGGGCATTATAACATTATAAGTACCAACTTAAATACTCAAATATTTGTCAAAATATTTATTGAATTCATATTTCATAGCAAAATTGTAATTAATTCAACAATTTGTTTTTAAACAACCTGTTGTAACCTAAATAAATCTGTAATCTAATACCATGGAGTTGAGCATTTTTTAAAACAAGAATTTTCTCAGTCCGAATATTATAATATATCATATTCAACACTTAATCTTATTCCTTCTATAGGTTTTAATTTTTTTTTGCTCTTTTTTCAGACTACCATCTCCACCATGGAGCACTGGGAGCTGGTGCAAGAGATGCCGCACGTGGAGCAGATGTCCACGGCGGAGCGTCTGCAACTCGCTCGCAGACGACGCGGCCATCAGCTCAAAATCTGGGCGCAGAAAGAGAAAGAGCATCTAAGACGACCGCAGCAGAAAGCACCAAAGAACAAGAAACATATATTTTTCAATGATAGCGTGGTGTTACTGGAAGCTGCTGCGAGGAATGATATTGATGAAGGTGAGAAAAAACAATTAGATAAATTAATGTAAAATAAATTCTACATGAAACCCAAAACTCATACCTCATACCGAAGGTATATAGGTACGCTATTTTTTGTACTTCACTCGAATGCGTAATAGTTTCAACTTTCAAAGAAGACACTCTTTTGTAATTTTGACAACACAAATTTATGAAATATACGTAGCATAGAACTAAAAGAAATTTTGCTCTCGAAAGTGCAAAACAAATTTTCGCAAATTTTGATGATTAAAATAAATACTATTTTGGTCTTGAAAACAAGATTTCGTATTATGCAATTATTGTATCACTAATTTTTTTAATTTCATATAAAATTAAAAATAAATCTATTCATTTCAAATTAATTAACGAAAACAGAAAATAAAATTGCCATTTTAATTAATTTTGATAATACCATAGATCATATTGAATTTTTATCTAAAACATGTTTTATAGGTACTTACATACAAAAAATTACTATTTGAGAAATAATGACAGCTTATAACAACATTACCTACTCCTGTTTCCGTTATCCTTTAAGACTTAGAGGACACTTATTAATAATTGTTTACAACGCAAATTTACTTTTTTATTAAAAGAGTTAACAGTAAAATAGAAAAATCTCGAGAAAAATTTTCTTGCCTTTATACATTATTCAAATTATACCGAGTTTGGTGTCAATTTGAAGCTCTCGGGGAGAGTTTAGTAAAAAACGAACCTGTAAAAACAAAGTTTTTAACTATAAATCCTTTATACATTATATGAGACTCGATCGATAATTATTTAAATTTTTGTTTCAAGATGGCGGTATATTAAAATAACCTATGTTTCAAGACATATTCAGTTATTATACCACAAGAGCTTCGAAAATAATTGAAAATACTGCCGCCTGATGAGACGTATTTCCATAGAAACAACTCGAGACCGGAGGTCGAGAGGTGTTTTGCGGAAATACGTCGAACCAGGAGGCAAAAGTATTTTCTATTGTTTTTGATGATCGAGTGGTATACGCATTGACTATTTCATGAACAAATCAAATTTAACAATTTTAAATAACACAATTTTATTTATTAGCATAATTTTTAATTTCATTTTAAATATTTTGACATTTGGTGAAAAATAAACAAACATTTATTATTGATTGTTGTGTCATGGTTACGGTTGAATATACGCATACTATGTCAATATTCAAAAATATGCACTGGAATAGTTGTTTATATAGATAGTTTCTATGGTTTTTGTGAAAAATAGTGCATTTTAATTTGTTAAAATATAATGAGGGAAATAGTCTTAGCTATTACTGATAATCTGAAATTTTACCAAAGTGCATTGTTAGGTGACAAAAGTCTATTTGCAAAATTTCAGCTTGATAGGATCCCGGGCAGTGGGACATTTTTGAGTTTTTTTGCCGTACGTACGTACGTAGACAGAGAGAGATGACGGACGGTGAAGTTAATATAAAGGATTTAAAAAGTAAAAAATGGCATTTATGCGATTTTCAATTATTTCTCAAAAAATTATGTCAATTTTTTATATACTTGATATTATCAACAAAAAAAAATACTCGAAGAATCAATAACAACATTTAAATTGTCGTTGTTTTTACCTCCCGCATTATATTCTATAAGTGGAGGTATTGTGACGGGTTAAAATTTTCGAGTGTGAGTTTTTAGTGAATAAGTACGATTTAACAACCAAATTTGACATTATAGGTTTTAATACAAATCTTAAGAACCCCGTTATTTTTTGTAGCAATCCCAATTCGAAAAAGAGTGGCGGGAGGTTTTGTGCTGGCCACATCAGAATTTTTCACATGTTAGTATCAACTTAAATAGGTAGTTTGGGAAAAAAGATAAATTTATTTAAATTTTGCTGAATAAAGATCAAATTAAAGGCGAAAGTAAGTTATTAAAACTTATAATCGGGGAAGTACTGTGATGGACACAGCAGATTTTTTATATCTAAAATAACGTGTTTTGCTAAGAAATTAATAACAACATAAAAGCGCTGGTTGTTTTAAAAGAAACACCCTGTATACATAATTTATTATAATTCAGCACTTATACTAATTTTAATTGAGTGCTTTGAATTTGAATTCGAATTTAAAGAGAGGGAGAAAAATGTAAATTGCAATTATTATGAAAAACGTGAAATAAATGTTTGATTCTCTCGACTTTGATTCTTTTAATTTTTAATTACATTTTCAGATTTGTATTAATTAATTAGAAGGTAATGAATTGATTAAATGATACAGTTACGAAAGAGAAATTAAATCTCTTTATTAATTGATTTCGGCTAGTCACTACAATAATTTATGTTTTTTTAATTATTGGCTTTATTGTAAATCGAAGTATTTATTATAGCGACGTTTCGACCAAATCCTGGCAATTATCAAGCTACAATGTTATTATTACAATTATAAATTTGTTACATTATTAATTTTTTGAAAAATATCGTACCAGATGTAGTTACATTGAATTAAAAATTAAGTTGAAATGTGTACACACTTCAAAAAACTTAGTTTACCTAAGTAATTGATTATGTAACTCTTCAACTTAATTTTTAATTCAATGTAACATGTAACTGCATCTGGTGGTAAGACATTTTTAAATTTTTTATTAATGTAACAAATTCATAATTGTAATAACCTTGTAGGTAGATAATGGCCAGAATATTAGTCAAAAAATCGCAATAATATACTTCGATTTACAATAAAGTCAGTAATCCAACAAACAAGAAATTATTTCAAATTTCCATTTCCAAAATTCCACTCTCGGCTTATGTAACTTCTTTAAAAATGTAAAAGTTTTTAATTTTTTGTAATTGTTATTTACTTTACTAGTGGGCAAAGTAAGGAATTACCCACGAGGGAAATCTTAATTCACGAGGCCGAAGGCGAAATGAGATAATCTTCTCGAGTGGGTCATTCCTTTTTGCCCACGTATGAAGTATAACGTTTTATCCAACACCTCTTAATAACTGCTTAAATATTTTAAAAATATTAAGTTTCAACCTAAAACATCGTTTCTATGGTGACTTCCAACAAACAAAGTAACAATTTACCCACAAGTGGGTATAATTTTGATCAAAAGCCACTATAGTGGGCAATCTTTTACTTTGCTTGTTTAAAATCACGATAGTTATGATGCTTTTATTAAGAGGTGTTGGATAAAATAAATAACCCATACCTGATCGTTTATAGGAGTAGAAAATAATAACTGAATAATTCTAAAAAAAACAGCTGAAATCAATTATAAAGAGATTTAATTTATCTTTTGTAACTGTATTATTTGATCAATTCATTACCTACTAATTAATAAATACAAATCTGAAAATGTAATTAAAAATAAAAAGAATCAAAGTAATACTGACGAGAGAATCAAACATTTATTTCACGTTTTTCATGATAATTGCAATTTACATTTTTCTCCCTCTCTTTAAATTCTAATTCAAACTCAAAGCACTCAATTAAAATGTAATTATACTGTTGATGAGAGAACTTTTCATTTTTCATCCTGGTACTAAATAATTGATAACTAGGTCTCGTACCATTTTATTTAATTGAAATCTTAATTAAAATACAAGCTTACGTTACAACAATTTTCCATTTTTTCTAATTACTTACTGAAATACAATCAACAGTAGTTATTTATTTCCATTGACTCCATGAACGAGTTTCGCTTAAGGTGTACGTCTACCCTAAAATTTTACAGCATTACATTATACGCCTTCCACATTTACTTTAATTATAATTGAAATATATGATTCTTTTACATATGAGTGTATTAACAAAGGATGTATTAATGCTTCTATATTTTTGATTTTTTTCTTTGGTCTAGGAATTTCAATTCGACTTGTATTGTTGAATCTTGACAAGAACTGAAATTTCATATTTGCACAACGTCATAAGTTCTATTAAATTTTATCTTTTAAATTCATATTAGCTTATTAATTATCTATGTAATATGAATTGGAAAATCACAATCTAAATAATATATTTTACAAAATTCAATTTTTTAAATTTTACTTCTAGTGATAAAAAGCAATAATTAAATTGAGCAAAAAATTTCTTCGTAATTAAATACAAGTTTTTACAGTATAATTGAATCAAATTTGAGAAAATAAGACAGGAGCTCAATAGAGACACAAGGTTACTCTACTATTTAAAACAAATCATGATGGAATTTTATGCCGAAGTACAAAAATATCAAATTTTAATTCTTGTTATAATTTTTCAACAATGTAATTCGAACGCTTATGGGCACCGCTTTCCTCCAAGCTATTTTTCTATCTAACCCTCGATGCAAGCCTTTGTTTCAACCACCAGTTAGTGCCCAATTACATTGTGGTTGGCAAGTTAATTGTATTCCAACTTGGAATAGTGACAAGAGTGGACATCGATACCGATTCGAGTTCAGCCGTGAAAATGTAACACCTGACCCGCATTCAAATCCACGACCTCTGTATTCAGAGCAGGGATGTAAAATTATGGTCATTATTTTTTTTTTGTAATTTACCGCTGGTAATTTACCGATTTTTATTACCATATTTACCGTAAATTACCGAGAAAAAAACAAAAATATACAGAGGAAACAATGGAAAATATTTAAGAACGATTTGTACAAAATTAAATTTCAAATAGAAATATTAAACTAAAGTACGTGACATGCTTGAACATAAAAATATATTATACTTTAATGTGAATACATTTTTATAAAATAAATTTAGCCGTAACTTTTTTTTGGAAATTTGCGGTAATAAAAATTTGGTAAATTACCTGATTTAGAGGCAAAGATTCTGAGCTATCTCGCTGTATGTGCACTGTGCTTTTTAGGGTCAAATTTACACAATAAGATCTATAGTAAATTCCAATCGTATGTTTTGGCCACATTAGACTTCTGCTGAAAACTCATACTCGAAAATTTTTACCCATTACAATAGGCGAAGGTAAAAAAGTTATATAAAAAACTGTGAAAAAATAGGGTTTTTTAAATTCATTTTTGAATTATGTGAGAAACAACAAATTTAATTATACTTAGTTATACTTAATTTTCTAATCTTAAAATAGGTAATTAGCCTAAATGTCAAACACATTTTTATTCCAATAAAATTTGAACTATCGCTGCATTATTGGTAATTTTGTTCAAAAGTTCAAACTTTTTATTGTTATCAAAGTATCAGGCAAATAGTTTTCTTTGAGTATAATAATGTGTAAAGCATTCAAATTTAAAGTACGATATTTCAAAACTCGCGGCAATAGGGCGCACGCGCAGCCCTATTACATAAAATATGTTCCACAATATTGACGTTAAATTACGGCTGCCAAATTTTCATATGTAGATAAAATAAAAGGCGTCCGTAAAAAAAACAATAAAACAGCCTAAACAAACTTTTTGCCAGTGACCTGAGCCCTCCAGAACGTCAGTTTATCCCAGTTACAGTTTCGTATATCAAAATACAAACTCACGCGAGCTTCTGCCGCATTTGACATTCATGAAAACAACTTTTACCATACTGCGAACAGTCAAAGCTTCATATAAATTCACGACAAAAATACTAGTTGTGCTATACTTTCCCCACATAAAAAAACACAAAATAGAATCAAAAATGTGAGAAAACACTCCTGCGCGTTACCTGAATGCAAATTATAGACGCCCACTGAAGATTTCAACGACAATGAATAAGAAAATAAGACAGAGTTACATTAAGAGAAAGTGAATCATAATGAAATGATTGCAGTTTTTTACATAAATATTGCCGGCTGTTGCGTTTTAATTTTAGTTTAATGTTTACCAATAAAGTTTTCCTAAACCCATTAGAATTTAACTATGCACCTATTTACTAAATTTTGGACTTTAGAAATGAAGCTAATAATTAAGCTTTTTTTAAACTATAGAACGATCTTCGTAGGTACCTCTTTTTAATTAAAACATGAGTTTCAACTGAAAGATGGAGAATTCGGCTCCTTACCGAGATATTCTTTTCATGCAATACAAAAAATGGAAGGAGTGTAATATATAAGAGCTTTTTTAAAATTAAATTAAAACGTAGTACCTAGATTAAATGATTTTTAAAATATAAAAGCCTCTAAGAACAAGCAGAGCGGAAAATAAAAATCAAATTAAATTTCGATTTTCTAAGTTTTCCGTAAATATCATGGTTCTAGCAAGAACTGAATGTTTAAAATTAACTCCCTACTTAAATAAAATTTCACTACAAAAAGATGCAAACAATTTTTTTCTAGGGTCCTAATTTAGGAAATAATGGGAAATTTTTAAGGAAATTTTATGTAGGTAGTTAAATATGGTAAAATGATTTTTTGCTAGAAGCCACGGTTTTTAAGATATTTCAGAAATATGGGCAAAATTTCTCAATTATCTCTCGGAAGAAAATTTGATATTTGTGTTTAACGAAAGCCCTGAAAAGTTTTAAAATAATGTAGGTATCTTAGAGTGAAATATTCGTAGAACAGAAGATATATTTCATTAAACACAAAAGAAAATGCTCAAATTTCTACTTTCCCTAGAAAAAAATCTTTAAATTTTTGTTTTACTAAGACCCTCGAAAAATTTGTAAAACAATGTACCTAATAGAGAAATGTTCGGGGAATTTCCTGCATGAAACCGAGAGACAAAATTTCGACTTGGTTTTAAACGATTGAAATGCTCAATATACATTTTCACATATTTAGGAAAAATCGATAAAAACAATATCTAAACGACCGAACGTGCAAAAACTAAGGCTGGACACTGGATTAGCTTTATTTTTATTTATTATGTAATAATACAATATTCAGTTTATAATATATTTGATAACTTATGTTCTGTTCTATTTATATAACTGAATACCTGAATTACTATTCGCACATTTAACTAGAAATTAGTCAATTTAATTATGGCGCAAGAAAATGATTACGCAACAAGTATAAAAAATCAATGCTGCATTATCATATGCGCATTTATCTTAAGGTAGCTTAAATGTAGCAGTAGCAAAGAAATTTTGCAGAAAATTTTGTAAGAAAATATAAACGATAATAAACAATAATTCTTCTATGCATTATTACTACGGCAAATACCAGATACCTTCTTATAAATTAAAATTCATCTTGAAAAGCGCATTCCGATATTCAAGTCGATATCGATCTGAATTTTATGTTCATAAACGAATCGAGTACGTTTACATTATACCAACCGGTCATTTAATATTCCACCAGAGTGCAAATTTGCATAAAAATTTACGTAATATACAAGTTATTAATTTATGCGCTTTTTCTGGTTCTGCAAGATGTTATTTTAGATTCTAAAAGCGATTGCGAATGCGATAATCAACTTAGGAAGATATCCTTTTTAGAACAAATTATTCTGTACGTTGTCATTTCGTCATTTGCCACATTATGCTTTAATAAATATCATACATTATATAGTATTTAACACTTATTATTTTTTAATTTATCAATTTGGTAAATACATGGATTAAATAAAATACAAATAACAAGGAATTTAAATAGATATTTTTGTTTAAATAAGACACAGACAAAGCAGAGTTTTTGTTTGTGACAAAAAAATCCAAAAAACCAAAAATATAAATCCAAAAATAATAAATAATAAAAGTATAAAAATTTCTATATTTTTGTAGTATCTATGCATTTGAATTCATTTTTAAACCTGGGATGCAGAAACTGGGCCTATCAGGTCCGGTGTGATGTTTAGTTGCTTACTGGATAGTATAATAGTATATTAAGTATCAAGGGCGGTATGTGCAAGTTTACCGGTTGAGGATAATGTTTGATGACAGAGACGTAGTCGAGGTTTCCAATATTATCCTAAACCACAGAACGTCCGTGATGCTTATAATATTTTTAGCCCGTTCGATACAATAAAAATAAATTTGTACACAACGTTTACTTTTGGTTATGTAGGTTTAGTTTGCATTTTTTGCTGTTGCCTTGGTTTCATTTGCTGATTTTTATTATTTGTTTTTTTTATTAAAAAATTAAAGATGAGTGATTTATTTTTATTTTTATGTTTTCTTATGTAAGTAATATGTATATTATCCTTAACATGGTTTATTTTAAAAAAATTGCGTTTGTCACAAGTTAAGTTTTTACCTGTGAGGCCCGAATTATGAGGTAAGTTAAGTTTGCCCCCAAGTTGATGAAATACAAAAACGAACCTATTTCTGTACTAGTTCGTTTTATCCGTCTTTTAACTCTAATTTGCACCTGAAGGCAACACGAATTTCAGGTATAATGTTTACTAACTGTTGCGACCCCGAAAACATATAAAAAGTTACATTTCTAGATAACATTACGACAGAAATATAGATTTTCGCTGTATTGTCCGCCATTTTGGATTTCGGGCAAAACGAGTAGGGAACGCAATACCGAACTAGTGATGCAGACGAGACGAGAATTTCTCGAATCTCGTCTCGTCTCGTCTCGTCGAGACGAGACTGGTTTTTGTAAAAAAAATTCGAGACGAGATTTCAATGTCGAGATTCGAGAATCTCGACATTTTCGTCGAGATTTCTCGAATTTTTAAAATTATTTACTTTATTCAACAATTTTTAATTTTTTTCCACCAATTCGCCTTTGTTGTTGTTGTTGTTGTTGTCATAGTCAAACTCAATTAAATTGTCAAGTCAACCTGTCAACATAGATCTATCATTTTACTGGCATTGACCATGTAAAATTATTAGATTAAATATTTTATTATTAGGGATGAAAGTGAAATATTTCCGACCGGTTAGTACTTTTACTCCCTAGGGAGGAAAAGTCAATTGGAATCCCGCATAAATCGGGAGGAAAAGTACTTTTCCTTCTAGGTGGACAAGGTACTGATCGGTCAGAAATACCTCCATTTCGTCTCTAGTAATAGAGAAGAAAGGTGGCGTTTTCGGTGGAGGTATTGAAAAAAATAATTTAATTACCTAGGCACTAAAAATGACATTTCACAGACTGTCAGCTGTCAAAAATAGCACTTTTAATGTCAATTGGCGAAAATTTTTTTTAGTAAAAATGGTCGAGAAATCGAGACGAGATCGAGATCGAGACGAGATAACAATAATCGAGACGAGAAATAATCGAGACGAGATCAAAATTTTGTAATTCGAGACGAGACGAGACGAGAAGTGAAAAATCTCGTCTCGTTTCGTCTCGACGCATCACTATACCGAACAAAAAATTTAATTCCGGTGTTTCGGTATTTTCGTTTTAAAAACCGGTAATGCCGGTATTGGTAAAATTATATAAAATGGAATAAAATTGAAATTAATTAGCAGTATGATGTTTGGTAAATGAATAATAATAAATATAATTAAGTGAAAGTCAAAATAATTCTCTTAATTTGGGGAATACAAAATAAATATAAAATTCAACAAAAATAAAATTTGTTTTCTTAAAAATAAAAACTGAAAAAATGCTAGAACAATTAATGAATTATTCATTTTATTTACCTATTTATTACGAACCTATACTTTTAGAAAATTCTTCAACTCTTCAATAAACGAATTTTAGAACCAAATTATACCGAATTTTTGAATGAAAAAATATTTCGAAAACCGGTATTTTATGTTTAATACCAGTATTGAATACCGACTATATTTTGTACGAGATCCCGGTATTGCATTCCCTAAAAATGAGTGAAAATTCGAACTACTTATTCACATACATAGGCGTGTTCATCAGGGTCGAAATGTCGAAAACATAAAAAACAACCTGTGAACCAATTGTTACATTTTTTGCTTCACGGAGATCAATTTTAGGATTTTCACGCTCGCATACTCACAGTTGACCTTTTACTATGTCTGGGGGATATTAGACCCTTCGGATTGGTCTGGTTACTTAGATAATATCGTTAAATAGTCTCCCGAATAATATAAAATTCAGATTTGATACTATAACCAATGCTATAACTAGTGATGCCGACGAGAACGAGAAATTCTCGTTCTCGTCTCGACGAGACGAGAAATTCGAGACGAGATCAACTTTTTTTCTCGTCTCGAATTTTCGAGACGAGACGAGAGTTAACAGATCGAGATCGAGAAATCTCGTTCGAGAAATCGAGAATCTCGAAAATTTATCTATGTCCACATAAATTTTTAAAATGCTACTCCTATCAAGAAAATTAAATGTAACGAATGTAATAAAATATATTTTGAAAATTATGATAATTTCTAGAAAATATTTCTTGATAGAAAGGTAAACTTCGGATGCGCGCGCATGGGTGGACAATAGACAATAGTAAACTGGTGCGCCTGCGCAGTATGCTGTGGATTTTTGTGACAGTAAAAAGTGCGGTGAATTTGAATTTGACAATAAATTCTTCTTGAATTTGACAATCATTATTTAAATTCATTTAAATGCGGAGGAAAAGTTTCATTTAATTTAATTTGAACAAACCATATTAACGAAATCGTCAAACTAATAAATACATACTATTTGACACTAGTACTTACAAATATGTCACTTATTGGCATAAAAAACGCGCACATCGCCCGAATTAGTCTATTCAGTATTTTCTTCACTTCGTATTGCTGCATTAATGTGCACAAGCTATTGCGCAGCAATTTTGTCATTTCGTTTCTCGATTGTACAAGAACATAATACGAATTATCAGCGGGAAATTTAAACATTCGAGAATCGAGATTTCTCGAATTCTCGACTTTGAGACGAGAGTAAACATTGACGAGATCGACCGAGACGAGATTGAAATTATTTCTCGTCTCGAAATTTCGAGACGAGACGAGAAATGCAATTTCTCGACGAGAATCTCGATTCGGCATCACTAGCTATAACGTAAATGCCACGATTATTTATTGAACTTTAAAGCGTCTGGCTGAAATGACAACACTTGGAAATTGTTAATATGAGTTTGTAATGCTGTACCGTTGAACAAATTTAAAAATCAAATTTGTTATTTTAACGTTTTAGTGTTACATTTTTATGTCCCTTTAGTACCTGTTAGCTGCTAAAACACCCCCAGACTCAAGATTCATAGCATCCATAGCTACTATAACGTAGGTCTGGCGGCCATGGGCTCGTAGTCTATAATAATTTGTTTCGAATGATTTTCAGTAATATTGACCTGCTGGACTAAATAAATATAAATATTCAGATGTTGATTGAGTAATAAGTAAGTTGAAAACGAAACTAACAGTAGACTAATATAAAAGTAAAACGAAAAAAAACCTATCCATAATTTAATGTATTTTTATAAAACATTTCTAACAGCACATCTTTTTATATGTATTTGCAAGCGTAGAAAATATTTAGTAAATGTAGTTTGGTAATTTAATTCCTTAAGTGCGGTTCTGTGTCAAGTAGCGATGTACCATTTATTAGTGGTCTCGGTCTGTCTTCTACAAAATGTATAAGGTTACAAAGCGAAACTAACCCGTGTCTGATTTGTTTAATCCCCTTAAACAAAGGATAATCGTTGTCCGATAATATCTAATTTCCAAGAGATATATTTACGTGAAGAGGACACAAAATAGGTATACAATTTGTTTACTTGTTTTATTCAATATTTTACTATCAATGTAGAGAATTAGCACTATTAGCAGTACCTACCCTAAAATGTCTCTATTTTAAAACTAAATATACTATAGAGGAGGTAGCTACATTTATGAAAAATTAAAATGTGAAAATTTATTTCAGAACTCATTTGCAATAGAATAAAAATCTGACGTGGACACCACATGACTTCCTTGTACGCCTTGTGTGTTCATACTTTTCTTAATAACTAAAATGTAGAATACTATAAAAATTCTTTTAACTTATTATACTAGTATACTCACAAATATATTTTAGTCATTTTATTTAAACTGCAGAAGAAGATATAAAGCATATTTTACTATTGTCACTGTCATGTCATAATCATTTAAATTTTACGTAGTAACAAATGTTAATCGATCATGGACTACAAGATTAAGAAATACTAAATTATACATATATACTTTAATTATTCCTAAATAATACCAGATACAAAAATATTTATAAAATACCGATTTTAGGTAATAATCACATAATCTTTCATTTAAAATAAAAAAATTTGTGTTAAATTAAATATTTATCGAAATATTTTTAAAAAGTACTACTTCCGGTTTATAGATTGAAACCAAAAATAGGAGGTGCACAACTAGATGCTATAACAGTCCTAAATACAAAATTTCAACTCTCTACGTCTAACCGTATTTGAGTTATGCGACACACATACGTCCGTACGTACGTACAGACGTCACGTCGAAACTAGTCATAATGGATTCAGAAAAGGTCAAAACGGATATTTCCGTCAAAATCTGAGAACCGAAATTTTTCGCGATTACAATACTTCCTTACTTCGTACAAGGAAGTAAAAAATCTGACGTGGCCATCACACAACCTTCCGCCATATCTAGACTTTAAACATAAATGTATACGTACAAAATCCGGTGCCCATTTAAAATATACAAATACAAATCTAAAATATTCAAACAGAAATTTGCATCACCTGAATCAAAAGATTCATTCACAGGAAAACTCATTTGTGTTGAAGCCATCCTCCGTTCAATTTCTACATTTAATATATTACTTATGACTTATATAGCGCTAGTATATGCCAACTTGTCACCCGTCTCACCTGTCAATATTTTTTACGCAGAAACAAAAATCAACCGAACATGGATTACAAGATTTCAACGTTTTATTTGATAAATTTATTTTTTAAATTTTACTGCAGTTCTTTAATGCTACCAGATAAAGACAATTTTTTTATAACGTAAGTTGCAAATAACTTTGCCTCTTATTCTTATTACAAATAAATACTATATATTTATCCAAATTTATATAAATTTTTGACAATTAACTTTTTCAATCTTCAAAAAATATCACTTCCGGTGAAGATATTTGTACCAAAATCTAATGAGCTCTTCCAATTTATATACAAATATTAAATACCAAATATCAAAATTTTTGGGTAATTCGTATTTCAGTTATGCGACTAACAGCCTTGACCACATACACACAGACATCATCGTGGAACTATCAAAAATGAGTTGTAAGAACCCTAATTCGTGCTCATCCACTAAAAACTTACTACCCGATTTTTTGCATGATTCCAATACCTTCCTTTACAGGTAAGCGGAAGGTAAAAATGGTGCTTAATTTCAAAACAATATAACTATTAATCGTTTGTAACAAAAAGGCTCGCAAAAAGGTTATAGTTTTATAATGTAAGTGTGAGTTGCATACAATGTTTATGTTTATCTCACAGTTTTTTTTAAAGTTTTGTTTGGCAATATTATAAAATTTGCAAAAAAATAGAGAAATTTTTAAAAATTAGATTTTGGAGCAACTATATGCAACATTCTAAAATTTAAACAAATCAAGCGATTTTTTGTTTAAGTACCAGTCGTCAAAAATCTAAAATTTTAGGAAGGAACTTAGCCCCTCAAAATAAAAATTAACCTTCCCAAAAATATTTGCCTAAAATACTAAATTTTAAAAACATTATATACCTACTGTCAGATTTAACGTGGTTCAAAGTAAATGTTAATAAATTTGTGCAATATTTTATTATTTTTTAATAAAATATTGTATATGTCAAAACAATAAAAACTTAAAATCAAAAAATTTACCATTAAACCATTTACCTTTAACGGTACTTCACGAACCTATTTTCAACTTAATAATAAAAAAATCTGACGTGGACACCACATGACTTCTTTGTACGCCTATTAAACTGTTCATACTTTTCTTAATAACTAAAATGTAGAATAATATAAAAAATCTGACGTGGCCACCAGAAGACCTCCCGCCATACCTACTTTATTCTTTTAACTTATTATACAAATATATTAATATACAGGGTGCAACAGCGAAACCAACCAACGCCTATATTTTGTTTATTATTATAGTTACAAAAAAATGTTAAATAGCAAAGTTGTAGGAGACCAAGGGGGACATCTGATTAAAGAATAAAATATTTTTTTAAACCAGTGGTTCTCAAGTTAAAACATAAAGTTCTTTCTATTATTTCTATTGGGAATATACATATTTTTTAGGCCTATCCGATAGAGTATTTTTTTCTGAATTCAACCATGTATTCGTTTTATATCCTAACATAATAAAAATATTGAGAAAAATTCAGTTGAAATTTAAATAATTTCTAATTTTTAATATATTAATCTATGGATGAAAAACAAGTGATAAATTAAATATGGACGTGGTTTCTTTGGATATCTCGTGGCATATCGCAAGCTTGTATTTTATTTTTATTTATTTTTTTTAATTTATCACTTGTTTTTCATCCATAGATTACTGCACATTAATATTAAAAGTTAAAAATTATTTAAATTTCAATTGAATTTTTCTCAATATTTTTATTATGTAAGGATATAAAACGAATACATGGTTGAATTCAGAAAAAAATACTCTACCGAATAGGGTTAAAAAAATATGTATATTCCCATTTGAAAAAATATAACTTTGTGTTGTAACTTGAGAACCACTGGTTTAAAAAATTATTTTATTCTTTAATCAGATGTCCCCCTTGGTCAGCTACAACTTTGTTATTTAACATTTTTTTGTAACTATAATAATAAAGAAAATATAGGCGTTGGTTGGTTTCGCTGTTACAGCCTGTATAAGTAAGTACTCTACTACTACTACTACTATAAGCACAAATATATGTTAGTCATTTTATTTAAACTGCAGAAGAAGATATAAAGCATATTTTACTATTGTCACTGTCATGTCATAATCATTTAAATTTTACGTAGTAACAAATGTTAATCGATCATGGACTACCGAAATACTAAATTATAAATATATACCTAACCTACTTTAATTATTCTTAAATGATACCAGATACAAAAATATTTATAAAATACCGATTGTAGGTAATAATCACATAATCTTTCATTTAAAATAAAAAAATCTCGTGTTTCTATCAGAAAGTGCAATTTAAAGTCCCTTAACGTCCGAACTATATTGGATTAATGACGTCATAAAAACCATACCGGGCATTTTCAAAGAAAACACCCGATACTACATGAATGTCTAGCTTCTAGCATATAAGTAAGGAATCCCACATAGTCATTCCTTCTCCTCACAAAATATCCCACGGATTATGTTATGCTTCAGAACTAATAGCAAAATCAAAAAATCCAGGAACATGTTCGCGTCTAGGGAGGAAATAGGGGGGATATAGCATGGCACCACCTCTGGTTTTGTCGAGTCGAGTCGAGTCTCTTCCACATGTATACCAAATTGTGTGCTTTTATCAAAAAGCGCAAGGTAAAGTCCCTAACGTCCGGACATATTGGATTGATGACGTCATAAAAACCATACCGGACATTTTCAAAGAAAACACCTGGTACTACATCAATGTATACCATGTAATCAAGGGATCCCGCATTGTCATTCTTCTCCTTCACAAAAAAATTTCACGAAATATGTCAATCTACATTATGCCCCTGCACAGGGGGGCATTCTAGGTACATAGTATAGATTACACTGTAGATAAATGAATAAAATTGTGTTTAATCAAACATGTATAAATAGAGCAATGTTTGAATTTTAGAGTGTTATGCAATTAACGACAAAAACCAGAATACCACTGGATCTAAATAATAGGATGTAGGATATAAACTTATTACCATTGCAAGTAAATATCATAATGCCTGAATTACCGAATAAAAGATAAGGATTAAACTTTCCAAAAAATTGTTTTCCTCTTTATATAAGAAAGATTATTTAAAAGTTTTCTAATTCCCCTTAAATACTAGATAAGTTTTTTATATCTTAGCTTACGTATACTGAATAGTGACTAGGTAAAAACTAGAAATACACGAACTTCTCTGTATCTAGTCTTGCAAAAACTTTAGTTTACTCCACGTTAGATGGCAGCAACTCTTTCCTAACCTAAAAACTTCTTCGTGGACGTTTCCATTGAATGGAATCACTTTACTTATCCTCGCTGTACGGTGATACCGCTTGGGTTACCGTTTCTACTACCGGTTACGCGTTACCGTTACCGGTTTGGGGAGAAATGTGGCGAAGTTTCGGATGGTTTTCTTTTTTCTTATAGCGAAGTTCGAGAATTCAATTCAACCCTCTCTGAATAGAGTATCTGGTTACGCATCGAGGATGAGAAATTTTATATGTTTGAGAAGTTGACTCCAAAGTTGAAAATGTCTTTGTGATAATTTGGAAACGATAGGGAAAGTGGAAGGCTTTGTTATTATTATCGTATTTGTAGGGACCAATTTCGTCTTATTTAATACCATGACTTCCCAAGTTGTATGTTTATATTGAATACAACAAGCTATAATTTTTGTTGCAAATTTCATTTCATTCAGGAATAATCAACTACCTTCTTATCTGATGTATCAATAAAATTATATTAAAATCTTCTGTAGCCAGGTGAAAGTATAGTACGTACCTAGTACTTCAACTTACTCGCAAACGCTCACCAACTATCTTACCTCCTGCATATTCGATTCTCAACAAGCTTTTCAATACAAATTCAATTTACATGGTCTAAAACACATTAATTCTCTTATGTCTACACTATGAATCACATTCTGAACAAGTCGACACTCTTCGTACACTAATTTACTTTTCATTTGATCAAGCAAATATATATATATATATATATATATATATATATATATATATATATATATATATATATATATATATATATATATATATATATATATATATATATATATATATATATATATATATATATATATATATATATATATATATATATATATATATATATATATATATATATGAAGAAAATAAAGTGCGGTCAGGACAAGTTAACAGATTACAGTAGTAGTGTAGTTTACTTATGAAATTAATTACTCGTCCATTTTTATTGCTTTATATGAGCCAAATTTTGGTAACAGTATACAGTATTTCAGAACGGATATTTGCAGAAAGACGAAATACAAAACGTTAGGTTGGGCTTACTTCGACACTTGCTGATTGTTTTTATTTAATAATTATCATTTCTCAATAAAATAATAATTCAAGAAACTCCATAGAATTAAACTTTTTATATGTAATACCTACCGTTTTTGACAGTTACATAGTCTAGATAATTTAAAAGTCAAGAATATTTTTTAATTTATTCAAAAATAGAGAATTTAAATAGGTACTTATTTAATTGTATTAAACATATGCATCTAAAAATGTCAGATCATTTAAAAATACTATACCTAGTATCGGATTTAAAATAGTTATAATCAGTTGGTTTTTAAGATAACAACTAACTAAACTAAGAGAAAATATTACCACTTGATTTATTATTTTTTCGAAAACAGGTTAACTGACATAAAAAGCCCATGCATCATTTTTATAGAGAATTTTGTGCTCTATAACGTTATATAAATGTTTTTCTCGTAATGTTAAGCTAAAGATAAGTTAAATTTAAAAAACCAGAAATAGCGGTCATTTTTTCAAAATTTCAATGGCTTCCGGTGCGGCAATTTCCGGAAACTTTTGATAAAAAGCACTTTTTTCTGTATTGGATTCCGTCGAGAAAGCTTTTGTTGCAGTTTTTTCAAAGTGAAATTATAAATTCCCTGGACTATTAGTAGGTATATTCATTATATGCGATGTAATTTTATATTCATTAATTCGTTGTATTGTGCATATTGACAATAAGCCAAGCACTTTGTTAGAGTAAAATTTATGATATATTTGACATGTTACATTTTCCTTATATTTCATTTTATTTTCCAACATTCAACATTTCCCTATATTTATCCACTGCCGTTTTCCTAACAGAAGGAAAACAATTTTTGCCTGGCACATATTTTTCTATTTTCTTCGTCAATGTCATATTTTAGCTTGTGAACCGTCGCGTAAAGTTCATTCGGCGTGAAATTCATGCGGGTGAAGGCGAAGGTAACAACTGCGGCCCAGTCGCTGTTTCCGGTAGCCGGAGATCACTCAACGTGGATCCGGATCGAACAGCACCGGACTGAGGGGGAATTTATCTCGAGGAATGTGTACCTAACGACGGAGATGTTATACTAGGGCTAAAGTAGGGTACAGGCCTAAATAAACTATTTATCAGAGAAGTGAGTAATAATGACACAGAATTGTGGGAAGCAAGAAAGTGTAACTTTAGGAGTATAACGACACTATTGCTATTTACATAATTTTAATTAGATAAAATATTTTAACGTAATAATACATTAACCCCAGAGCTGGGCAAATTACTCAAAAAAAGTAATTAATTAATAATTTCAAATTACCATTAAAAATGTAATTCAATTACTTCGTAGTTTAATTACCTGCCAAAAATGTTATTTAATTACTAATTACTAGTAATTAAAAATTTAAATTTAATTACATTTTTAATCTACTTGCTTTCATATTTTAAGATGGCAAACGAATGGCTAAAAATAGCTCCAAAAATTTTCTTAAAACCGTCTTTGCCAATAATATTTGAGAAAACTGTCAATTAAAATTTATATTAGGGCATGAACATAGAATATGAACTGCCAAAATGTTAATAATTAAGAATAATTATTAAATAAAACAACATTTTTTTCTCTTACCGAGGTGTTTTTCTGAGAATATAATGAAGATTTAAGTAATAAAAAATATGTAAGTTTCAAACGTATATTTATAAGTAATTGCATAACTAAAAGTAATTAAACTACTTTAAAAAATAATTAAATTATTTGAATGTAATTCAAATATTAGTAAAACAATTCCTTTTTTCAATTACTTTTATAATATTTGTAAAATTACCAATTACAATTACTTTGTTTTAAAAGTAGTTCAATTACAATTACTTTATGTAGAAAAGTAATTAATTAGTAATTTAATTACTGCAGTAATTAATTACCGCCCAGCTCTGATTAACCAGAAGTTAATATATCAGCATATAACATGAATAATGTACCATCTGAAATTTAAAAGAAAACAACACTAACCGCAGTTATTTTACTGAACCGGGCACCAAACCTGAACCGTTATTAAATATTTTGGCAAACCCAACTGCAACCGCATCGATGATTGTGAACCGGTTCAGAACCTTTTTTCGTTCGGTTAAGTTCTATAAATTTTTTACGAAAATTGTTGTATTTGATTTAATCAAAGTTTACCTGATTTTAGAAATATATTATATTTTACTCCAGAACTGGAACGAATATACTTTAAATTGATTACTGATTAATAAACTTTAATAAACCGGAACTTGAACCTCTTTCTTGAAAACCGGTTACTGATTCATTTTGAAGAGAAATAAAATAACCGGAATAAAACCGAACCCTATCAATCACAGTGAACCGAACCTGAACCGTAATTTTGTGCAGTTCTAGTCCTTCTTAATATCGCAAGGTAATGCATGGACTCAAGAATCAATTATATTTTATTCTTTTATCAGGAATGCGCGAAATCCTAACAGTATACCTACTTTGTGAAACATACAATTTACAATAACGTCAAACGTTTTTCTGGCAGATCCATAAAGGCCATAATAAAAGTTTTCTTTTTATAATGACTCAAGAGTTCCAACAGAGGGCAAAAATGTAGTTGTTCAAATTTCAGAATTACTTTGAAAACGTATTATGAAAATTGGTATTTGTAGGTGTAGTACTCTACAGGAGATATTTATCTTTCAATTTCTCAAATTAATCTTTAAAATAAATTATTGCTTGAATAAATAAATAACTTATTTAAATGAAAGATGAATTTTTTTACACATATATCAGTTACAATATGAAATTGTGATTGTAATTTTTATAAAAATAAATCTGTTTCAGACCTGTATTCTTTTGGTATATCTCATATTTCAGGTTATGAATTAGTGTCGCCAGTGTAGCATACACAAGGACTTTTACTTTCTCAAAATGTTTCTGTCTCTCGCAGTTCCTTTACGTTTGTGCATTTGTATTCTGTTGGTTTGTACAATTTCAGAATAATGACTACATAATTAACAACATACAAGCACGTATATACACACATATGATACATAAATACGTTTGCGCTAAGAGGATGTGCATGTTAGCATGTTTGATGCTTTTCTGGTTAGAATAATTGGACAATATTTCAGTATTGCTGTATATGGCCCTCTTAATTTATACATTATTAATGCAGAACCTTACTTTCTTAATTATTTACTTTACGCGTGATGCACTAATTACACGTATAGTCATAAATAAATATGTATATCAACACATAAATATAATATTAAATAAATATTATATTACACACGCGCACACCAGCAGTGTCGAACAATAATAAGTACCTATTTTAATATTGAAAGAAGCTTTCTGAACTTAATTTTTAATATTTTATATCAGAGGCGGATCTAGAAATTTGTTAAGGAGGAGTTAATTAATTCTTCTGTAGATAGGCATAGCCTCAATTAAATTCCAAGATGGTTTTCGAATTACGCATAACAAATTCTGTATAGCTGTCGCAGGCTAGTAATAAAATCAGTCGTTTGTCGTTTTATAAAACGCCTAGTTTTTTACTTCCTTGTACGGAGTAATAAGGAAGTATTGTAATCGCGAAAATTTTCGGTTTTCAGATTTTGATGGAAATATCCGTTTTGACCTTTTCTGAATCCATTATGACTAGTTTCGTCGTGACGTCTGTACGTATGTACGTATGTACGTACGGGTGTACGTATGTACGTATGTATGTCGCATAACTCAAATTCGGTTAGACGTAGAAAGTTGAAATTTTGTATTTAGGACTGTTATAGCATCTAGTTGTGCACCTCCTATTTTTGGTTTCAATCTACAATCCGGAAGTAGTAAATTTAAAAAAAAATTTCGATAAATATTTAATTTAAGACAAATTTTTTAATTTTAAATGAAATATTATGTGATTATTACCTACAATCGGTATTTTATAAATATTTTTGTATCTGGTATCATTTAAGAATAATTAAAGTATATATTTATAATTTAGTATTTCGGTATCTTGTAGTCCATGATCGATTAACATTTGTTACTACGTAAAATTTAAATGTTTATGACATGACAGTGACAATAGTAAAATATGCTTTATATCTTCTTCTGCAGTTTAAATAAAATGACTAAAATATATTTGTGAGTATACTAGTATAATAAGTTAAAAGAATTTTGTATATTATTCTACATTTTAGTTATTAAGAAAAGTATGAACAAACAAGGCGTACAAGGAAGTCATGTGGTGTCCACGTCAGATTTTTTTCTAAATGATTCGGCATATGATGTCATATCATATCATTGCACAATATACTGAGAATTTTGCTATAAACTCTGAACTGAACTAAATAAACAACCCAATACCCTACTTGAATCCCACAGACTCGATTTCGGTTGGCACTCTTATTGCACTGAATTAAGTAAAAAAAACCCTTCTTGAGTCTTAAATACTCGGTTTTTGTACAAACTCTGATTGAACTGAATGAAATAAACAACCTAATACCCTTCTTGAGTGCAGAGTTGGGCAGTATTTAAATACTGAAATACTATTTAAAATACTTTTTTTATTATTTATATTTATATTTAAATATTAGTTGTACAGTATTTGGAGTTTAATACAAAAGTATTTAAATACCTAAATATAATCGCAAAATTATTATTTATTTATATAATTACTCTAAATTTTGTGTTCATCTGATAATGCTCATAGGACATAAGTAAAATAATTAAATTTAAACTTAGTAAAGAACGTTTTCCAAAATGACGATAATTAACATTATAATGACTGGTGCAAAGTATCCCTAATTATGAAGTAAATGTGCTACTGTAAACAAAAATACATTTTCAGGCTTTTCTTATTATCACAGCACCATTTCAAAGTTTACATACATAGAACAGTAATGGTATGTGTCATAGAACGTGTTCTCGCCAGTTTATATTAGCTAGATCTTTCTTGGCGATATAATTTTACAGGACTTCGAACATCGAATTTTTAAGTTTGACGACTAATGCTTGAATGCTTGACTTTATGAGTTGAAAAAACATAATTAAGTCCACATTTCGGTCCATACTGATCAAAAATATACGTTTACGACAGTGGTGCAAAGTTACCTGCACTGGTGCAAAGTATCTCGGTTTTACAGTACCTAATAATTTAGTATTTGTATTTAAAATCCTTTTTACTTGGTATTGGAATTATGCAAAAAATCGGGTAGTGAGTTTTAAGTGGATGAGCACGAATTAGGGTCCTTACAACTCATTTTTGATAGTTTTTCGACGATGTCTGTATGTATGTGTGCGTGTGTATGTATGTGTTGTGGTCCGGGCGGAAACTGGAGGTCGGATAACTCAAATACGAATTACCCAAAAATTTTGATATTTGGTATTTTACATTAGATTTTGATACAAATATCTTCACCGGAAGTGATATTTTTTGAAGATTGAAAAGATTAATTGTCAAAAATTTCTATAAATTTGTATATTTGTATAAATATAGTATTGATTTGTAATAAGAATAAGGGGAAAAGTTATTTGCAACTTAGGTAATAAAAAATTGTTTTTATCTGGTAGCATTAAAGAACTGTAGTAAAATTTAAAAAATAAATTTATCAGATATAAAATGTGGAAATCTTGTAGGTAATCCATGTTCGGTTGATTTTTGTTTCTGCGTACAGGTGAGACGAGTGACACGTTGGCATACTAAAGCTATATAAGTCATAAGTAATATATTAAATTTAGTAATTGAACGGAGGATGGCTTCAACACAAAATAATTTTCCTGTGAATGAATCTTTTGATTCAGGTGATACTAATTTCTGTGTTTGAATATTTTAGATTTTTATTGAACGGAGGATGGCTTCAACACAGAATAATTTTCCTGTGAATGAATCTTTTGATTCAGATACTAATTTCTGTGTTTGAATATTTTAGATTTTTATTTGTAATATTTTAAATGGGCACCGGATTGTACGTACATTTGTGTTTATAAGTCTAGATATGGCGGGAGGTTGTGTGCTGGCCACATCAGATTTTTTAATAATTGATGTAGGTATTTGTATTTGAATGTAAGTACATTTATAGAGTATTTTGCCCAGTTCTACTTGAGTGAAATAAAATGATGTGACATTGTGTTTTATAATATGCCTACATGTCTAGGCTTTTTATAAAAAGCCTAATGTATGTTTATAGACCCTGAAGAAGGTTTAAGTGTAAACCGAAACGTCGGTTATGTAAGAAGAAGAATATTATGTTGTATGACTGATATTTCAAGTAATTTTTTCAACCTTACCTAAATTTACAATCTGTTTATGACATAGCCAATAATAGACAATAGATTAGTTGTAAGTAAGAAAGTCAATGATGGAATGATCGATGTAGTTATATTTTTTTTTTTTTTTAATGCTAACCAACCTACAGAATTAACTTCCAATTACAGGATGGTAGATGTTATTATAGTGGAATCCAACCACTCGGACCCAGTGGTATTATTGTCGGTTGTGCTGGGAGTCGAACTGGGGACCGCTAGCATGCTAGGCGGACCCTCTACCGCTGAGCTAACCACTGGCCGTGGAGTCGAGTCACCCGATCATGGTGGTATTACGGTTAATGTTGATTGCTAAGATCAAACTAAGGACCATCCGCATGTAGTAAGACGAATACTTGAGTGCATGCCGGGCGACCTAATTCCATTCCACCTAAAATCCACAACGTCTAATTTTACCGTATTCACTCGTTCTGTGTGTTAGGCGTTATGGTATTAGGCGTTGTGGTATTAGGCGGTATGGACATTAGGCGTTATGGACATTTGGCGTTATGGAATTAGACGTTGTGGTATTAGGCGGCGTGGTTTCTCGTATTCAACTTCTATTGTGATGGGGGTAAAATTAGACGTTATGGATTTTAGGCGGCGTGGTTTTAGGCCGCCCGGAATGCTACGGTATACTTTACCGTTGAAATAAGTTCAGATACCTTCTAACCGTGGTTTAAGTGTGCGACAAAGTACTTTGTCGCACACTTAAACCACGGTTAGAAGGTATCTGAACTTTTTGGCACTTTACAACACAGTTTTGCTATTTCTTGAATGGCCATTGTTTTCGCAACAACATCGGTTAGGTGGAAGAGCAACCTCTAGCTGAACCTCGCCGTTGACATAATGTCAATAAAGTTTATTATTATTATTATTTATATTTCACAAAAATTTAAAAATGTTACAGTAAATGTCAAAAAATCAATGTTTATTTTTGTATTTTTTAACTTCCTTGTTTTGCAGGAGTAGAAAAAATAGTGTGTATAACACACGTATTGAAAATATTGCAATTTTCGTTCGCGATCGACAAAACTATGTTTTCAAAACTTGTTAAATCTTACAAATAACTATTGATTCAGTTGATATCCGATATTAAGAAAATAAATTGACATTAAACCACTGTTCATTTAAATAATGCAAACATTATTTCAACTCTTAACGTTCCAATATTTGTTTTTGCGCAAAATAAATATTAGCTTTAGCTTTTTAGTTCAGAATTTGAAATTGTCTACGTTTTAAAATTAAATGCCTATTAGTCCATGAGCCAAACCCGAAAATGAGCTAAATTGGTACCACCTGGGGTGGCAAATGCTGACTATGATTTTTTTGTACAGTTTTATGTGTAGACCAAGAATAAATGTGATAGCAATGTCTAAGTAGTAGCTTTATGGCACAAAATAACGATTTTTATAGTAAGTAGTGATTTTTCATCATCAAATTATAAAAAGGTACCAATCAAGGTGGCACATGCTATCAATGTTTTTATTTTTCAGTTTTGTGTTTAGATCAAGAATATATATGATAGCACGGACTATGGAGTAGCTTTTTACAGAAAAAATAATTTAAAAAAAGAAGAAATTTTAGTATTTTTAAATTTTTGTGTGTTTAATCAACTCTAATTTCGAAACTGATAAAGATATCTTCAAGTGAAAATTGCAAAATTTGAGAATTTTAAATATTTTCTTGTGTTTAATCAACTCTACTTTCTGAACGAATAAAGATATCGACTTCCGGTTTGCGGATTTGGATTCCTTAGTAAATTTTACGTAAGGTACATTATATTAAATTTTTTGTAAGGTCCTTGATAACCCAAAATTTAATTATTATCTTTAAATGAAATGTGTGTGTTTTGTATAATAATGTCGCATTTGAGTTGATCTCATCTGTTAGAAAGATCAACTCAAATGCGACATTATTGTATAAAACACACATTTCTTCGTATTCTCTTCGTTTTTTCTTCATAAAAATGTCTGAAGAATCCAATGCCGAAAACCGGAAGTCGATATATTGATTTGTTCAGAAATAAAAGTTGATTAAACACAAGAAACTTTTAAAATTCTAAAATTTTGCAATTTTCTTTCGGAGAAAATAATTAAAGGGGGTAGCGGGATAAGCATAGTGAATCGGCCCCAGAGCGAATTTGACTTGGAATCATGTTGGCCCTTTAAAAAATGTTTAAAAAACAAGATTTAGATGGTTACCAGCTTTATAGATATAAATCTCTGCTTACAATCCATAAAAGAGTGATTTTTTGACATTTTTGTAGAAAACAATTTTTTGGGCCTACTTACGTGACTCTAATGTAACGAAAAATCAATTTAAAGCAAAAAAAGTCAAAAATTGACACTTTTTAAAGATTGACCTTCGCTTTTTTCGGGTTGCAGTTGAGACTCTTAAAAACACCAAATACAAAATTTAGAGAATTTTATACGTTTTTATGCGGAAAAACCGCATTACAATATCTCTATTAGATCAGGCGACAATCGCATTTAAGTAAAATAAAGTATTTGCCACCATCGCACCTGGTAACATGTCTAACTTGTATGTTTGAGGACACTGGAAACGTCGGTGTTGCCAACGGCCAACCTAAATATAAGCAAACCAATGAAAAAGAAACTTTTACCGCGTTTATCACAGCTTTTCAAAAAACCTTGTACATTTTTTGTTTTCGCCATGTTACAACAAGTTTTGGATATTTTTTATTCAACTATTTTTTTTTCTAATTTTGATTTTATAATTTTGGAAGATTTTGAACAAACCATAATTTTGAAACATTTTGAACAAACCGGAATGTTCCAAAATTATAAAACCAAAATTAGAAAAAAAAATAGTTGAATAAAAAATAATCAAAACGTGTTGTAACATGTCGAAAAAAAAAGTACAAGGTTTTTTGAAAAGCAATGATAAACGCGGCAAAAGTTTATTTTTCATTGGTTTGGTTATATTTAGGTTGGCCGTTGACAACACCGACGTTTCCAGTGTCCTCAAACATACATGTTAGACAGAGAAACCCATACTACCAGTCGTATACCGTATCAGGCGCGATGGTGGCAAATACTTTATTTTACTTAAATGCGATTGTCGCCTGATCTAATAGAGATATTGTAACGCGGTTTTTCCGAGTAAAAGCGTATAAAATTCTCTAAATTTTGTATTTGGTGTTTTTAAGAGTCTCAACTACAACCCGAAAAAAGGGAAGGTCAATCTTAAAAAAGTGTCAATTTTTAACTTTTTTTTGGCTTTAAATTGATTTTTCGCAGTAAATGCCGCTTCAGATGTATATGAAAAAAATTGTAGACATTCTCTAATTTGTGCAGATTTTTTTTCAGTTACCAAAAGTTACATTAAAGTCACGTAAGTAGGCCCAAAAAATTGTTTTCCACAAAAATGTCAAAAAATCACTTTTTTATGGATTGTAAGCAGAGATTGGTATCTATAAAGCTGGTAACCACCTAAATCTTGTATTTTAAACATTTTTTAAAGGGCCAACATGATGCCAAGTCAAAATCGCTCTGGGGCCGATGCACTATGCTTATCCCGCTACCCCCTTTCGGATTATTAGAGGTCTTAAAAAATAGTAAAATGTATCTTACATAAAAATGTCCAAGGTATCCAACGCCGCAGACCAGAAGTCGATATCTTTATTCGTTCAAAAAGTAGAGTTGATTAAACACAACAAAATATTTAAAATTCTTAAATTTTGCAATTTTCAATTGAAGATAATATTTAAATTTTGGGTTATCAAAGGCCTTAAAAAAAAATTTAATATAACGTATCTTACGTAAACTTTACTAACAAATCCAATGCTGCAAACCGGCAGTCGATATCTTTCTCCGTTCAGAAAGTAGAGGTGATTAAACACAAAAAATATTTAAAATTCTGAAATTTTGCAATTTTCACTTGAAGATAATAATTAAATTTTGGGTTATCAAGGACCTTACAAAAAATTTAATATAATGTATCTGACGTAAAATTTACTAAGGAATCCAAATCCGCAAACCGGAAGTCTATATCTTTATCCATTCAGAAAGTAGAGTTGATTAAACACAAAAAAATATTAAAAATTCTTAAATTTTGCAATTTTCACTTAAAGATAATAATTAAATTTTGGGTTATCAAGGACCTTACAGAAAATTTAATATAATGTACCTTGCGTAAAATTTACTAAGGAATCCAAATCCGCAAACCGGAAGTCGATATCTTTATTCGTTCAGAAAGTAGAGTTGATTAAACACAAGAAAATATTTAAAATTCTTAAATTTTGCAATTTTCACTTGAAGATAACAATTAAATTTTGGGTTATCAAGGACCTTACAAAAAATTCAATATAATGTATCTTACGTAAAATTTACTAAAGAATCCAATGCCGCAGACCAGAAGTCGATATCTTTATTCGTTCAGAAAGTAGAGTTGATTAAACACAAAAAATATTTAAAATTATTAAATTTTGCAATTATCACTTGAATATAATATTTTAATTTTGGGTTATCAAGGGCCTAACAAAAAATTTAATATAATGTATCTTACGTAAAATTTACTGATGAATCCAACGATGCAAACCGGAAGTCGATATCGTTCTCCGTTCAGAAAGTAGAGTTGATTAAACACAAAAAATATTTTAAATTCTTAAATTTTGCAATTATCACTTGAAGATAATAATTAAATTTTGGGTTATCAAGAGCCTAACAACAAATTTAATATAATGTATCATACGCAAAATTTACTGAGGAATCCAACGCTGCAAACCGGAAGTCGATATCTTTATCGGTTTAGAAATTAGAGTTGATTAAACACACAAAAATTTAAAAATACTAAAATTTCTTCTTTTTTAAAATTTTTTTTCTGCAAAAAGCTACTCCATAGTCCGTGCTATCATATATATTCTTGATCTAAACACAAAACTGAAAAATAAAAACATTGATAGCATGTGCCACCTTGATTGGTACCTTTTTATAATTTGATGATGAAATTCACTATTTTCTATAAAAATCGTTATTTTGTGCCATAAAGCTACTACTTAGACATTGCTATCACATTTATTCTTGGTCTACACATAAAACTGAACAAAAAAATCATAGTCAGCATTTGCCACCCCAGGTGGTACCAAAAAAGTAATTGGCTCATGGACTATATCGTGTGTTTTCAACAATTTGCTATTAATAATTTTCAATGGTAAAAATTTAACAAATTATTATATTATAAGAAATTGAATAAATATAAAACTAATATCTACAAATCACATGGTATCATAAAATAAAATTGAAATTCCCTGCGTTATGTTAAAAAGAATAATAACAATAATTTGTTTCATTTAATAAGTCTGTAGCAATAATAAATCAATAAAAACAGAAGCTAAAAATGTTTTAGCGTGTTTTAGTATTCCTGAAAATTCGTTATTAAAAAGAAACTGAAAGTAGTGCAAACCATATATAGGTGAGAGGTGTAAATACGGGCGTCGGCAGAATATTTTGTAGGGGGAGGAGGTTTGCATCAATAAAAAAATGAAGGCCTTTGAAATTATAATAATTTTATAACTAATTCTAAAATATAACAAAATGTAGTGATACGCATGGTACGAGCGTAGCGAGTTTCGGAATTTGCATGGAGTTTCCGCATGTTAAGTACCTACAAACAAGATTTTTTCTGCAATCATCCTCAAAAACTTTATATTTAAAATAAATTCAAGTATTCGACAGTTTATATGTAAGCGGCTTTGCATAGTTTGTCTTTAATTTTTAAGCATCATGACGGTTGCTTACATGGCACAATAGTGAAATAAACAAAAAATTTATTCCCGCATTCATTTTGGGAGACAGAATGTCTATTTCCCGCACTATTGCAGAAACAATTATTTCATACTAGATGCAGATAATAATTTTATTCTTAATTATTTCAAAAAGTATATTATGTTCTATTCTTCCACGTATGCTAAGGTCACCATTCACATTCACAACGATTTTTATTAGTTTCTGTTATTAATTTCCTTCATGTGTGCAATAACCCAATAACTGATAACAAATCTCTATTTTATAGAACATAAAATAAAATAAAAACATTTATCTCATAAAATATAAATTAAACTGTTTGTTCAAAAATAATAGTTTCGCTCATAATTGCAGAACTTCTCGGCAACTTGCGAAATCCTCGGTCATGCATAGTTTATTTGAACAGTTATATCAGCGGTAGAGGTAGAGTTGTTCATTCCACTTTTCCACTTTTGCCAAAGTGAACTGCAGAACATCGTTACAACACGGCGTTATTTTACACAAAAAACAAAACGTTATTCCCCGTTGAGCACTAAGTAAGCTGGAGACACTAACCGTAGTAAAACTGTGAAGTTATTGCGGTGGATTTCAACAATTTCAAATCTGTAAGACTTGGAGAATCGAACAAATGGGAAACAATAAAATGGGAATCGGCAAAATAAATTTAATCAGGACAAAAAATATCTCTATGATTTTGCGTTTTATTTTATTTCTATGAATTATATGAGATTATTATTTTATCTCTAAGCATTTTTAATATAATGACGATGATCTCGATATATTTTTAAATAATAGATTCGGCCAGATCAGGTATAGTTTTGTTAAATTTAAATATATTATAAATAATTTAGCAATTGTTTTTTACAATTTATTTTATCGACGACTGTATTGAATAATTAATTCAATTTATAAGGATAAATTTATAAAATAGCGGAAAAAATTCCTATTCATACCACCTCTCTTTTTACCTTCCGCTTACCTGTAAAGGAAGGTATTGGAATCATGCAAAAAATCGGGTGGTGAATTTTTAGTGGATGAGCACGAATTAGGGTCCTTACAACTCATTTTTGATAGTTTCACGATGATGTCTGTGTGTATGTGTGTGTGTGTGGTCAAGGGTTGTTAGTCGCATAACTCAAATACGAATTACTCGAAAATTTTGATATTTGGTATTTAACATTTGTATATAAATTGGAAGAGCTCCCTAGATTTTGGTACAAATATCTTCATCGGAAGTGATATTTTTTGAAGATTGAAAAGGTTAATTGTCAAAATTGTATATAAATTTGGAAAAATATAGTATTTATTTGTAATGAGAATAAGAGGAAAAGTTATTTGCAACTTACGTTATAAAAAAATTGTCTTTATCTGGTAGCATTAAAGAACTGCAGTAAAATTTAAAAAATAAATTTATCAAATAAAACGTTGATATCTTGTAATCCATGATCGGTTGATTTTTGTTTCTGCGTAAAAAATATTGACAGGTGCGACTGGTGACAAGTTGGCATACTAGCGCTATATAAGTCCTAAGTAAGATATTAAATGTAGTAATTGAACGGAGGATGGCTTCAACACAGCAGAGTTTTCCTGTGAATGAATCTTTTTATTCAGGTGATGCAAATTTCTGTGTTTGAATATTTTAGATTTTTATTTGTATATTTTAAATGGGCACCGGATTGCACGTATACATTTCTGTTTAAAGTCTAGATATGGCGGAAGGTTGTGTGATGGCCACGTCAGATTTTTATCTATGTTCATAGTACCTATACTAAGCAGGTAGTATAAAAGTGAAAAATATAGGTATATTTTTACAAAATTAAAAATTAATCACTCGGACTATAGTTGACTTATTTTTGTAAATACATGAAAATTAAATACATTAATTTTTATCTCCAAAAATCTAGCTTCACTTCACTGCAATGTGCTTTCCACAAAATTAAAAGTTGATTGAAAAAATTCTTTGGCCCCAAGATATTTTAACAATAAAAATTTCAGAACCTGCGCAATTCTCTGGAGAGCAATACTGGTCGACTGTAAAATCAATTGTTGACTTCAGTATTGATGAAATACAATTTTTCCTGGTGGACTGTCAGGAATAAATCGACCTCCCTCGAAACCTATCTCAAATAAATTTCCTTTCATTTCTTCATTGAATTTTAACGTTTTAACATGAACTAGTCTAATTTGCTATGCAAATATTCAAAAACGTTTACTGGATTTCAACTAAATTTAATTATTATTATTTATTTTGAAGCTAAATTAGATAAGATACCTAGACTATGTATATAAACCTAACCTACCGGCCTGTTGTCGCTGTTATTTTTAATGATTCACGGAAATAAGGTCCCCAGCAAAACGTTCCCGGCAAAATGTCCCCAAAAAAACGTCTCCAAATACGAATGTCCCCACGCAAAAGATCCCCTCGTAATTGGTGCTCGGCAAATTGTCGCCAGCAAAACGTCCCCGGCAAAATGTCCTTACGGAAAAGGTCCTCATTCAATTTGTCCCCAGCAAAATGTCCCCATACAAAAATGTCCCGATACAAAAGGTCCCTTGCAATTCATTTAAATTATGTTGTTTTAATACAATATGCTACTTTAGTGTGATTTAACTGAACTAAATAAAAAAACCTTATTATTACCTTATACCCTTCTCGAGTCCCATATACCTACTCGATTTTGATAGAAACTCTGATTGAATAAAAATAATAAAAAGAACCTAATACCCTTCTTGAGTTCTACATACTTGTTTTTTATAGAAACTCATTTGATTTAACTGAACTAAATAAAGAACCTTATACCTTTCTTGAGTCCCACATATTCTATTTTGGTACAAAATCTGATTGAACTGAACTAAACTAAATAAATATAAATTATATGAGTCTCACATACACCATTTTTCTTGCGATAAATTTTCCTGGGATTAATTTTCTTTGCGATGAATTTGCATTATACCAAAAAAATAAATTGCATGGGGACATTTTGTTGGGGACCTTTTGTATAGAGAAATATTTGCGTGCGATCTTTTCCGTGAGGACGTTTTGCCGGGTATCAATTGCGAGGGAACCTTTTGCGTGGGGACGATTTGCCGGGAACCAATTGCGATGGGACTTTTTGCGTCGGGATATTCGTGTTTGGAGACGTTTTACTTGTGACATTTTGCCGCGGATGTTATGCTGGAAATCTTTTCTCTGGTTACCATTTTGAATACATCAGAATTTCACAACATGATTGGCTAATATTAGCAATTAATTCGGCTAATATTTTGTTACCATGACAATAATGCACTTCGTGACTTATACCCGAGCCTATACCGAAATATTATTTTGTTTTAATAACGTGATATAAAAAAATTATATGCAAGTGATTAATTATTATTTTTTGAAAAAAAAATTGAAAACGTAATAAAATACTTACTTCAGTACTTGATTTTTTAATTTAACAAATGTCACATAAAAATTAATCTTTTTAAAAAGGTTGGTACCGCTCGAGATGAAATTTTTTTTCAGAGAATTGTTGTCTTTTCCAGGGCAAATGTTATTTCGGTTTATTATACAGGGTATTTCCTTTAAAACAACCAGCGCTTTTTTTGACGAACTAATGATTTTAGAGAAAAATGTTATAGGTACACAAAAATGACCAGCACAAGGGGCCTCATTTAATAGGATTAACAAACAAAAAATTCAACCAGTGGTTCTCAAACAGCAAAATAAAATTATATTTTTTGAAATGGTAACCTATATAAATTTTTAGTGCATTAGATAGAGATTTTTTCTGATTTCAACAATATAAATATGATATGGGGTTGTATAACAAGTATTTTGAGAAAAATGGTAGGTATTAAAAATCAGAAACAATTTTGAATGAGGCTATTAATAAACAAATGTAAACCACTCGTTGAATTTTTTGTTTGTTATTCCTATTAAATAAAGCCCCTTTTGCTGGTCATTTTTTGTGTATAACATTTTTCTTTAAAGTCATTAGTTTGCAAAAAAGCGCTGCTTGTTTTATAGGATACACCTGTATACTGTGCAAAATTTTATTTATAAAGGCAAGTAATATTATTTTTTCCAAATTTTGTTGATCAAACAAAATCTTCAGTTTACGGTACAAGACCGTGATTCATTATTTAATAAATTTACAATTTAACAACCTAACCTAAACCTAACCACTTTAACCTAACCACTTTAAATTTATAATTATCATACAAAATAATAAAAAATTTGAAGAATAATATAAATGAATACTACTATTTAAACAATTATTTAATAAATTCCTGGGCCCCTAAGTTTCGTGGACCCCAGGGATTTTGCCCCCTTACCCCCACCTTGTCGTCGGGTCTGGATGTCTTAACACGACACTGCTACGGCCAGTTAGTCCGGTTGCTAAGACATTATACCTTGCATTTTATGATTAAAGCATGCCAGCATGGCATAAGTGTTCTTTAGACCCTCTTTACCAATCCGAAATTGTAGCCACCTCCGGGGGTCGTGAAGGGCTCAGAGATAGAGGGTCCGCCTAGCATGCTAGCGGTTCCCAGTTCGTCCGAGTGGTTGGATTCCACTATAATAACATCTACCCTTCTGTAACTGGGAGTTAATCCTGTAGAATGGTTAAAATAAAATATACGTAGATTTAGTGCAGTCCCGCTAATAATGCATAATGTACGTTGTAGTCCGGCGTCTCCTGATGCGCGGCGTGAGCCCCGACAGCTGTAACGAGGACGGGCTGACGGCGCTGCACCAGTGCTGCATCGACGACAACGAGGCCATGCTGCAGCTGCTGCTGGAGTACGGCGCCGACGTGAACGCCGAGGACAGCGAGCGCTGGACGCCGCTGCACGCCGCCGCCACCTGCGGACACCTGCGCCTGGTGCGCTGCCTGGTGGCCCGCGGCGCCAACCTCCTCGCCGTCAACGCCGATGGCAACATGCCCTACGATATCTGCGAGGATGAGGCTACCTTAGATTATATTGAGAGCGAGATGGCACATAGGTAAGGGAGAGCATTTGTTATGGAATTCTATTCAGGTATAAAAGTAAGGAGTTCTTCCTCTATATACTTTTTTGTACTAAGATTGACTAGAATAATTAGATTCCATTAAGAACGAAATCAGTGCAATATTATTTTATTTCATTATATTTTCCCTGCTTCTATTCATTTTACAAGAAAAATACACGTATAAATGATATTTAATGAACGAATAATAATTTTGTATATTTCAAGTTATTTTATTGGAATCTGCATTTGAAACAAAAATGTACTAAGTAATGTATGTAGAACAGTTAATTTTACTATTAACACATAAAATTATAGCATTCAGAACTTACAGCGAAGAAAACTGTCACTGTAAATATTTTACAAATGGTAAGTGAGTTACGAGAAACTGTAAACTTAAATTGCGTCCTTTAAATTTATTATTTATCATTATGTTTGACTTTACTTTAGAGCCATCATTCATCATTTCAATATTAAACAAAAATATAAATAGGTCAGTCAGAGTTAAAGATACAAAAAACATTTGATATAAAACAGAGATTTAATTTTTTTTATCGTGTAGGTATATAATCAAAGAACAGAAATCTGTCTAAATTCTCGTGATATTTATTATTAGAGTGCGGATTATATGCATTTGCATAATTGTATTATTGTTCATATTAGTATATTTTCTTACAAATGTTTGAATTTAATACAAAAATATATCGAAATATGCTATTAAATTTTTGCACATTTTTCATATGTCAATATTTTTTACATATTTTAAATTTTTTGCATATATATTTATTATACATGCATATAAATGCATATTTTATACCTTTTAACCCAAAATTTCATATATTTTTAAATTTGTAATGCGGTATAAAATTTATATTCGCTCAAATTGGATACCACCTACAGTTACGTTGCCGCTCTTTTGAAAAATGATTTGTTCATTCACATTTATTTTAAAGTTATCTACACAAGTTGAATTTCACAAGTTTATTTGTTTATTTCAAATGATTTTATTGTGCATTGTTAACAAAATGTTGTTTATTTTGCTAATTTATATAAATAAGTTATTAGTAAATGTGAATAAAATTAAGTTGCATATCTGCATATACTACACTCGAGGAAAAAATAAGGGGGAAAATATTTTTGTTGACGAAAAATGTCAAATTTTCAAATCTTGATAACTCGGTTGCATTTGACCTAAAATCAATAATCCTTTGGGTTTTAACAAGATCAAAGTCTCCTTTTTCGAATGGTGTATCTGAAAGCCACATTCGATACATCCCATGTATCGTAAACCACCATTGAAAAAAAAAAGATTTTGACTGAAAAAAATGCCCAGCTTTAACAACTTGCACGGAGTACAAAAAAAATTGTAGACCATTTTCAAGGCAAGGACATTAAAGTTCACACAATTTCCTTGTTTAAAGTTTTAAAAAGACAAGTTTCTACGATGATTTGATCCAAACTTATGAGCATTTGAAATTTAAAGTGCATTTTGAGCGTTTTTTGTTATAACTCCGATGGGTATGAGCCAATATCGATGAAAAGGAGAGTTATAAAAACCTCAAAATCCCTACTTTACAGCTGTGTGAGCCGATCTTCAGTCAAACTTATTTTACCTCCTCTCAATCCCCATAGAAAAACACCGTTTTTTTGGTTGTCAGTCTCTAACTTTGACAACTTGCGGACCACGCTAAAAAAATTGTTGACTCAATTTGAGTAATTGCCAATACAGTTTTCTCATTTTCCTATGAAAACCTCATAAGTTCGAAAAATTGCGATGACATGGTGCAAAGTTATGAAGTTTTCAAATAAACCTGCTAACACCGATGAAATGTTCGCGAGGCTTCGCGAAATCTGGTGAAGCATTCCGCAGGCCCAAATTTGTCGTCTCATCAACATGCGAGAGCGTTGTGCAGAAGTGGTAGGCAACCCGGAGGAAATACTCGATACTAAACATGACATTCTTATGATACTTTAAATGTTAAAATTTCAAATGCTCATAACTTTGGATCAAATCATCGTAGAAACTTGTTCTTTTTTTAACTTTAAAGGAAATTTTGTGAACTTTAATGTCCTTTCCTTGAATATGGTCTACAATTTTTTTTGTACTCCGTGCAAGTTGTTAAAGTTGGACATTTTTTTCAGGCAAAAACATTTTTTTTCTATGGTGGTTTACGGGACATGAGATGTATCGAATGTGGCTTTCAGGTACACCATTCGAAAGAGGAGACTTTGATCTTTTTAAAACCCAAAATATTAATTTTGGGTCAAATGCAACCGAGTTATCAAGGTTTGAAAATTTGACATTTTTAGCCATAAAAAAAATTTTCCCCTAATTTTTTCCTCGAGTGTATTTGTAAAATATTGCATATTTGTTTTATTTTGTGCGTATATTGGGCATATTTTGGCCTTATTTCAATGCATATTGCATGCATATTTCAATCACATTACCTGCATGTAATCCTCACTCTATTTATTATGATATATCTTTTATATACCTTCGAACCCTGGTAAATACACTCAAATAATAAATTGTTACTTCATCTATGTTACATAGGCAGCAAAAATACACTTTTACTTCCTAGCTAGCGCTCAGGCAAAGAGAGAGATTTTATTATCAAATTTTGATTAAAGTAAAAAAATTCTTTTGTTATGTTAATCGGCAAAAAAATGTATTTCTAGTTGAATAAGTCCATTGTTTAGGTACATTTAAACTTCAAAGCCTCATTTCTATGCAATTTTTTCAAACAAGTCACAATCTCTATTTATCTACCAATGTTTTTTCGCGTATTTTTCCATTTCATCGTCCTTCATTGAAAGCAATTTAAATTCAATTACTACTAAATATGATTTTCCACTCATCCTCAACCTTTTTCAATTTATATTCAGATTACATCAGATATTATTTTTTTGTATATACGATTAACTAATGATTGCATTGTTTATTTTTCTCAGGGGTGTAACACAGCTATTAATTGATGAGACTCGAGCGCACACTGAAATGCAAATGTTGACGGATCTACAACGACTACAAGCACAAGGAGCTGATCTAGAGAGCTATGACCACCAAGGAGCCACACCTGTAAGTTTCAACTCCTACATCAAGTGGCGATTCCTCATATTTTGTTCTCCTGAATTTTCCTTCAACCTTGTAATCCGGTACCACGCTCGATATGATTAAAGAAAAACTTTGAAAAAATGCTATTGAGATTTGCTTGAATTTTTTTTTCATCTGTCCTTCCCCTATGGCTTTTATTTAGATACGTGACATGCGCTGAATTAAATGAAAAAAATATTGAGAACAGAGATAGTCGTTTCAGACTAACAATAAGAATATTTAAAATGTTGCAAACAAAATTTATTCTAAATTATAAACGAAGTTTTAACTAATTTTTGATAGACACTTTAAATTTCGATATATAGGTACCTACTTACTTACTGCAATATCAAGATACATCGTCAAGAAAGTAATGAAAGTATTACTGTAGTTACCTACCTTTTCAGCTCGTAATTATTTGAAAATTTTTCTCCAATATTTAATTGATTAATGATCATTTGCACCGCTTCCACTTACCTTTTAAGTGTCACAAAAATGAAAAATATCGAACTGACTCAATGACAGCAATGTTATTTCTACATTTGACCAATTGATTTTGATTCGATATTGTACAAAAAGAGTAGGGTATGGCGGGAGGTCTTGTGCTGGCCACATCAGATTTTATATGTTTATTAACATTTTCCAGAAGAACAAGTGAGAAAAGTATAATTTATTTTTCATATTTTCTTGGTTTTCAGTGTTTCGACAAGTGTTATTAATAGTGAGGAGATTGGGCATAGAACTTGATCACTATGCTAAAGATGTGTGGTTCAGAATTGCTTGTGATCAGCTTCTAGAGGAGGCGGTCCTATCAGTCAAACAAATGCATTCAATAAATATATTTTTATTAAAATTAGCTAAAATTTGCCAACGCAGTCGATAATAACTCACTGGTTACTACTATAGTAATAGAATTAATTGTTAAGAACATTATTTAATTTTATAGTTTACACACAGTCCCACAGATTATCAATTTATAGTTGCTTGATTTTATATTTCGTATCCCGTAATTGTTGGCTTTTCCCCTAATAAATCATTCAAATTCATAGACTCTCTTCCTAAAAATTTTGATGGCAATATTAAAATATTTAAAGTGTGTTTTCAACTTTAACTTTAAAACATCTTATTGACATTTGGTAAACTTTTAAACATCTAAACTTCCAATCCCTTGTTTCTGAACTTGCAAACAAACGTCAAACAACTAAACAAATAAAAAGCTTTTTCTAGATTTATTTTTAGTAAGTAAAAAGCACGATGTAAAATACAAATATTTTACATCGTGGTAAAAAGTCAAAGTCGATTAATGCAATTTTTAAATTTCAAGCTGCTGCGTAATATTAAAAAAAAACGTTTTCTTACAATTTGGTATTAATTATAAGTTGTATGGATTTTTAAATGAATAAATTTAATTATAACATATTAAAATTTAAGAAAGCTTGAAAACTTTTATAGCTGTCTATTGTGTTTCATGTAACCATATTTAACCATATATTAAATTAATTTCGTCGGTATTCGCGCTTTTATGAAGTTTTTTGTTGGTACATTATGAAAAGCGCACACGCCACAGAAGCGTAACTCTTGCGGTTTGTAAAGGCTGACGAGTGAAGAATTCTGTATTCTGAACATTGTCACGAGGAAATGATTTGAATTTAAAATTAAACAGTGCTAATTTCTATACTGAATTATTGTGAATACATATAAGTGTAACCATTGTACCAATGAAAATGAGAAAAATAATATTTTGTCGCAGGAAATTTATGAAAATATAGTATTTAAAAACTGTTCAATACTAATTTGACTCACATATGTTAAAATTATCATTTTTATGAGATCAATGAAACGGTTTTTGCATTATTTTTCAGATTAATGTTTATATTAAAAATAAAATAAAAAGTTAATACCAATAAATTGAATTTGTGCTAATTGAGTTTTTATTTGTAGGTAAATCTATTTTAATTATACGAGTACATACAATTTAAACAATTTTAAATATTAACTTTTATTTCCCTTCTGTAAATTGGTTAAAATTATGGAAACAATCCTAAGTCCTGTACTCGGTCCTGTATAAAAGTAAGAAATCTGATGTGGCCAGCACAAGACCTCCCGCCATACTTACTTTATTCTTTTTACTTATTATACAAACATATTAATATATAGGTAGGTACTACTACTTCCTGAAATATATTTTAGTCATTTGATTTAAAATGCAGAAGAAGATATAAACGATATTTTACTATTGTCACTGTCATGTAATAATTATTTAAATTTTAAATTTTACCTAGTAACAAATAATGTTAAACGATTATGGACTACAAGGTACCGAAATATACTAAATTATAAGTAAGTATGTATTCGGTATTTTGTACGTTGAATATTTAAATGGTATTCATAGTACTCATTATGTGATCATGTTCAGTTGTGTTTTTAATAAAGAGAAATTAGACAATATAACAGACAGTCATACTGGGAAAAAATTAATTTAAATTTTAAATTTACCAGCCTTGCAAAAAATTCAAATCAGATCATTGACGAATTGAATTTATCTTGTACCTAACGTAATTTCCCTCAGTGCTTCAACATTTACATTTCAAATAAATCTTGCGATTCGTTACATACTTCGTCGTTACCGAATAGTTGTCGAACTCAAAATCGATAGTTTTCATTGATATGTAAAGCAGGGGGTCCAAGTAATACCTAGAAACCACTGACTCGAATTTAACCGGATTACTTAGTTGATAAACATAATTTGCATCAGTGCAGTCAACAATACAATGACAGAGGAAATCGGTGACGTTATTTAGTTGATTTGGCACACACAACCAATAACCAATATTATCGTGCGGAAATCGGTGTGCGCGCGCACGTGTGTGTGGGTGAGTATGTTTGTGAGTTCATGGCGCCGTGTTTTACAATGTTTTCGGAAACGATAACTCAAAAAATATCAAACATTAAAATTCCAAATTTTATATTTAAGGTTTTATACAAATCTTAATAACCCAATATAATTTTGGATTCGATCTACAAACCGAAAAGAGTACCTACCATTATAAATATATTTCGATAAATAATTAATTTAAGACAAAAAATTTCATTTTGAATGAAAAATTATGTGATTATTATATACAATCGGTATTTTATAGAGTTCTGATATTATTTAAGAATAATTAAAGTAGTAATAATATACTTATTATAATTTAGTATTTCGGTTAGTCCATGAGTTGATTTAATTGATTATGATATGACAGTATATATTGTAGTAGTAGAATAGAGTAAGTCCGTCGGGGTTTTGTGCTGGCAACACCAGATTCTTTTTTCAATGTTTTTTTTAATCAAAGATATTTTCAGATTAGTTTTATTTTGTTGCAACTGTTAATTATGTTCAAATATAGATTAATCTAATTAAAATACCCAACATTAAACATATAAAACAGAACTCATCGTTTTATAATACGAAACACCCATTTTTTAACGTCGGTTCGTCAGACCGCTGTTAGCTTCCATGGTCTTATCAAACCATGTTAGCTGCGAAAGGTTAAGCTTACTTATAATTTATTATATCTACAATTTATGGGTTGTACAATGTTGTTTAATAAAAAAATTGTTACTATGGCGATTTTAAACAAGCAAAGTAACAGATTACTCACTGCACTAGGGACTTTGCTCAAAATTATACCCACTAGTGGGTAATTGTAATTAAAATTTGTGGCTTTGCAATCAAAAGAAAAAAAATTGGGAAATATTCTATAAAAGAATTTTCAGCCCCAGAAAGTACGCTATTAGTCAACACAGTTGCTTGTATATCATCTTCTGTTCAATTGTATATAACTTTTTCTTCTCTTCTTCTCTTTATTGAAGACGGTCGAACATCGTCTCTAGGTTCTTCTTCGTCTCTTCCTTCAACAATAACTTCATGAGTTGAACTTGTAAATGTTTTTTCTTGTTCATCGTCGAAGTCGAGTGCAAGTATTTGTATCCGAATTATCGGAACAATCTGATAAATTAGGTTCCTTCGGAACAATAGTTGCAGTATTTGAGTTTTTTCTTCCATAAAATGATGCGCAATTTATAGATTCCATCTGAAATAAAATGGTACCACAACTGACAATGTTGCTAGACGGCTACGTAATTTTTGGATAGCAATAACGTGTTCAGTATTGCCGTTATTGTAATGATTCACCATGCATTAGTACAACAATACATCACAGTTTTGAAAATTCACAAAATGTCAAAATATATTCAAGTCTTCTTACCTTTTTTTAGTTCATCACACACCCTGTTACAATCACCAACGACACAAAAAATTAAAATTTTGTAATTTTTTTCTTAACATCTAGATGGCGAAACGTTCTCCCTTATTCTAATACATATGTAACTAATAAGTAACGTTGCCAAATAGTGGATAACTTTGTTAGATTTCGAAAAATAATTCAATTCAAGACAGTGTAGTTGTGCAGCTACAATTCGAGATACTACAGGGTTAAATTACTAAAATTAGATTCAGATTTTCCGTGGTAAATGTCTAGGGTAAAGGAGGGTAAGAGTACGCACTTTTTCTTTCCTTGTTTGTAAAATATTTGTTTTACAAAAAATATGTATCAAATAAGAAAATATAAATATGGCTTATACATTTACCAACACAATTTAATTTATTCGAACTTGATTTGTTTATTAGCATTTTTAATATTAATAAAAGAACAAAAAATGAGAAATCAGTACTCTTAGACGCACATGATTCTAGTATGCGGATTATTCTGGTACACATTTATCGCATTTAAATATATTTCCTGTCCAGAACGCAGAACATGTGATGCAAATTTTATGCCACCAAAGTTTACATAATTTGCATTGTTGTATGCAGCCCATTTCTGGGGGATCCTTGTATTTTTCTTCACATCCAGGTCAATAATAATCATTACTGTTTCCAGCGCATTGTAATTTAATTTCGTAGGGTGATAAAGTTAAGATTTCTGAACGTTTTCTTTTGCTTTTTCTTTTAGTTTCATATGAGGATTTTGGAATAGGTATGATTTTCGATGCGTACACCTAGATTTAAGTTTCTTGCGTACTCTTGGATTTTTGGTACATTTTATTTTATATTTGTTTATATACTACAACATTATATGTCGCTACAATCGCTATTGCGTACTATTAAAACAACAAAGTTTGGACTTACCTCTCAACAAGAAAAATAATGCATATGTCAAGATAAATTTAATTGACATCACTTTTTAAATAACCAAAAATACTACTAGAGTAGATGAAATTTTAGTTTTTTGTCTAACTTATAAATTTCCTACCTTAGAATGAAGATTTTTGGTACACAAAATGAACCAACCACTACACTGCTGGCTAAATGATATTTACTGTTCCGAGATATTGACTCTGCGTACTCTTTAGAATGCGCGTACTCTTACCCTCCTTTACCCTATCGTTTGTTCGTAAGAACGTTTTTATACACAGAGAAGAACCTTTTATAATTTGCTAGTGAACCACGGCATTCTATGCTTATTGCGCGGTAACATCACTGCATGTTAGCCTCAGTGGTGAAAATAGGCCGGTACAGTCCGGTACGCCGTACCAATAAGAAAAATAGTGCCGGTACGGAGTACATGAAAATTTAACAAATAAGTTTAATTTTAACAATTATTTTTAAAATAATCTGCTTATTTGCTGTCGATGGAAATCTCGGTACCTTACCTAGCAAAATATGTAAAGATGAATTAAATGTAAAATTTACTTCAACAAGAGGGTAAATATTTCTCATCAATGAGTTTATTTTCAAATTTCCACATTTTTTGGGAACACTAGGGAAAAAATTAATATCTTAAAAAAATTAGCGTACCGGTACCCTGTTTGGCCCACGGTATTCAAAATTTATATTATTGGTACTTTTGAATACAAAAAAAATAACATTATATACTGCCGCTTTATTGAAAATTATCATTTACCCTTTACAACTCTTATGACACTCCAGACTCCACCACATACCTACCTCTTCTTCTGAAACAAGTACGAACCAGATATTTTTTGTAAATCTGAATAATAATGACTATCTGTATATTTTCAGCTACATATTGCCGCAGCGAACGGCTACGTTAGCGTGGTAGAATTTCTCCTGGACCAACATGTGGCTACCGATGTCAAAGATCGGGACGATTGGCAACCTGCCCACGCAGCCGCTTGTTGGGGTCATGTAAGTAATTTTCATATAAATAGGTATTTAATTACGAAATGTTTTCAATTTTGCTCAACTTTAATGAGCCGAAAAAAATACAATCCAAATTTCAAAATGTTATTTATTTTTCTGTGAGAAACAATAGGTATTTGTATAAGTTTTGAAAATATAATTTTGTCGAACGCGAACGAAAATTGCAGCCCGGGCCCGAGCGAAGGGAGGGTTGCAATCGTTTAAGTTCGACAACATATTTTCAATACGTCTTATACTCGTACACACTATTTTTGTACTCCTGCAAAACAAGAAAGTTAAAAAATACAAAAATAACCTTTGATTTATTGACATTTACTGTCAAAATTTTTAAATTTTTGTAAAATATCTATGTTGTTGCGAAAACAATGAACATTAAAAAAAAAGCAAAACTGTGTTGCAAAGTGTCCGAAAATATGCGACAATAGTTATTTTTCTACGCCTGCTTCTGAAAGTTCATGTTTCTACATTGTTTTTAATGTTGAAAGCAGCTGTTTGTCGCAAATGTGTTGCAAAGTATATAAGTGCACTTTGCAACACAGTTTTTCTTTTTTCTTTAATGTCCATTGTTTTCGCAACAACATATATTTCACAAAAAATTTACAGTAATTCTGTGGAATCGAATGCTTGAAACCGGAAGTTCATATTTTTATCTGTTAGAGAGTTACAGCCATTTTTATATATTATGAAACAAAGTAATGTCATAATTAAGTTATTAAAAAGCGCTCCGCTTTTCTCTGTTTATAACTAAACTATTGATCAGAAAAAACATTTTGAACCCATATTATAGGAATTTTTCTCTAGTATTTAATTTTTTTTTTCTGTCATGCCAAAAAATAGTTATAAAAAAAACAGAGAATAAATATGATTTTTTAACTTTTTTAGTAAGAAAAAGATATGCCCGGCAAAAATTTGAGGTGGAAAACTTCTGATTCGTGTCCAGCATCCCAAAAAAACATAAAAATACAGAAAATCAAAATTCTCTCAAATCTTTCGAGGTAACGCCAATTTTTGAGCTCTATTGTCTGGACTAGTTCGTTCTACCAGAAATAAAATGAACCATTTTATCTAATTTAAAATAACATATTTTTATATTTTGACTATTCAAATGAAATACCTACGGTTTAATGATATTTAAATGGAGGTATATAAATTTTTGTAAAGTACGTAGGTGCATACCTCTGTTTAGGAAAATTAATTAATTTTTTAATGTTATTATTACTTCTATAAACTATTAATTCTATTTTGTATACATCTGCCTTACGCAAATTAATCAGTAGTTTAGATTAACCTATTGTCAACTAAACATCAATTTTAACCCGACTTCGTGCAATAGGCCAGTACAAAATTAATTTACATATTTTTAAAAATAAGGAGTACAATTTAAAAAAATTCTTTAATGCATCAACTAAATTAATTAGGTATTGTCATAAAATTGACGTTAATAAAACCATCAAACGAAATATTTGCATGGCAGCGGAGATTTTTCAATTTTTGCGATTTTATACTCTGATTCGTCTAATGACAAACTAGCGAACTTGTCTAGTAGTTATAACAAGATTATGGTCACAGGTACATGGATTCAGCAAGGTTATCCCTACACAATGCAAACGATAATATCTTCATAACTCTCATTTAACAGTAAATTCCTGGAAAAATTTATGGTGGCAGCATATGAAAATCAACTTGTTATCACTACTTGAACAGCCATTTTATGCGGATTGCAGCGCTTCTACATTTCGATTTTTACGTCTATTGATATTGATTGGTACTTATGTATCGCTGACATGTAAACACCATATTGTTTTATTTTCTTGCCGTTATATAATCAGTTGTATTATATAGAAATGAAAAAAAAATGCGCTTATATTAATTTTGTGTTTATTTTTAGCTGGAAGTTTTGGAAATGTTAGTGCATTCCGGAGCAGATCTAAACGCAAAAAATAAGCACGATGAGACTCCAGCAGGTAATTTTATTTCTACCCTTAATTCTAATTTTGATATGGTAGTCTATATACAGAATGTCTCTGTACTTCGGGAAAAAAATTAAAGGGTATACAGGGTGTTCATTTTAAGTGGCGCACCATTGCTAACTCGAGAACTATAATAGCTACGAAGTTGGTTAAATTAGCAAACAATTTATATTTTATATGACTACTTTAATGAACGAAACAAATTTTATTTTAGACCAGTGGTTCTCAAACTACGGGATGCAACTTTCTTATATCAAATGGGGATCTATTTTTTTATTCGCTTATTCGATGCAGTATTTTTTTCTGAATTCAACGAGATATAAGTTTCATACCCTGGCATAACAAAAACATGAGAAAAACGCTATTGAAAATTATGATAATTTAATTAAAATCTGATTGTTATAAGAGTGCTATGGAAGAAAACAATTGAATATTTGTTTCATATCAATTGTTATTTATTAATGAAAAAGATTCTTTGATTTTAATCAGGAGATCAGGACCGCTACTGAGTGAATGAGTTCAGGGTACTAAGTACTCAGTAGGGTGTAAGGTGGTGGTAACTACGGACACGTGTTTCGACCTTATTTGGTCTGATCAGTGTAGTATACTAGAATCTTTTACACTAACAATTAATATGAAACAAAATATTCAATTGTTTTCTTCCATAACACTAACTAACAATAGATTTTAATTAAATTATCATAATTTTCAATAGCGTTTTTCTCATGTTTTTGTTATGCCAGGGTATGAAACTAATATCTCGTTGAATTCAGAAAAAAATACTGAATCGAATAAGCAAATAAAAAAAATAGGTCCCTATTTGAAATAAGAAAGTTGCACCCCGTAGTTTGAGAACCACTGGTTTAAATTTTTTTTTGTTTCGTTCATTAAAGTAGTCATATAAAATAGAAATTGTTTGCTAATTTAACCAACTTCGTAGCTCTTATAGTTCTGGAGTTAGCAATGGTGCGCCACTTAAAATGAACACCCTGTATACTATAAGACGTACTGATCATGGAACAAAAAGATTTTTTTTTAAATTCGCAAAATAATTTGCATGGTATTTAAAGGTAACATTTTGTTAGCCACTGGTTGATAGCTATTTTTAATGATGTTATTTAAATATACTAATAATACAAGTAGTAATTGTTTACACAATGCCAAATAAATGTCTGATGTTGTGTAATTAAAAATTATGTTTCTTTTAATAAAGTACGCTGTTTCAGTGGTTCTAAAAATGTTCATTTCTAGTAAACCACCCTTAATTTTGCGAATTTAAAAAAAAATCTTTTTGTTCCATGATCAGTACGTCTTACAGTATATACCCTTTAATTTTTTTCCCGAAGTACAGAGACACCCTGTTTATTGGATCACTGTCAGTTATCGATATATTCTATCGACGCTTGCAGAGTAAAGTCATGCGAGACAAGATTTACAAAATATTAAACATAACATAATTAATAACTATCTATTTTTTCATTTATAATTAAAATGTTAAAAATATTTTTTGTTTCTAAGAAAAGTGTTTTGTGATATTTCGATAATGCGCTCTAGAAAAAAAATTCTACCAAACTATTAAAATGTGACGGAAAAGATATTGAGATATTCCTTCAAATAGAACTCTCTAAAAATCCTGTTTTCTTTATAAAGGTACTTCTAGATAATTTATTATTATTATTGCAACATTTCTATTGCTTATTTAAATTAAATATAGTATCAATATCGTGATTTGTTCTATATAATGGGATATTCATGTTGTAATTAACACAAGTATAATAATTATTAGCATTGTTATGCAATATTAGAAACTATAACTCAAGTTTTCATTGAAATAATATTAAATAAGTAACCTGGTTATCCACTTAAAATTTAAATTATTTTTTACATAATATCAAAAACAGAGAATCTGTTGAAATGTTTTGTAACACTTTATATTAATATTAAAATAATTAATTAACCGAGAACTGCAAGGCAAAATATTGTTTTAACTCTGACACTAATATTGTGAAATTGTAGAATGAAAAATATATTTAAAATAATATATTTTAATTTTTCAAAAAATAATGAAATAATTTTATAAATATCTAACGTATTAATTAATATTGTGACATTTTAATCATAAAAGTTTTTATATTATTATAATGAAATAACACATGGAAAATATTTTTTTTCTAAATTAAAAATAACTAACTATAAATACTGTATGCAGATATTGAATTATTTTTGCTGCTTGCAGTTAAGAATCAAAAGTAAAATTTAAATACCTATATGAAATTATGGTATTAAAAGAAAATTACATAGTCGTAATTTAAATCATCAATGATATTTGTTTTAGGCGTACATACAAGGTATTTCTATATTTCTACACGCAACTTTATTGTATAATTTGATAGGTATACTAATAACAGAAAAAAAATTAAATTCGCAAAAGTAAGGCCAGTGAAAATATTAATTACATTGTTTTGAACGTCCATTTAACTGTTTATTTATTATGCTATTATATATATATATATATATATATATATATATATATATATATATATATATATATATATATATATATATATATATATATATATATAATAAAATTATAAATACTATCAAACTATCGTATCTACAAATAGACACTTCTTATGTAATAATGTATAAATAAACAGTTAAATGGACTTTGAAACCAGTGGCACAAAAATTTTCACTACCTACCGTTATTTTTGTAAATTTTGAAAAAATCCTTTTTTTCCTAAAATCAGTATAATATCAAATTATATTACCTATGAAAGTTTCGTGCAGAGGTGTATAATAGAAACATTCTGTATTTGTCTTATTATGACGATGGCGACGGGGGTTTACAGAAATATGGAATCTCGTTACATTGTTTCAAATTAAAATGTTCACAAATATAAAAATTTTAAAATATTAAGTAATAAATTGTTAACTAAATATATTTTTTATACGTAGTATATTGTTGTAATCAAAATTTAGCGCAATGAACATACCTATATATGTAAAAATATACAGTCTTTCATTTGAAATAACGTAATAATTGATACATTAAAAGAAGCTTTTTAGCATACACACGTCTAAAATTGCTTTAATAGTTATTAGACTAGTTCTATCTCTGTGAACTGGGTATTATATGATGAAACGATGATCGACTGTTTGTTTAGAACTGGTTGACAAAAAAATGGTCGAGAATCAGTCTGATATATTTGATTTATTGCTCAAATGCCGACGTTTCGACTATACAATAGTCTTCTTGAGGGTTATGAGACGGTTACATACATATAAAAAATAACAATTTTACATTTATATAATTGTGTATAAGTGTAAAATTGTTATTTTACACATACACATAAATAATAATAATTTTACACTTATACACAATTATGTGTAAAATTGTTATTTTTTATGTGTATGTAACCGTCTCATAGCCCTGAAGAAGACTATTGTATAGTCGAAACGTCGGCATTTGAGCTATAAATCAAATATATCAGACTGATACCCGACCATTTTTTTGTCAACCAATCCGGTATTATAGTTTTCATTTTTAAATCAGTTCACTAATTTCTTCTCATTTGCTAGGGTAACTCTGTTTATAGTATCACTGAGTATCAACGATAGCACTAAGATACTTCAAATTATTTTATATATCTAAGAGAAATTCACGTTATTTAAGTAATATGTGAAGGAATAAGGATCAATAATTTATTTTTTGGCATGTACCTATCATATACGATAGGTGCATATTATCTTTTTCATGTGATCAACATATCTATTACATAATACTACTTTAATAAATTTATTATTATAATAATTATAAACATATTTAATAAATAGAATATAAGTTTCAGCATAATTCCTACCTCTATTTTTAAAATTAGTAAATTAAATTAGCATCCAAAATATAAGACCTAACTACCCTTATCTACTATGTTCATGTTCAAAAAATTCAATATTTCTCACATGATTAATAATACTAACAAATCAATAATAGTACCTACGATTTCAGTAACAAGTAACTACTAGTTCATTATAATATTATCACTCTAAGTAATAGTAAAATTGAATAATAGCTAATCTAATTTTATAGACATTTGTGAAGACCCAGATCTCCGTGAACGCATCATCCAACTCAAATCGGAACAAGAAAGCAAACGGCAAGCCGAGGCACAACGTCGAAGAGTTCGAAGGTCGCAGAGCAACACCAGAGCGCAGTCTGTGAGGAGGACATCACTTAGAGATAAAACCCTTACCACGAAGAAAGACACCGTGGAGGAAGCCAGGTTTAGACTTCAAGCTCAGGAGGTCACCAAGACAACAAGAACGGTAATCAAATTGGAATGAGAGTTTTTATTATGTAAAGAGGGTTGGAATTTAAATGAATGATTTTTATTTTCGTGATCATAAAATGCGCAACATAAAATATTTAAGGGCATCTTTAAATCGATTAATAAAGTTAAAAATTATGATAGAATTATAAATTTTAAATATACATAGGCGCAACTTAGCTTAGTTCCCCTCTCCCAAATAAAAATTGCCCCCTCAAAATAATTTTCCTAAAATACAATATTTGGAGTACATACTGCCAGATTTAAGGTAAAGTAAATGTTATTTTTAAAAATTTGTGTAATATTTGGCAATTTTAACTAATAATCTCCATGTGCATTATTTATTTCTGGAAATAAATAGAAACCTGAAATATTGGCTAATTGTGTATTTAACATTTGTTAATGTATATTATTTACCTTATTGATTGTGTATTTTATACTCAAAAAGAAAATTTAGCCAATTTTTAATGTGACAGAGAAATTTCCACTTATTAATTAACTCAAGCTAGAAGTACCTACCTAAATAATTTCAAAAAAAAAATTAAGTTACAAATATTGTAATCAATTCTTTCATTGGCTGTTATTTGTTGTAATAACAATTTGTTGATGATTTATACACCAAGTCAGATACATGAATGTTTATTCAAGAGAAGAAAGTTTAGCCCCCGAGCCCGAAGGCGAGTGGGATAATTTCTTCGAGTGAATAAACATTCGTATCTCACGTGGTTTATACAATATTTTATTCAATTTTGACGAAATTATTTCAAATATATGAATTATAAATTTATTTTAACATAACAAAAAAAAACTAATCAAAGTAGTCGTCAGTGGCAAGTTGTCATTGTTTTTATGCATTTTTGACGTTAATAATAACAGTTTAAAACGTCAGAGTGATTTAAAAATGTGTTGGGTGATTTAAAAAAAATTTAATTAACTTGTGAAATAAATAAGTAGTTGTTTAAAGTTGTTGCTATGGAGTTAATAATAGCTGTTTACAACGCCAAAATTGAATAAAAATAATAAAAGCTTAATAATTTAAACAAAATTTGATATGGCCAGCACACGACGTCTCGTCTAATTCTTCTTATTCTACTACTCTAATAAATAGTTTAACTTTTAATAGTTACATGTAAACCAAAATGCAAGCAAGATGTCAACTGTAATGTTACTGTCATAATAATTCAAATTTTGTGTAGAACCAAATTTCATATCATGGACATCAAGATACTGGAATTTCAAAAAATAGAATATTAGTTGCACTTTACGTTATTGTTAAATACTACCAGATTCAGCAAATTGTATTTAAAATGAATTGTGCCCATAGATAATTATATTATCTTTTATTTTTAATTGCAAAAAATGTCATAAATAAATAATGTACCAATATGTGTATTTAAGGAAAACTATATCAAGCTTCAAAAAGTACTACCTACTTCAGATATGCGGATTTCTAACAAAATCTAATTCGGTGTTAAGATCCTTATTAAAACCTTAAATATGAAATTTGATTATATAAACGATTTGATACTTTTTAAGTTATCGTGGATGAAAAATCGTCAGTCCATACATACATACGTCTATACGCACGCACACACAGACATCATCGTGAAAATAGTAAATTCGTATTCGAGGTAAAAACAATTTTTTTAAACTATTTTTACAGAGTTGCGCCTATGTAAATACATATAGCAACACAGTCTAGCTGTCTAATTTGTAAAAGTTTCCTATAAGTCATACCATAATCCAACTTATAGATTTTGGGTTTATATGCTTAAAGGCAAATTTTTATTGTATTTACTTTTTAATTCTCCAAATATGGATTCTATATTTAAATGACAATTATTATAATATGTTAAATAAATAAATACTGAAAATAATTTATAGCAACAAAACCCGGAACATAAAATACAGGTGCGTATGTTATAATGAAAAACAATTATAACTTCACCTCCAAGTAGCTGATGGTAGCCACGTTTGCTTACATAACTGCACCAGCCTTATTAGTACGCATATATTTAATTATGTTATTTAACTGTTGCATACAGTAGACAGTACTGACAGTATCTTTTTTAAATCACTTAACAGTATTGACAAATTAAAAAATCAACAATAGAACCAGGGAATATCAAAGATATATTATTTATAAATCTACAACATTAAATCAAAAAAAGTTTGGTGATATTGTACAAACAATAAGTCTAATATTCGATAAATTCGAACTACATTCGGCGTTAGCTTAATAATATACCGACTGAAACTATAATGGCAATAAATTTTTTATACCTATTCAATAAAAAGAAACCCTCTAGAACCTGAGGAAAAGACATTCAATTTTATTTCTTGTATTAGAATAAATGAATATTAGTCATGAATTCTAGAAGATCCCATAAAATAAAAATAAAATGAAAGTATACAGAATATCCCGAACAACGTGTATAACTTGTGTATCCTGATATCTCATTAAATGAAATAAAAAGTCAAAGTCGGGATAATTAGACAAGACAAATAATGTTAATTTGGTATATTTTTTTTACTTGGCACTTTTCTTGTATAAAAGAAGAGTCGACTTTGGTTTTTACATATTATGTACTGACACAAAATTTTACTTTATTGTTATTGATACTAACATGTTTTTATTTGTAGGTAGTAACACATTATCTGAAACAATATACAAAAAATAATTGTCTACTTGAACATATATTTCTTCATTTAATTATTTACAATATTATCCATGTCCATATTTAGCATCATTTATGCATTTTCAAAAACACGACATAATTTAGATAGCCTACTATGTCAACTTTCCTAATTAACTGACTTGGTAGTTTTTACGCTTCTAAAGATACACATACAAACTTTTATGGTTACACGTTTTTTGAGACTCATTTTGTATATTTTAAGATATAGGTAGTGAAACTGAAAAGTATTTACTAAATGAAATCTATAATTAATTTTATTATTAATAGTTGAACCGAATAATAACAATCTCACACGCAATTAATCGCTTACTAATATTAAACGTCTGTTTGCTATTATCACGTTAGCCTTGTAATTAAAAACAAAAGAATGTGAATAATGGTATTCTTTCCTATCAATGAGCATATGGGATATTAAGCAACAAGACCATCATTGACGTTATGAAAGTGTAAATTCAAGACATGCAACTTAGCCGGCCTTTGCTAGCTTTACTTCTCATTTATGGGTTCATTTTAAACAAAATTGTTGGAGAGAAATTAACAGTATTGTTGTTCGATTAGGCGGTGGTAGCTTCCAGTCGATTCGCGGCTGTTTTCAAGTCACTTTCGTTTGTCATGAAGAGTGCTGTGTTTGTGTTTTGTAATTATTGGTGGTGATTAGTGAATTATTTTCAAAATGAAAAGGAAATCGAAATGTTTGCTCGTTTCGTATAAAGTAAGCTGTTTTTATTTTAACTGGAATTTTATCTGGATAAAACAACAACATTAATAAACAATAAATTGTTATTTTATTACAATCGTTTTATGCAATATTTGGTATCAAATAGTTAAAAATACACCTATGTTAACTTTTATAATTTGTATTATGTACTTTCATTTTAAATTGTTCTAAAAAATATCTTACTTAATTATATATTTGAAAATGTGAAGGGGTACAATTATTTGAGGAAAGTTTATAATTTTCATTAGTAATTACCCGCAATTAATACTAAAACACAGGTGGTAAATACTTATTATTAATTAATTTTTAACTTCCTTGGAATTAATATTTTAATACCTATATAAAGTGAAGAGAAAATAAAATTAATTCACTTGCCAGGTGCCCGTTTTCAAAAGTTCCTTAAGTAGTCATGGTACGTCTACCTACATGATCTGCCTGTAAACAAACATTCGTGCAACAAAAATAAATTAATATTTAAAAACAAAAAATATAATATACAATGTTTTGTGTTTGTTATTATTTGTGAAAAATGCAACGTTTATTTTTTCGTCTTTTATTATTTACCTACACGAAAAGGTTCTTATTTGACAATTCATTTTAACATAAAAATCGGACCTAAATCATTAAATTAGCAAATTAGTTTTCCCAAGTCAATATTTTAAAATTAATTTTTATACAAAATTTTTGTAACGAATCAAGATAGTGAATAAAATTATTTCTCTAATTCTATAACAACGAAAATGAATTTTAAATGTTATTCCAATTGCACACATTTTATGTTTAGCCATGAATTTTGAACGAATTAACAACAATTGCATTATTTTTATTACAATTTTGATTATGGACTAAATAAAACTTAAAATTTAATCATATTTTTAGTCTACTTTGTTTTAAATTTACATATTTAGATAAAAATAGTATGCTTTGTAGTCTGCAATGTGATAAAAGATTATTTTTCTTTAAATATAGAAATAATTTTATGATGAATCGCTTATAGCGGTTTTTTATGCTATACCCAGTATAAAAAGTATAATCTTAAATAATGTATAATTTTTTGTCCTAGGGCTTTGATAATCCTGATGCAGTGCAGCCACCTGAGCAGCAAAACTCCCTACCATCTCTGCCGCCCGCGGAGGGCGACTACGACAAAACCATTGCCAACCCTGAAAACCGAAAAGCTCCAGAGGGCAAAGACAACGATTCAATTCTCGAAGAAATCAAAGATGATCAGAACGAAACTACCTATACAACGGACGCGAACGGTAAAATTAACGTCACAGTTTTTGTTACCATAAACGGGACTCTTGCAGATTTGAAGAAACAAAGGGCACAGATAAGAAACAGTAGCACGGATCTAAATAGCATCACTACGCCAGTTAGTTCTATACCTGAGTCCGACTCTGGGTTGTCCACTTCGCCATTATCTGTTAATAGGTTTACAGGAAATACGGGAGAGGTTGTTGGTGATACTAGGTCAAAAAGATGTTGTGTTATTCAATAAGAAATGTATGTATATTATAAGTTGAAAGATGTTTGATGTAGACATGAAGTTAAAGTTTAAGACAGTTATTTAGGGGGGAAAATAAACACTGAAGAAATTGAATAAAGTTCATTTTTGACATTTTATTAATTTTTTAATCTATCTAATAGAAAAATTAATGATTTGTCAAAATAAACCATTGTTTAAATTTTTCAGTGTTTATTTTTTAATTCTAAACAATCTTGGTTGTTTTAACTGTTTTTGTATTATTATTTATTGCCATTTCACCACTGTTAGTTACAATTTTAACTCTCATCCTGACTGGCCATTTTATTTAAATGTTATTAAATTTAATCCAAAGTTCACCAATTTAAATAATTCATTTTTATCAGAAAACATTTTTCGGCATTTAAAAAAAAATTGTAAGTACTTAAAGTTAAAGCATACCTACAAAATTATCTAACTCGAAGATTCCAATAGTACTCGTATTAACACCTGTAATAATTAAACTACTATTAGTTTTTTCAACATTACATCGATACTTAAAATTTATAAACAATATGTTGTTTAATTTAATATACAATATTTTTTCAATATAATATAAAAACGAGTGAAATATACAGAATTTCCAATTGCACTTTAATTTTAATCTCGATGTAATGCATGGAAATTGGAAAAAACAGTGGTGCAATTGGCCATTAAACACCAAAATAACACCAAGTAAATTTTGAAACATGCCCATGTATTATTAAATATTATTTATCGTTAAAATTTCAATACCACTATACTCTGTTCCACGAGAGATTTCATTGAAGGGACACAATTTTATGTGATTTTGTGCGTAGTGATTGGTCCTCGGACATGAGCTTATTTTAACAACTTATCTTAGCGTTATATACGTGTCTGAGAACCAATCACGTGGACTTGTATCTCTTTATTGAAATCTGCCGTGGAATAGAGTATAGAGAATATTTTCAAACATAACCCCCAGGCCAAAGTACATAACTTGTACTGTTGTTTAACTTAGATATTGCTAAAATTTAGCAACAAATATTATTAAAATTATGTGACATGTTATAGTTATTCAATATGGTTGCTTGAAAACTAGATTTTACTTTCACAGCTATTTTGAGCAGCCATGCTGAATTTTTTAGTATTATAACAAAAAGGTATTAATGCGTTTATACATTCCAGAAGTATTTCAATACTTCCTTTTTTTTCTTGTGATACAACACAACTAACAAAACGTGTAACAATTGTGTTGTAATAAATCAAAATGCTATTGGTTAATATTTATTATAATAAATAAAGTAAGGCTAATATCAGAAGATACAATTTGCCTTAAACTTATTACAATTTAAAAGTGTCTTTTAAAATAAAATATTACATTAGCCCAGTAAATCAAAGTCATTAAAATATATATCAAATATATCATAAATTATGTGATAATTTAAATTTATTAACTTTAAAAACATACTTAAATTTAAAGACTGTAATATTATTAAAACTTCCTAAACTATAATATTATATTATAAATACTCATTTACTAAATTTATTACAATTTTCCGCCAAAATTCTTCCATTTTTTCGAGTATTTTTCTCACAAACAAAAGTTTCACTTTTATATTTTTATATCCAGTGAAAATGTCTAATAATCAAGAAGAAAATATATAATAACTGTTAAATTTTCTTTATTTCTTGAAGTATTACTAAGGCAGCTGTAAATATTTTTATTAATCCAGTGATTCTTTACTTTTCTTAATTATGGTTTATTTTTTATTTAATTTGTATTCAAGGTTGATAGTCACTGGTTATTCATAGTATCAGTTCAAACTACATTCCATTCAGTATTCCATTTATTTGTAAATATTATGCTTTTTGTGAAAATGTTACTGTTATATTTCACCCTGCAATAAATACTTAAAATCGAGGGTGCTACTTAAATGTTTCTTAACTCAAATATGTGCCTATTTTAATATTATGTGCAATGGTTTGCCAATTTTTTCTATTTTATTTGTAAAGTGATGAAACGAATATGATCACTGCAATAATAAATAGGTATAAATCTTTTCGCACCATATTAATAGTCTCTGTTGTAATATATGATAAATAGTATTTAAAGCACTCCATATTTTGTTACAGCCAATTAATTGTAAAATAATTATTGTACATATTTTAAGTTATAATACATAGAATGTTATAATTTAGCAGAAATTGCGTTTTATTTATTTTAATTTTAAAAGACCATAAAGCTACTGAAAATGGATTAAAGTTAATAAATTAGTAGAGTCCGTGCGTTCAGAGAAAGGACACATGGCCGCTACCGCACACGCGCAGTATGTATTATCCAACTTAAAAATATTAGCTATACCCTACGTATTTGCATGTTCTAGGTTCTAAATCATTTTGAAACCCCCTATCTTTCTGAATTGGACTCGTCCAAACAAATATTTGTTTCTGTGCAAATTCTTTCTCTGAACGCTCGGACTCAAAAACATAATAATCCATATTTTAGTTTAAATTGAATCCCAAATGTATGTTTACAAACTGGATTTGTTTCGTTAGAATTACAATAGTAATATCCATTAAAACATATTTTACATACATCTCTATTTATTAATTAGGTTCTGGAATTTTTATTGTAGTGTACTAGCTATATGATCGCCTTTTAAAATTGTTCGCACATGTTTTGTTTTATAGAAAGTCTAGAAAACCTTCAAAAATTGTACTAGACCTATAATAATTCATTTGTCGATTGGAATATATTTTTAAAAATGATGAGATAAGTACTACAATATGATGTGTTTAGGTACAGGGATGATATAGTACACTTGTGGAAAGTGACGGTTTGATACTGCCAAAGATACATAGGCCTAAAATTGGTTTTGTATGTACATAAATCCAAATATTTTATGCAGCACATGTGGTAAGCGAACTTACAAGAAGTGTGCATTAAAAGAAGTTCTGATGATCTGATGGCCGTGCACATTATGTGGTAAATATGCACTTAACACATTTCTGCATTTAAATAGATTCTAATTACGTGCACATAATTTATGTGTTAAATATACACTTAGCACATGTGTTTATTCAATGTTGGCTGCACAAAAAATTAATATAATAATTACATAAGGTAAGGTGGGGTAGGTAAGTGTGTTTCGGGAGTAAGTATGTTAGCTGGAAATATATTCTAAACCATTTAAATAAAACTATCACCAGCTATGATTTACTTGAGAAGGACTCGTGAACTACTGATGTCATGTTAAAAAAAATTAAATATTAGTTATTTCGGCGGGAAGACTCTTTTTTCTAGAACTTGTTGTAGCGTGCAAAGCATGTAGTTGGTGTGGTGAATGTTTTTTAAATCCAGTACCGTCTGTTGAAGGAGTTGTATTTTTTAAAAGTTTTATTGCATATGTAAGGTAAGAAATAATCTAATTTTAACCTATTTTATTGGTAGTTTCATTATTTATCAGTTTGTTATAAATATTTGTTGCTAGTACACACTTTCCCATCTCAAATAAATATTGACATTGAGGAAAAATTTAATAATAAACAAGCTTTATCTGAATATATGGATAAAATACATTTAGAATGTAACGATGTAGATGTTAATGATTTTATTGTTTTTGCGATAATATATTGTTTTTGTTTAATGAGCTTTAAGAGATTGTGTTTCTTTTATTTGAGAAAGTTTGTAACTTTCAAAGTTAAAGAGATACCTAATAAAAAAACTAAACAGTTACAAAAAGTTAATATTTTACACTTTTACACACTTACCTTAGAGTTAGATTTGCGTTGATTTGTACACAAAATATTAGTTGAATACACACTATCCCCATTTATCAGGGGAAGTGTGTAATATGGACATTGTTTTAAAAAAATAAATGAATATATGCTAATAGATCATCTATAAAGTTGCGCTTTTATGTATGTAAAGCCAAAAGCCATATGTATATACTGCCAAAGTTACCTTTATTATGGTAAATTAGACAAAGCCAAAAATGTATAACAATATATTTTAATAAATATAAGATTTATAAGAAATAAAAAACGCGTTCGGGTCTTATAGACCCGAACAGTGCAGCAGGGTTAATATTAGAATAATAAATAGCATTTAGTTATTCCAAATTTATGCGGAATATGATTTCGAGAACTCCTTAGTCACTTACAGGATTAATTAGTGTGTCGATCTATCTGAATAGTCCTGAGTTGGACCTGGGTACCAATCGACTGGAGCCCATGTTATTTTTTTTTTGTTATTTGGAGCATATTACACCCACCCCCTTCTCTGACTGAAGCAGTCCGAGGTTCAATCGCATCTTGTGCGAGATTGCTCTTCAGGAGCGTAGCAGCTCATACAAAAACTATAAGTGATGCACTATCAATTGCGCTAGAGCATGAAGCTGCTAAACAAGCTTCACGTAACCAAACCAGAGCGAGGAATATTGACGCTGAGAGGACCGATAACCTTGAAGATTTAAAAGAGAGAATGCGTCGAATCGTCAACGAAATGATTCCAGAAAGAAGAAAACTACGTTGCTGGAATTGTGGTGAGCCGTAATATAGTAGCCCCACATTCCATCGGTTATGTCGCATCCCTTCATCATCAAGCTAACAGCATCTATGTGGATGGTTGTATTCACGGAAGGCCACTTAAAATGTTGCTAGATACGGGTGCGACAAATACAATTATTAGACCCGACGTGGCAAAAAGAACTGGCAAGACACATCTACATCCAACCAAGTGGCGATTACGAACAGCAACAGAAGAACAAGCTACCGCTTCGGGAGAGCTGAATTTGACAATCACTATCGGGAATACCTCCTTTGAACATCGCGTGCTGGTAGCTGACGTTGAAGAAGAACTCATTCTTGGTATGGACTTCATGAAAAAACACGGATTTAAACTGGACCTCAAGAGTGGCGTAATGGTAGTCAATGAAGAAGAGCTCGTATTACATCCACGGGACGACGACGCCGTACGTGTGCTAATATCCGAAGATGTCACCCTCCCAGAGCGAAGCGAGACTATCGTAGAAGGAAGACTAGAAGGTAGTTTCTGCGAGGGAAACATTGTCATGATACCAAAACTGGACCTGGAGTCGTGATTGGCCCGCCATAAAATAGACACCGGAGACGCAAGACCCATCCGCCAACCAGCAAGAAGATTACCACTGGCAAATCGAGAAGAAGCGGAGCGAATAGTTGAGGACATGAAGTTGGAAGGTGTGATTGAGCCTTCAAGTAGTCCATGGGCTTCACCAGTGGTGTTAGTAAAGAAGAAGGATGGATCTACACGATTCTGCGTTGATTATCGTCAACTTAACAACGTGACGAAGAAGGACAGCTACCCGCTACCCCGAATAGACGATACACTGGACACTTTGGCTGAATCAAAGATTTTCTCCGCGTTGGATTTAAAAAGCGGTTACTGGCAAGTCAATTTGGAACCAAAGGATAAAAAGAAGACAGCCTTCACCATCGGCACAGGACTTTGGCAATTTACTGTTATGCCATTTGAGCTCTGCAATGCCCCTGCAACTTTCGAACGACTCATGGAAACCGTTTTAGCTGGACTATCATGGAAAACCTGTTTGGTTTACCTCGACGATATTATTGAAGTCGGGAAAACATGAAGAATTTAGAAGAGGTTTTCCAAAGATTAAGAAAGGCCAATCTGAAGCTCAGCCCGAATAAATGTCACCTATACCAGAAGGAAGTTCATTATCTTGGACACATCGTTTCCGGCAGAGGGATTGCAGTAGACTCCGAGAAAATAAAAGCTGTTGAAGACTGGCCAGTACCGCAGTACCCAGAGACAAACATGAACTTAGAAGTTTTCTTGGTTTGTGCACCTATTATCGACGATACGTACCCGGATTTGCCAATATTGCGAAACTGTTGACAAAACTTACTGAAGAAGGCCGAAGATTCATCTGGGAAACGGACTGTCAAGCCGCATTCAAACAACTGAAACATTCCTTGACAAGCGCACCTGTTTTAAGTTATCCGTTGCCAGAAGGAGAGCTCATTCTTTCCTAAATACAAGACGGACGTGAGAAGGTTATTGCCTACTTCAGCAAGACATTGTCAAAACCAGAAAGGAATTATTGTGTAACAAGGAAGGAATTATTAGCAGTCGTAAAGTCAATTGAACATTTCTACAAATGAGGTAGAAAATTACTCGAAATGCAGTCAATTATATACTTTATTCACGAATCCGACGTTTCGGCACACACTTATGCCTTCATCAATGAATGAATAAAGTAGGTATATAATTGACTGCATTTCGAGTAATTTTCTATCTCATTATCATTAACCAGTCGAGTAATTATCCTCATTCATTTTTACAAATACTTATACGGTAGAAGATTTCTTATTAGAACCGACCACGCTGCTCTAAAATGGCTACTGCAATTTAAGAATCCTGAAGGTCAAGTAGCCAGGTGGATTGAACGACTGCAGGGGTACGTTCCGATTCCATGGATAATTGTCCGGATATATTTTGTCTAGGGAATGACGTCACAGAGAAGAGTGTCTTTTGATTCTGAACGACATTATTCCCTTTGACAATACGCATGCTCTTTTAGCCCGCTGTCTCTTTTGTTAATTTGAATTTGTGACTATTATTTATCAGTGAACCATGGCGTTATTTGCAGCAATTAATTAGGATAATGAAATAGTAGATTATTTCAGAACATTTTTAAGAACGTCGCCTGAAAATAATCAAAGTAAAATAAAGAACTAGGTACTTAGAAGAAGTTATTTCAAATTAGTACGGCTGAGCATGCATACTGTCATGCTCTTTTAGCCCGCTGTCACTTTTGGTAATATGAATTTGTGACTATTATATTTATCTGTGAACCATGGCGTTATTTGCAGAAATTAATTAGGATATTGAAATATTAGGTGCTTTTAGAACATTTTTAAGAACGCTGCCTGAAAATAATCCAAGTAGAATAAAGAACTAGGTACCTACCTACTTAGAAGAAGTTATTCCAAATTATACTGAAAGAGAATTGTGTCACCAAATAAAATTATGTAAAAGAAAAACACTTCATAATTTCTATATTATCATTCATTTTTACTAAAAAAGAATGATCATTATATTGTTATGATGCAAAAACACCATAAAAATACTGCCACGTGAAACTGTTTTCAAACATAACAACTGAACTGTGCATGTCAGATAACTTTTAACTACCTCTTGGAGGTAGGTAAGATTTCATTGTCCGGACGTTCGCCTGGTAATGATTCTGAACAAAATTAAAAGTTACCTTGACAAATCTTCACTTGATTCTGAATGGTTTTGGGTAAAATATCTTGTCTGGGCAATGTCCGGATACTGAATCGGAACGTACCCCAGGAATATGACTTTGTAATTGAACATCGAGCAGGAACGAGCCATCGTAATCCGGACGCATTGTCGAGAAGACCATGTCAGGAGGAATGTAAACACTGTTGCCAAATAGAAGAAAAACATTCCATCGTTGCGAGGACAGTAGTTGACGATAGATGGCATCCAGACGAACTGCGCCAAGACCAAGAGAACGACCCGGATTTGAAAATTATACTGAATTGGAAGAATAGTGAAGAAGAGCCAGCATGGGAAAATGTTGCACCACATTCCCGGAAAGTAAAATCGTATTGGGCGCAATGGGACTCTATTGTGGTTGAAGAGGGTGTCCTGAAACGTGTGATGGAGAACACCGAAGGTACTGAGACGAAAACTCAGCTGATTGTTCCTCGGAGCCGAGTACCGGAAGTGTTGAAGGAAATCCATGATAGAACTGGAGGAGGACATTTTGGAGTCAACAGAACCGTGGAAAGATTGCGCCAACGATTTTATTGGGTGAATTGCAAAGAAGATGTTAAAGAGTGGTGCAAGAAATGTGTTGCTTGCGCTGGAAGTAACGGGCCACATAAGCGACGAAGAGCTCCAATGCGTCAATACAATGTTGGTAGTCCGTTTGAACGCATTGCGATTGATGTGGCCGGACCATTTCCAGAATCCGACGAGGGAAACAAGTACATATTAGTCGTTATGGATTACTTCACCAAGTGGGTTGAAGCTTATCCATTACCTAATCAGGAAGCCGTTACTGTCGCTGAAGTTCTGGTAAAAGAATGTATTTGCCAATTTGGAGTCCCTAGCGAACTACACTCCGATCAAGGAAGAAATTTCGAGTCTGCCCTTTTCCAAAACATCTGTAAAATAATGGGAATCAACAAAACCAGGACAACTGCACTACATCCGCAGTCCGACGGCATGGTCGAACGAATGAACAGGACTATAAAAAACGATATTTATCAAAGGTTGTCTCTAACCATCAAAGAGACTGGGACCGACATCTGCATCTGTTCCTGATGGCTTATCGTTCATCCGTACACGAGACGACAGGGCAGACACCTGCTAACATCTTATTTGGACGTGAGTTATGGTTACCATGCGACCTGGTATTCGGCAGCAAACCTGGAGAAGATCTGACTGGGGAGGATTATGTGAACCGTGGACTGTCACTTCTTCAAGACATCCGGGTGCATCAAGGGTGATGCATGTAGATTTCGTCATCAAGGACTGTTCCGGGACGAAACAGTCTTAAGGAGGGAGCAATGTAACGAGCGGCGCCTGGGTGGTGGCGACCAAGCGACCGGCACGGACCAGTGCGCAAAGTCTAGCCGGCGTGCTATTGTGTTGATGGCGCCAGAAGGGGATAACTCATCGGGTCACGCGATACGGTAATAAAATTTAATGACTTTCTGAAAGGATTCTATGGAATCTTCTAGAATTACCAGCTGTGGATATATAAACCCTACCCGAGCGGACGGTGAGTCAGTCTACGTTAGAACATAAATAGAAGTCTACGTTTGAATGGAGACATAAATAGCAAATAGAACTAAATATTCATGTATTGTGAAATAAATAGTGTTTAATGTTATTTACTGGTTAAATAAATAATTATAGTGTATAAATAAATAATCGTAGTAGTGTTAAGTGTGTAAATAAATATTCTTAGTGTATAATTAGTGCTTTAAGTTTAATTAATAGTGCATGTTTATTTAATTGTCATTAACTTTTATCTTTTACTTTTTGTTACTAAACTTTTTATATAAATATTCGTGTTTTTCTGATTTTACACTTCACCTAAATAAATAAAAACGTTACAAGAATATTGCAAAAGTACATCAAATTACTTATCTAGTGAGGTAATATGTCAAATTACTTCACTTAAATGATAAGAAAAATATAATTATGATATCACTGGCATAGATAACCAAATTTACCGTTTATCTTGTTATTTAAAAAAAAACTTGCAATATTCGTTTTGATCGCATTTCGCGGGCTTTGCCGAACAAATTACGTGAATTACTGTTACGGGCAGCGCATAAAATTATTAGCGATACATAAGGGCGCAATGTATAAAGACATAATCACATTATAAAAGAATTGTAAAATTTTCTCAGTCGTCAATTTAGAATTTGAAGAAAATAAATTTGACGCAAGCGAAAAATGTCAATTTAAAAAATCTGAAGTGGCCTGCACACAACCTTCCGCCATATCTAGACTTATAAACATAAATGTACACGTATACAATCCGGTGTCCCTTTAAAATATACAAATAAAAATCTAAAATCACAGGAAAACTCTTGTGTTGAAGCCATCCTCCGTTCAATTACTACATTTAATATCTTACTTATGACTTATATGGCACTAGTATGTCAATTTGTCACCCGTCTCACCTGTCAATATTTTTTACGCAGAAACAAAAATCAACCGAACATGGATTTCAAGATTTCAACGTTTTATCTGATAGTGATAAATTTATTTTTTAAATTTTACTACAGTTCTTTAATGCTACCAGATAAAGACAATTTTTTTATAACGTAAGTTGCAAATGACTTTGCCTCTTAAACTTATTACAAATAAATACTATATTTATCCAAATTTATATAAATTTTTGACAATTATCTTTTTCAATCTTCAAAAAATATCATTTCCGGTGAAGATATTTGTATCAAAATCTAATGAGCTCTTCCTATTCGTATACAATAATTGTAAAATACCAAATATCAAAATTTTTGGGTAATTCGTATTTGAGTTATGCGACAGACGGCATCGGCCCGGACCACACACATACACACACACACGCGCACACAAACACACATACATACAGACATCATCGAGAAACTATCAAAAATGAGTTGTAAGGACCCTAACTCGTGCTCATCCACTTAAAACTCACAACCCGATTTTTTGCATGATTCCAATACCTTCCTTTGCAGGTAAGCGGAAGGTAAAAAGGAAAATAGCGCAATCTATATACCGGAAGTAGTACTTTTTAAAAATATTTCGATAAATATTTAATTTAAGACAAATTTTTAAATTTTAAATGAAAGATTATGTGATTATTACCTACAATCGGTATTTTATAAATATTTTTGTATCTGATATCATTTAGGAATAATTAAAGTATATATTTATAATTTAGTATTTCGGTATCTTGTAGTCCATGATCGATTAACATTTGTTACTACGTAAAATTTAAATGATTATGACATGACAGTGACAATAGTAAAATATGCTTTATATCTTCTTCTGCAGTTTAAGGGTGCGTTACAGATGTTTTGCAGGTTGCATAAAAATATATCAATTTTTAATAGCCATTTTCTCCGCTCCTGGTCAAAATATCTAGGCAAACAAAACATTATTGAAATTTATATTTTTTTTTCTGTTTCCTGAAATATTTTTTGTTCCAATATTGTTTACTATAAACATTAAAACAATATTTTTATTCAATATTATGCCTTATATCAATACAAAATTACTCTCAGGAAACAATATTTGCTCTAATATTCATATATCTGCAATGTTTATCTTAATTGTTACAGTAGTTTTCTCAAAAATGGCTATTAAAATGTATTCAAATTGAGTAGATTTGAGTAGCAAAGTAGTCGAAAATAGTTCATCCTTTACCATAGAGATGGCAGCTCAGTCGAAATAACTTAATTGTCACTAAATATCGGTAATATAGTTTTCGACTCTCTACCCAACAGACAGTGACAATGACACATTTGATTTGAACCGAGCTGGATAACCGATAACTACTATATTTTCTACATTAGTTATACTTTATTTTCACGAAATCTTATATTTATTCTAAGAAAAGAAATCAAAGGTCTTGATTAGGACTGATGTACAAAATTGTTCAAAATAGAGGTCGGCTATTCAGGCTTTTGTTTTTTAAAAGTAAATTTAAGGGCTAGAAAGTTGTTAAAAATTGCGGCACGCGTTCCGAATTTGTTTTTATCGAAAAAATTATAGAATCATATCGTGTTTGATACAGTGTTGTGACTGATCTAGATCACCGATCTAGCTCAATTTACGTGATCTTTGGTCTGATCTAGATCATCTTATATTTAAGGATCTTGAGTTTGATCTAGATCAAATAAATATTATCTACGATCTTAAAATAAGATTATATTTTTAGATTTTTCTACGCTATATGCAAGTTAAAGCATGAAATTGAATATTTAGCAAAAGTACGAGTTTAATATTTTTAATATTTTTTAATTTTAAACTGTAGATTAAATCGCTTGAATACTACGTATTTTCTTCTTTTTTATGTACCTAATGTAATACAACAATTACCTAAATATTTTGTCTAATATTGATCTTTTTACGATCTAAAGAAAAAAAGATCACTAATTTCTGATCTGATCTTAAAAAAAGATCCTATCGTAAAAATTGATCTAAGATCTGATCTAGATCATATTAAACTAGAAGATGTTGATCTAGATCAATTTTAAAATGATCTGTCACAACACTGGTTTGATATGAAGTTAAAGGGCTAGATAAATCATATTATTTAAAATAATGGCCGATGATTTATATTTGTTTTTATCGAAAAAATTATAAAATGATATCGAGTTTGACATCAAATTAATGAGCCAAATGAGGGCTAATTAAAATAAAATTATTTAAAGTGGTGTTCGACGATTGGCATTTGTTTTTAATAAAAAAAATTATAAAATCATATCAAGTTTAGTATCAAACTAAAGGCTAGATAAGGGCTCAATAATTAAATTATTGAAAATGGTGACCGACGATCGGCATTTGTTTTAATCAAAAAATAATAGAACTATATCGAGTTTGACATCTAATTAGAGAGCTAGGTGAGGGCGAGGGCTAATTAATAAATTTATTTAAAATTATTGCCGGCGATTGCAATTTGTTTATATAAAAAAATGTTATAATCATATTCAGTTTAATATCATATTAAAGTTCTTGATGGGAACTGATGTACTATGTTGTTCAAAATGACGTCTTTTGTTTATAGTTGGATAACCAGGATATTTATTTTATTACACATATTATCTTATTCTATTCTAAAATTGTATGGCTTAACTAAAATTTATATTGAAGAAGAAAGATGAATAATTTGAAGTTGTAATTAAATAATTATAATTTCATCATACGAAAAGATTACAATTTATTTCGGTAGAGTCTAAATGTTACAATTATTGATGCATGAAGTGCCGAATCCTCCCAAATTTAGGGTGCGCGGAGTTTGAGCCTCGCGAAGCGGGGCTCATTTCCTTTGTCCCGCGGTAGCGGGACCTAGTGTTAGAGCCGCGTAACGGGTCCTGATGCTAGTTTTACACTAAATTAACAATAACTACTCTATAACTAAAACGAAGGAGGGACTAAAATATTTCATTTTTCTTACATCTGCTAATGATAATTCAATTTCAATTTTGATTTTGAAGTTTCTTAGAATTATTTAGAAACATCTGATATTGCAATCAAATCTAACAAAAATAATTCCTATTGAAAATATTTTTAACAATTGATCGCCACACAACAATGTTTCAGAAAAATTTGTCTAATCTCCAGCAAAATTGATTCCAGGAAAATATTCTCGAATCTCGGCAATAAAAAAAATTCTAAGAAATTTGGTAATTTATGCCTCAATATAATAATAAATTTTATATAACTTATTTAGTTCTCCAGTCCAAACGAATACTTGTATATAATTTCTGTTTTTTACAAATACTCATATGTTTAAGTAGGTACATAAAAATGTAATGATGAGAGAAATTTGTAAACGTTTTCAATTGTTACGAAATAATTGTTTATGTGTACTTAACATTTGTTAAATATACAGAACTACAGAAAAAAAGTTATAAAAAATTTATTTAAAAAACAAAAAAAAACAAAAATAATAATAAAAATGTTCATTTTATTTTGTTTTATGTGTACTATGAAAACCAGATTAAGATATAAAAATGACTAATCAATATTAAATGAAGGAAAGCTTAAATTTATCGAGGATCTTGATTTTCTCCTGCGTCCCGTCACCGATGAGTTCATCAAGAATTAGGGAGAATATTCGTCATAGTAAACAGACACAAACTTCAGAACACGATTGTATAGCCCTCTATTGAGAATATTTTAAATATAGCAACGTAGTTCATAAGTATGACCGATATGTAGCAATTGTCTCTACTTTTGAAACGTGTCCTTAATATATTTGTGAGTATAGTAGCAGTAGTAGTAGTAGTAGTAGTACTAGTATAATAAGTTAAAATAATTTTTTATATTATTCTACATTTTTGTTATTATTATTAAGAAAAGTATGAACACACAAAGCGTACAAGGAAGTCATGTGGTGTCCACGTCAGATTTTTTGTATAAATATTTAAATGGGAGAGTCAACTTGACTTAGCCATTAAGGAGGTACACTCGACATTTGAAATAATGAGAGAGTTTAATGAAACTTTGCAAAATTAATCAAAACATTGTAAAAATGTTACTTGAATTTTTTCATAATTTTTCACCACGTATACGCCAACCCGACATCAACTGCCGCTACACCTAGCGGCCATTGTCAACAATACGTCACTGACACATTGCACGGCGGTGCATGCGAGTTTATATAGAATCGCGTTTATTTTAATCAAAAACGTCGCGAAATGAGTGTCCCGACCAAATCGCGACTCACGGGACAGCTCTATTATGTTCCTGGGTGTCGTAGCACGCAGTTCGACGAGCCAAAAGTGTCATTTTACCGATTTCCGAGCCGAGATTGGGAGGTTAAACGGAAGGAGCTTTGGATTGCTCGCGTTCGACGAGCGTCGTAAGTGATTTAAAACATTAATTATCATTTTCTTAAGCTAATTTAATTTGTAAATAAATATATATTACTACATAATTAATATAATATCTAATTCACATAATTTCTAATAACCTACATTTGAATAAAATGTAAAAGATATAGGATACATGAAATATGACGTGCAATTAGTTAATTAAATATGTAAATTATAACCGATGTTTGTAATTTTAAACTTATAATTAATAAATTAAACGTTTTAAATATTATTTATTAAAAACAAATTGTTTTCTATAGAACTGGAAAAGATGCCTGGGTTCCATCGAAGTACTCCACAATTTGTAGTAAACATTTTGTTGGGGGCGAAAGGAAAGAAAACTACAATCCTACGATATTCCCATGGAAGCCAGAGACATCAGCAGCTGTAGCTCGTGGGGAAATTGCAATTTAATTTAATACTCAATTATTACATCTGGCAAACTTATATGTGACCCTACCCTAGAAGCACATACTTGTTTTTGATACTTTAAGCACAATCTAGAAAAATATTTATTATAATGATTTTTTTGGTGTTTAGATATGATATTGTAAGATTAAAAATTGAAACTGAGTTGTGGTTAACATTATACGTTAATAGTACTACTTATTTGCAGGGACTACTTTATTTCTGAGCCACTCTGTGCTTCTAAGATTAATTAAGAAGCAATAGTTAAACATGCACGCGTTTTATTACAAACATGTGCACAAAAGTAATTTTATTGCATAGAATAATTTTATGAATGCATTAGAAAACCAATAGATGCTAGAAAATACTACTAGATACCACCAAAAAAAATTATACGACTCATTATCATTTACTAGGTACTAATACTACATATTTATGATCAAAACCTTACTCATTTATTATCGCAAATCGTAATTGAATATTTACGTACATTATGATTGAGGCAGCTTTTCCATGTTCGTTCGATTAGTCATTATCTGTTCAGACAGTTTTTAATAATTGTTAACATTTTATTATTTTTATACATATATCTCTATCGATGGCTTATAAAGCTTAGTTTTTGTTCTAGTGGTCAATGCACCAGGAGTTTCTCGCAAAACAGTTCCTTTAATTTTGCTGGAACTGTCCGTTTTTATTTCGTGCACATTCGAAACATGATGACTTTCCACGAGCTTTTTCCCTTAACTCAAGCTCATCCGTCGGAAAATCGACAAATTTACCGGTCTGAACCCATATCTTAAAATAATCGACATTACGACGTATTTTATAAGCAGATTTTGCAACCCGGCGCTAATGCCAGATTTAAATCTGCCAGCTGATGTCGGGTTGGCGTATATTATCTAAAAAAAATCTGCTGTGGCCAGTACACGACCTCTCGCCTAATTCTGCTTATTCTACTAATCTAAAAATTAGTTTTACTTACATTTTAATAGTTTCATGTTCATGTAATATGTAAACGATAATGTAAACCAAGATGCAAGCAAAAGATGTCAACTGTACTGCCACTGTCAGAATAATTCAAATTTTATGTAGAAACAAATTTCATATCATGGACAGCAAGATAGAATATTAATTGTACTTTATTTTATTGTTAAATTCTACCAGATTCAGCATTTGTATTTATAATTAACTGTACCCATAGATAATTATATTTTCTTTTATTTTTAATTGCAAAAATTGTCATAAATAAATAATGTACCAATATATTTAAGAAAAACTTTATAAAAGATCAAAAAGTACTACTTCCGGTTTGCGGATTTCTACCAAAATGTTATCCGGTGTTAAGATACTTATCGAAACCTTAAATATGAAATTTGGTTATAAACGGTTTGATACTTTTTAAGTTATCGTGGACGAAAAATCGTCACATAATTCATACGTCCATACGCACACACACACACAGAGCCGGATTAATGATTTATGGGGCCCTGGGCAGTAATGATTTTGGGGCCCTCCTCTCCTAGTTTAGGTTATTGTTTTTTTGCAGGATTTGTTTTTGTTATTGAAAAATATATAAATAACATAATAATACATTTGGTAACAAAATAAAAAGTACCTACTAAATAGGAGCGGCGATTTAATTTTTTTGCGTGGCTTAAGGGCAAATCCCTGTGATATATTTAGAAAGGATAATTATAAAAAATGAAAGAAATGCGCCGCAGGCGAAAATTTTATTTAGTTTAAGGTTAAGTATAGGTATCTTAAAATTTAATTTTTTGACATGAAAAACACCATTTACATCTCTAAGATCGAGTCTCGAGGAATCGCATAAAATTTTGTGTCATGACTTAAAATAAAACAAAATAAAAAAATTATTATATGATTTTATATGCCTTAGTAATTTTTCATATTCAATATAAATCTATTTTCAGATTTAATTTGAATGGGTGTAGTGCACCCATTAAATAGACTTGCATAGGTACATGAGCCCCGTTAAACCCGTTAAATCGCCGCCCTTGGGTACATAATAAATCGTCATAATAAAAATAACTCTTACCAATATCGGGACATCGAAAATATTACTCGTACTTATCAAAACATGTTCTGGCTTCTATTTATTAAAATACTGATTCAAGAGGTTTTTATCAAATTTTTTTAATAATTCCTAGTTTTTTGCACAATTTAAACTGTATCGTTTAGTCTATTAATCCATGAAAAAATACTATTGATTTCATAAATTGGGAAGAAGTTAAATCTAATTGAAATAATTTTATTGTTATATTAAAATTAGTTTTGTTCTTCCGGGGCCCCTGAACGTCGGGGCCCTGGGCAGCTGCCCACAATGCCCATGGGTTAATCCGGCACTGCACACACACACATACATCATCGTAAAAATAGTAAATTCGTATTCTAGAGGCCCTGAAACGTGCTTATCTACCAAAAACTCATACTCGAAAATTTTGACCCATTACAATACCTCTCTTATAGAATATGAGGCGAGAGGTAATAAATATTAAAAAACTACATTTTACATGGCCTCTTATGTGACTACTTTTAAATCAACGTAAAAAGCATTTAAGTAAATGATAGAAAATTCCAATAATTGCTTTTTACTTCCTTGTACGGAGTAATAAGGAAGTATTGTAATCGCGAAAAATTTCGGTTTTCAGATTTTGATGGAAATATCAGTTTTGACCTTTTCTGAATCCATTATGACTAGTTTCGTCGTGACGTCTGTACGTACCCAAGTAACATTTATCGACCTTCGACTTCGCTTTTGCGTCGCTTTATAAGATGGCTAGTACATTTTTACGTCATTTAATCGACATCAACTATGAAGCATATAAAACTTCGTCATTTTTGTATGTGAAAAATGACGTCAAGAATTTAACGTTTAAAATATTCTATTTTAAGTTATCTTTAATATATTACTTATTAATATTATTTCAGATAACAAAGTGTATAATAATCAAGGTTTATCCTTTATATTTTAGTCCATTTAAGTAAATTCGATTGCCGAAATGTTTTTAACAAATTCATTACTGTTTTGGTTTTATTTCACTTTATTTAAGTGTAAAGCCTACTCGGCTCTGAAAACCGGTAGATGGCTCTGGATGTATTCTCATGCTTCTCCGTAGCTTTTACCTTATTTGATTCATAACTATTGGCGACACAGGACTTTATCAGTGATAAGTTTTCAGTATAGTTCTACTGATCTACTGTATTGTTTGGACTTCAGCTATCATGCATCATGGTTGGTACGCGTGTCTCTGTACTCAGTCTCCACTCTCCAGTATCCCATCTACGGCTCTGCCTCTACTGATTGAATAGATTGGTCTTAACGAAACAATAGATTTAGTTTGTACTCTTTTAATTTAAAAATTCATTTAAAAATTTACAATATAATTTTACGTCATTATGACGCTTTAAACCACGCAATTAAGACGTCATTATATTCACGTCAGTTTTACGTCAGTAATTGACGTGAGTTCGATCCACGCCTAGGCGTCGATTTATACTTCATAAATTGACGTGATATTTACGTCGAAAATTAGTAATAAATGTTACTTGGGTATGTACGTATGTACGTATGTATGTCGCATAACTCAAATTCGGTTAGACGTAGAAAGTTGAAATTTTGTATTTAGGACTGTTATAGCATCTAGTTGTGCACCTCCTATTTTTGGTTTCAATCTACAAACCGGAAGTAGTAAATTTAAAAAAAATTTCGATAAATATTTAATTTAAGACAAATTTTTTTATTTTAAATAAAAGATTATGTGATTATTACCTACAATCGGTATTTTATAAATATTTTTGTATCTGGTATCATTTAAGAATAATTAAAGTATATATTTATAATTTAGTATTTCGGTATCTTGTAGTCCATGATCGATTAACATTTGTTACTACGTAAAATTTAAATGTTTATGACTTGGTTTATGACATGACAGTGACAATAGTAAAATATGCTTTATATCTTCTTCTGCAGTTTAAATAAAATTTTAAAATTCAAAACATAATACACTTTAAAATGAATTACAAAATTGCCAATGTTTATAACGCCTATAATAACAAATCAAGCAAAAATTTAAAATTGTAATACACAAATGTCATACAAACAACCTTCCTCTACAAATTAAAAAAATAAATAATTTAAAATGTTAATATTTAGATTAGATATGATGGTGAAAACGAAACCTTGTTTTCACTTGTAAATTGCACCAGTATCCGTTCCTCTTAATTTTTTACTTCCTTGTACGGAGTAAGAAAGTATTGTAATCGCGAAAAATTTCGGTTCTCAGATTTTGACGGAAATATCCGTTTTGACCTTTTCTGAATCCATTATGACTAGTTTCGTCGTGACGTCTGTACGTACGTACGGACGGACGGACGTATGTATGTCGCATAACTCAAATACGGTTAGACGTAGAAAGTTGAAATTTTGTATTTAGGACTGTTATAGCATCTAGTTGTGCACCTCCTATTTTTTGTTTCAATCTATATACCGGAAGTAGTACTTTTTAAAAATATTTCGATAAATATTTAATTTAAGACAAATTTTTTTATTTTAAATGAAAGATTATGTGATTATTACCTACAATCGGTATTTTATAAATATTTTTGTATCTGGTATCATTTAAGAATAATTAAAGTATATATTTATAATTTAGTATTTCGGTATCTTGTAGTCCATGATCGATTAACATTTGTTACTACGTAAAATTTAAATGTTTATGACTTGGTTTATGACATGACAGTGACAATAGTAAAATATGCTTTATATCTTCTTCTGCAGTTTAAATAAAATGACTAAAATATATTTGTGAGTATACTAGTATAATTAGTTAAAATAATTTTTTATATTATTCTACATTTTAGTTATTAAGAAAAGTATGAACAAATAAGGCGTACAAGGAAGTCATGTGGTGTCCACGTCAGATTTTTTAAAACGTACATTATTATCTCATAGACCGGATAAAAGTGAAACAAGTACCATTTACCACGTAATTAACAAGAATTCTTAATCGAAATACTGACGTTTATGCCTACTGGAGAATATTGGCGAGAACATAATTATAGACGCGGCAAAGTTAAAAAGCGCGAAATTTGAATTTAACCAGGAACAAAAACATTATCTATCTATAATCACAAGTTTTATACAAGAAAAGGTAATAGGTATGCACAAATGATAAATAATTCATATCCAACGATTTAAATGAAATTTCAAGTGCAGAATTATAAATATGCACAAATGATAAATAATTCATATCCAACGATTTAAATGAAATTTCAAGTGCAGAATTCTCTTCACCTTCCATTTTTACTATCTGTCAGATTGACATAGGAACGTGAAAAATGATATGTACAGCACAGCGTTGCCGTAGTTTACACTGGTATTCAGCCGAATGAAATCTTATAAATTAAACAATTTTTACATAACAAAAATTAATAATATTCTTAATTAATTTATTTAAATCTCATTTTATTAGAAAAAATTCAAATAGACTGCGTTTACATACAATAAAAAATGTTTATTTTTATTTTTTATAAGTTGGAACCCTGATATGAAATACATTGCGAGTATAGGAGATGCTCCTAACCCCCCACCACTCGAGTGTACCTCCTTGTTAAAAGACACTTTCAAAATTTTTGTTATACCTACGACATAATTCAGCACAAAACAATCAAGAAATTAATTTTTAAAAATTATAACTTTGAGGCATGTCACTGGCCCCTCATAATTTAACTTTGAATATCTCGTACACGAGTTGAGCACAAAATATTTTCATTGCTGCACAAATCAGCACAAAACGAGCACAATATAACAGTAAAAATATTATTTAAAAATAATTAAGTTGAGGGGGGCTGATCATGTCAATGGCCCCTCATATTTCTATGCTTATTTTTAACGTTATATGAGGAGCACTAAATTTTTGTTATACAGCACAATTCAGCACAAAATAATAGCGACGAGAAAGTTTTAAAAAGTTGAAGTGGGGAGGCTGACTATGTCACTGGCCCCTCCTATTAAGATACACTTTCTACACTTACTAGAAGGAGCACAAAATTTTTATTATACGGCACAATTCAGCACAAAAACGAGTACAAAACAATTGCTGTTTGGCAGAAAATTAAGTTCGATATTTACCAGAAACGAATAATTTTAGCCGACAAGCTAGTTTGCTATTGGATGCTTGTTCCACTTTACAAGGAATAGAAAACTAATTTTATTTTTATTGCGTGATGTTTAAATGGTTACTTTTAATATAATATTGTTGACTTTATAAGATCTAAAATTGTTAATATTATTTTTATCTCATTATATTAATTACAAAGTTTAAATTTATAGTAATTATATTAGGATAGGAACGAAGTAATACAGGTTGCAGGGTTACGGGCGTCAATTTGTCATGTTGGAATTCAGTTTTAATTCTAAAACTCCATTTGCTATAAACAATTTTAAAGGCATATAGAGTTTTAAATTAGATACTAAACACAGTGACGTCGCAAGTTCAACGAAAATCATTTATTTAGAAAAAATTTAATTGAAAAAAATCTGCTGTGGCCAGTACACGACCTCTCGCCTAATTCTGCTTATTCTACTAATCTAATAAATAGTTTTACTTACATTTTAATAGTTTCATGTTATCATGTTCATGTAATATGTAAACGATAATGTAAACCAAGATGCAAGCAAAAGATGTCAACTGTACTGTCACTGTCATTATAATTCAAATTTTGAGTAAAAACAAATTTCATATCATGGACAACAAGATACTGGTACTTAGTTGCACTTTATTTTATTGCTAAATACTACCAGATTCAGCAAATTGTATTTAAAATTAACTGTACCCATAGATAATTATATTATCTTTTATTTTTATTTGCAAAAATTGTCATAAATAAATAATGTACCAATTTATTTAAGAAAAACTATATCAAGTTCCAAAAAGTACTACTTCCGGTTTACGGATTTCTACCAAAATCTTATCCGGTGTTAAGATCCCTATTAAAACCTTAAATATGAAATTTGATTATTAAAGGTTTGATACTTTTTCAGTTATCGTGGACGAAAAATCGTCAGTCCATACATTCATACAAACACACACACATACACACACACAGACATCATCGGGAAAATATTAAATTCGTATTCTAGAGACCCTGAAACGTACTTATCCACCAAAAACTCATACTCGAAAATTTTGACCCATTACAATACCTCTCTTATAGAATATGAGGCGAGAGGTAAAAAGATATTATTTCATTTTATTTTACGTCAACCGAAAACTATTTAATAATTATACTAAACAACACATTTCATTCTTCATTTATTTAAATAATAAACTAAATTAGACCAATAAACTGATTTTGGTGCAATTGTAGATTTCTGTAATTTTACATTGATTCTAGTTCAGTAACAACTTGATAGGTGGCACTATAAACAGTAATATGTTGTGCGATTTTTGAACAAACCATTCTTTGGTACTACGGTGCTGAAATATACGAAAACTAAAAAAAGTAAAGTAAAACTCTGAATTATGTCCATATTATCATATTTTATTATACTTTGTCTTGTTTGTTTGTTACTATTTGCTGACTAAAACACTTCTTGTAACGTAACAACGCAACACGTCGAAACATGAATGGCCGAACGATAAAGGTAAGGTCTGCCAATGCGCATCGTTCCCGCCTATTCGTGTCGTCAGCCAAGACACACACAGTAGTAATCTAATAATTCTCAGAAACGAAATAGGATTCTTAGATTGAGTGAGTGTTGTTAACAATGGAGTTTGCGCAGTTCTTCACTGCAAAAATAATTCAATACACAGAAAACATAATAAAAATGTAAGTTTCTTTACATTTTCAAAAAATGAACATTATGTGATATGTGTCATGTTAGGAACGAGATGAAACAAAATGTGTCTTGAGTGACGTCATGTGCAAAACGGTTCGGATAAAATTATGGTAGATTTTGTAAATAAAAAATGTGGCCAGCACACAACCTCCCGCCATAATCTAGATTTATAAACATAAAGTATACGTACAATCCCGTACCCATTTAAAATATACAAATAAAATCTAAAATATTCAAACACAGAAATAAGTATCACCCGAATCAAAAGATTCATTCACAGGCAAACTCTTCTGTGTTGAAGCCAGCCTCCGTTCAATTAAATTTTTTACATATCTTACTTATGACATAATATACTTTAAATAAAACATTTCTTTACAAATTTGTATTCAGTTGTGTTGAATAATGGTTTCATAATACAATTGTGCGATGAATAAATTAAGAATTCATAATCAGTGTTATAATTTACCTAGATAATTCTATCTAGATAAATCATCTAGATAATACTTATAGTTTTATCTTTATGTATTTCTTATGTATATGTATATTTTTTCTTATTTATCTATTATCTTGTCTAGATAAAAATATAAATTTTCTTTATCTATTTTTTAAAAATCTAGATGATAATTTTAGTAAAATAATTACCATTTTTCATAATTCAAATGGAAACTGCAAGCGTACAGCGTACAGCGCACAAACTTACAATGCTGCCTGCTCGCCTGCTGATACCGCTTATCCTTATAAATAATGTTATAACTTGTAATATTGTAATGTATATATTTTTAAATTATTTATAATAAATATCTAGATAATAATAATTTATCGTTTATCTATTATCTAGATAATTTCTTCACTGATTATCTATAATCTTATCTAAGTAAATAATTAGTTATCTTTATCTAAATGAAACGTATTGTTATCTATTACAACACTGTTCATAATACAATAGTGTGTCATATGGAAGGGTTTACTAAAGATACCTACATAATGAATATATATTATTCAATAGTCGTAGATCGTAGTAGATAAATACTATATTGAAAATTATTTTATTAGCCAGAAATGAAGGACAAAATATGATTCATAAGACTTAAGACTAATTGAATTTAAAACGAACAATAATAATTATTTTCAACTTCAAGATGAGATTGCATAGCTAGAATGCGGCAAAGTACGAGTTTCGGGCTAGTTTCGGGCAGCAATTATACTACCTAGAGAAAATAAAAATTTATTTATGACAATTATATAAGTTCATCAAAATACATTAATTACCTACTTTAACTTTATTTAAAATATCTATCATTTCATTTTAAAATGCAATAAAAAATAAAAAATACCTATGTAAAAAGTACTTATCAAATTTTGAAAAAATTATATCTATTGTCCATTTTTCAAAGTTAATAGAAGAAATAATATGGGACAAAGTTAATTTTGGTGCTAGTCGATTTACTAGTTATTTATTATTTATAATGGTCATAAAATTTTTGAATGTAATTTTATGAAATATTTCTCCATTTCAGTGAAACTTATTTATTAGAACAAACTCGGCAAGGCACAGCTGCAGTGCTTGTAGAAATATTTCGGCTACGTACGGTTAGGCTCGGGTGCCATACAACCTACACAACTACCCGCTTGCTAACAATTCAAAATGAATACTACGGTGCCATCTATTTCGTATAATTGTCACCCCTAGTTCCACAGTTCGCCGATATGACAATTTCATAAAATTTTTAGGGTTCAAGGTCAACGGCTGTTTCATTAAAAGTCAAGTTTATCTATAAAGCGGAAATTACATATATTTTACCCTTTTTCACGAATAAAAATTAAAATAAATTACAAATTTAAAAAATAAATGAAATGAAAATTGGGAAATTTCTTCAAATTCTCTCAAATTACAAAATAATATATTTTTCAATTGTTATTTTATTAAAATTATATTTAGTGTAGGTATAATTAAATAATAAAATTAAAATTTACCAACAGCCAAGGGGGGGCCGATCCCCCCTATCGCCTCCCCTGGATCCGCCAATGCTCAAGGTACTCGATTCTCGTCTCGTCTCAAATTTCTCGACAAAAAATTAGAGCCACCTAACGATTTTTGCAAGAACTATTAGATTTCGCGTCATGCCCATGTCACACATTCATGTAATACTTGTACAGAGTGATCGGAGTGATCAAAACAAACTGACAGTCACGTGACCCGCAATTTTCTTAAATGCTATTAAAACTAGACTTCTAGGAAGAAAAGTTTGATTTCCAAGTTCATGGGTGTGCGACTTAGGATAATAAAGATTTTTTATTTTAGTAATTTTATTAAACTCAACAATATTTTCTAAATGAATAATTAAATAAGTTACAATAGCCACCGTTTCGGAATTATAATTAGTGATGACCACCGAAAACCGCCAATATTTAAAAATAAAACTTGTGTGCAGCGCTCCATCTGTCGGTAGTAGTGAGTAGAAAAAACATCGTAACCTCAAATTTAATGATCAGACTACAACTACAACTTGAATGTATTTGATTATAGTTTTATTCGTTACAAAAAACATTGTACAAACCTCTTGCGGGAAGACACCATCCCAGCATTCGCGTAAATGAAGGGAATTCTGCACTTGAAATTTCATTTAAATCGTTGGATATGAATTATTTATCATTTGTGCATACCTACTACCTTTTCTTGTATAAAACTTGTGATTATAGATAGATAATGTTTTTGTTCCTGGTTAAATTCAAATTTCGCGCTTTTTAACTTTGCCGCGTCTATAATTATGTTCTCGCCAATATTCTCCAGTAGGCATAAACGTCAGTATTTCGATTAAGAATTCTTGTTAATTACGTGGTAAATGGTACTTGTTTTACTTTTATCCGGTCTATGAGATAATAATGTACGTTTAAAAAAATCTGACGTGGACACCACATGACTTCCTTGTACGCCTTATTTGTTCATACTTTTCTTAATAACTAAAATGTAGAATAATAGAAAAAATTCTTTTAACTTATTATACTAGTATACTCACAAATATATTTTAGTCATTTTATTTAAACTGCAGAAGAAGATATAAAGCATATTTTACTATTGTCACTGTCATGTCATAAACCAAGTCATAAACATTTAAATTTTACGTAGTAACAAATGTTAATCGATCATGGACTACAAGATACCGAAATACTAAATTATAAATATATACTTTAATTATTCTTAAATGATACCAGATACAAAAATATTTATAAAATACCGATTGTAGGTAATAATCACATAATCTTTCATTTAAAATAAAAAAATTTGTCTTAAATTAAATATTTATCGAAATTTTTTAAAAATTTACTACTTCCGGTTTGTAGATTGAAACCAAAAATAGGAGGTGCACAACTAGATGCTATAACAGTCCTAAATACAAAATTTCAACTTTCTACGTCTAACCGAATTTGAGTTATGCGACATACATACGTACATACCCAAGTAACATTTATTACTAATTTTCGACGTAAATATCACGTCAATTTATGAAGTATAAATCGACGCCTAGGCGTGGATCGAACTCACGTCAATTACTGACGTAAAACTGACGTGAATATAATGACGTCTTAATTGCGTGGTTTAAAGCGTCATAATGACGTAAAATTATATTGTAAATTTTTAAATGAATTTTTAAATTAAAAGAGTACAAACTAAATCTATTGTTTCGTTAAGACCAATCTATTCAATCAGTAGAGGCAGAGGCGTGGCTTGAAATATGCACATTTTTCAGTCAGTTTTCACACCAATTTTAGAGTTCTAACATACTTGAGTACATTATTTCATATTTGAAAATATACGTTATGAACTAGGGAATGACATTTTTTATTACTTATAGCTATTAATATAACAAGAATATTCAGAGGCGGACTGATAATGTGTCGGCCCAGTACAGAGACACCCTGTATATATATATATATATATATATATATATATATATATATATATATATATATATATATATATATATATATATATATATATATATATATATATATATATAATTAGAGTTAAACAATCTCGGGAATCGGTCAGGGCTCAAATACTAGTTGTTATTACGTACTTAAATTTATTTCAAAAATTCCAATATTTCGGACATTAATTGTGTCCTTCATCAGGGAAACTGTCAGGAAAATATAAAAATATAAATAAATATAACATGAAAATTACACAAAAAATACATTGAAAACATTTTTTAAAAAATACTTACGAAAAGTATTAAGTATTAAGAATCTGAACGCAAAACACTGTCTGCAGTACCGGTTTTCTTCTATCAACATTTAAATATTTATGTTTTGTTACTTTTGAAGATTTATACATTTATAAGAACAATTTTTATAATTTTATACTTTGCACTCTGCGTATCTAAATATAACAAGTAATAGCAGGTGGTTCAGCCGTTGGACAATTCTCTGATTTCCCGCTCAAAATGTTGTTGGTTGGTTGGTAACTCCCACCTGTTGAACATGGCCTACTTCAAGTTGTAGAGTGACGTTTTGGAGAAATATTTCGCACGTGACAGAAGAGGTTAATTATGTTTGGTTCCAATGTTTGTTCAAAAGGAGATTGTAGTTTGTGTTGATGTTGTTAATGTCTTTTTTGCTGTTAATGGTGTTATTTGTGACAGCTATGTGAAACATTTCTAGCAGTTTCCTTTTGCTTGTGTTTTTTTCAGTTGATAATATACTAACGTCTTCTTTTTTAAAGCCATGTTTAAGGTTTCTACAGTGCACCGCCATTGTACAGGATTTTGTAGGAATTTTGATATCACTTATGTGTTGGGTCAGCCTGGACTTAAGGGCTTGACTTGTTTCACCTACATAACATTTATCACAATCTGCACATTTAATTTTATAAACTATATTACTTCTTTCAGGTGTTTTTATTTTCTCTTTGGTTTTTGTGAAATACTTGTTGAGCTGTTCTCGGTTTTTACAAGCTATTTTGATTAATGAAGGTTTTCAAAAATGAAAACATCAAAATAGCTTGTAAAAACCGAGAACAGCTCAACAAGTATTTCACAAAAACCAAAGAGAAAATAAAAACACCTGAAAGAAGTAATATAGTTTATAAAATTAAATGTGCAGATTGTGATAAATGTTATGTAGGTGAAACAAGTCAAGCCCTTAAGTCCAGGCTGACCCAACACATAAGTGATATCAAAATTCCTACAAAATCCTGTACAATGGCGGTGCACTGTAGAAACCTTAAACATGGCTTTAAAAAAGAAGACGTTAGTATATTATCAACTGAAAAAAACACAAGCAAAAGGAAACTGCTAGAAATGTTTCACATAGCTGTCACAAATAACACCATTAACAGCAAAAAAGACATTAACAACATCAACACAAACTACAATCTCCTTTTGAACAAACATTGGAACCAAACATAATTAACCTCTTCTGTCACGTGCGAAATATTTCTCCAAAACGTCACTCTACAACTTGAAGTAGGCCATGTTCAACAGGTGGGAGTTACCAACCAACCAACAACATTTTGAGCGGGAAATCAGAGAATTGTCCAACGGCTGAACCACCTGCTATTACTTGTTATATTTAGATACGCAGAGTGCAAAGTATAAAATTATAAAAATTGTTCTTATAAATGTATAAATCTTCAAAAGTAACAAAACATAAATATTTAAATGTTGATAGAAGAAAACCGGTACTGCAGACAGTGTTTTGCGTTCAGATTCTTAATACTTAATACTTTTCGTAAGTATTTTTTAAAAAATGTTTTCAATGTATTTTTTGTGTAATTTTCATGTTATATTTATTTATATTTTTATATTTTCCTGACAGTTTCCCTGATGAAGGACACAATTAATGTCCGAAATATTGGAATTTTTGAAATAAATTTAAGTACGTAATAACAACTAGTATTTGAGCCCTGACCGATTCCCGAGATTGTTTAACTCTAATTATACTACAAACGGTCGATAACATTTTTTCTATTATATATATATATATATATATATATATATATATATATATATATATATATATATATATTAATTTCGAAATTAATTAAATTAATGTTTTTAGGCATAGGACATCCTTTATAACATAAGAAGATGCAAAAATACACACAACAGAATAATAAAATATAGGGTGTTCCATTTGAAAATGACGAGTTATAGCCATTTGAAATTGAGTAAATTTGATTCTCTGTATTGAACACCCTGTATAATAACATTTAAAAAAAGTTATGTCAGAACAAAGAGTATAGTTACAGCTGTACAGAAACAAAAATTCTTAATTTTTACTATTAAAATAACTTCAGTACGCCATTATAAAACAATACGTGTATTCGGCTTTTTTTAGAGAAAAAATTGAATAACTTGGCAACGCCGCGGAAAACTAAAATGAAACTTATATTTTCGTATAGGTAAATAAAATACAATTCAAAATATATAAAAATATATAGGGTGTTTCATTTAAAAAAGACGAACAATTATTGCCAAGTAGTTATGCAACACCCTGTATATGTGAAAATAATTTTAAGTTATGCTCCTTGAGCAGACGAAAAATTCTGTTAATAAATTTATGCTGTATTTTTAACGACAAGGGAGATATCGACGACGGGCATTTCGATGACTCACCCTGTATATATATATATATATATATATATATATTAATTGACATTTCTGTCAAATATTACATTATTTGGTAAAGCTGTTTATTAGGCTAGGCATATTAGGATTCTCAGAGGAAAGTTTTGATATAGTTTTGATTTTTTCACCCTTCATGTTTTTTGGGTCACTGAACACGAATTTGCTGTTTGCGGGCAAAAATTTTGACCGGAACTTAGTTTTTTTGGCACTTTTTGACCAAATTTTGGCACTTTTTTCAGTTTTTGGCTTATATTTCAGAAAGGAAGCGTTTTTTCGAAAAGTCTATTCTATACAAAATTAAAGTAGACAAAATTTCCTACATTTTTCATATTTAAGGTTTTTTCCAAGACTAACCGTTTCGCCGCTAGAGCGCGCTAAAAAGAGGCCATATTTCCATATCTAGTGAAATTAAAGAAAATTTAGTATTTTAAATTTTTTGTGTGTTTAATCACGTCTTAGTGGAGTCACTGATCAAAGCGAAGACATTGTCGTAGCTTCTTGCTACCTACCCACAGACTCCGCACAGCTTCCTCCCAGTCCAGAACTGGCTAAGCTGGTAGAGTTCTGTGAAAGCAATCGCAAGCATCTTATTGTTGGATGTGACTCTAACTCACACCACCCTATCTGGGGCAGCAAAGACGTTAACCCTAGAGGCAGATCGCTATGTGAATATATCACCAGTACTAACCTGGAAATTCTTAATAAGGGCGACGAACCTACCTTTGTCACTTCTCGTGCTCAAACTAGGATCGACATCACCCTTGCTACATCAAAAATATCCGAAGACATCTCGGGATGGTGTGTATCACCTGAGCTGTCTATGTCTGATCACAAATGGATATGTTTTACTCTGAATGCTAAAAACATTGAGAAAAGGACCTTTCGTAATCCTAAGAGAACTGACAGAAACTTATTTCAAGACCTTCTATCTTCAGGACTTGAAAAATGTCAGATACCTGATGAAGTAAATGTTGTAACACTTGAAAATTGCGTCAACAATCTTCAAAGCGTCATCATTTACTCATATGAAAAGGCTTGTCCTTTAAGTGTAGTCAACCCTAAAAACGCACCATGGTGGTGCAAGGAGCTAGACAAAATGAGAACAAATCTCAGGAAATTGTTCAACAAAGCAAAAAACTCTAAAGACGAAGCAGACTGGCGTTCTTTTCAAGAACACAAATCTGTTTATAAGAAAACCATTCGTCAAAAATAACGATCTGCGTGGAAAAACTTTACAAGCAGCATTGAGACTACTGCTCCTGTTGCTCGCTTGAAAAAGGTTTTCTCAAAAGATCCAAACTTACAGCTTGGCTGCCTCAAACACGAGGACGGCTCTTATGCTTTTTCTTTAACAGAAAATAATGAAATCTTGTTAAAAACTCATTTTCCAGGCTGTGTAATTTCTCAAACCAACAATTGGGCAGCACGCGAACACACCTCCTCGGAGGAAGCGTTCACGCTATCCTCCAAAATTGTTGATGAGACACGTACAACCTGGGCAATAAACTCTTTAAAGCCATATAAATCACCAGGTATGGATGGCATAGTACCTTCCCTTCTTCAGTGGGGATGTGAGCAACTGCTACCTCATCTGGTTTGGATTTTTAAGGCGTGTTTAACCCTCACATATGTACCTCTACAATGGAGGGAAGTGAAAGTAGTGTACATTCCTAAACCAGGACGGTCAGACTACTCATCACCTAAATCTTATCGCCCAATAAGTCTTACCTCAGTTCTTCTTAAAACTCTGGAAAGACTGTGCGACAGATACATTAGAGAGACTGCGCTTTCTCGCCATCCTCTTCACCCTAATCAACATGCCTACATCCAGGGTAGATCAACCGAGACTGCACTTCACGCTGTAGTTAGTAGGATCGAGAGATCGATGGAATGTAAAAATTCCACCCTGGGTGCTTTCATTGATATAGAAGGAGCTTTTGACAAAGCGACTTTTAACTCCATAGTCAACGCTCTAAGTGAACATGGCGTTGAACAACTACTAATTATGTGGATTCAGTTCATGCTTGAGCATAGAGCCGTTAAGTTTTCGTCAGAAAACTCAACCATAAGGGGTTACGTTACCAAAGGTTGTCCTCAAGGAGGAGTCCTTTCACCTCTCCTTTGGGTCATTGTAGTTGACAGCCTTTTACAGCTACTCAATAGCAATGGTTTCTACACCGTTGGTTATGCAGATGATATTACAATTCTGCTAAATGGCAAATTTGAGAACACACTTTGTGAAGTGGCCAACAATGCTCTCAAACTTCTTGAATCTTGGTGCGAGGAACACTCTCTTTCAGTTAACCCAACCAAAACTGAGATGGTCCTTTTTACCAGAAAACGTAAAATCAGCAGACTCAATATGCCGAAACTCTTCAATCAAACTCTAGGCTTTTCAGATACAGTTAAGTATCTGGGAGTTACACTTGACTGTAAATTGACCTGGGGTCAACATCTAAACCAAAAAGTTGAAAAAGCCTGCATTGCCTTCTGGCAATGCCGTCGTGTTATGGGTCGAACTTGGGGGCTAACTCCCAAGCTCTCACTTTGGCTCTACACAGCGATCATTAGGCCAATGATTACGTATGGTGCTCTGGTCTGGTGGCCTAAAGTCAGGCAATCAACAGCATCTTCGAAATTAGAACATGTACAAAGACTGGCATGTTTAGCAATTACTAGTGCAATGCGCACTACACCGACAGCGGCTATGGAAGTCCTTCTGTGTCTCACTCCTCTTAATCTTTATATAGAGGAGGTAGCACTAAAGACTGCTCTACGCCTCTCACATTCAGGTTTCCTACCAAAATCAGGAGTAAGCTGCAAACACAGCTCTATACTGCAAGAAGCATTTCGTTCTGCTCCTCCTTTGCAGATGAATGCGGACTGCATACCTCCCAAATTTAACTTCGATAAACCCTATCGTGTTATACTAGATGGTCAGGGAGCCTCCAGACCTGACATCTTCATCTTTACAGATGGCTCCAAAACGTCCACAGGCTCAGGCTCGGGAATCTTCTCCGAAGAACTGAACCTTAACGTTAGCATACCCCTTGGTGTCCACACCACTGTCTTCCAGGCTGAGATTATGGGGATTATGCAGAGCGCAATACTTGTGAATGAACTTCAGGTTCAAAGCAAGTCAATTAGGATAACAACAGACAGCAAGGCAACTCTTCAAGCTCTCAATGGCTGCAAAGTCACGTCAAAGCTTGTCGAGCTATGTCAACAAGCACTGTCCGTCATATCCAAGAACAATGCCGTAGAACTCACTTGGGTTAAAGGGCATAGCGGTAATGAAGGTAACGCTAAGGCTGATGAACTTGCTAGGCAAGGCTCGTCTTCCCTGCCTTGTGGCCCGGAACCAATACTTCCGTTGGCAACTTCAACTCTTCATGACTTTGTCAAAAACTTAAGCTTTGAAAAATTTTCAGTCCACTGGACTACCACACCTCAATGCAGACATGCAAAGAGACTAATTGCGAGGCCAACTATTAAACTGGCAAACTATCTTACTCGACTCTCTCGGAATAACCTTCAACTTCTTGTCGGCATTTTGACGGGACACAGTCGTTTAAACAAACACATGCACCGCATGAAAATCGTCAACAGTCCTTTATGTAGAGGCTGCGAAGAAGAAGATGAAACTGTGGAGCACATCCTATGTGAATGCCCTGCTTTGTCTTCAAAAAGAGGATCCATACTAGGGGAATTCTGGCCGGACATGGCCACCCTAAGCACAACTCCCGCTGCTGACCTGTTGGCTTTCTTCCTGAGTGTGGAATGGCTTCAGGATCTGTAGCAAGGAGCTGTGCTACCCGGAGGATGTACAATGGGCCCGTCTGAGCGGCCTAAGTGCATGTGGAGTTTCTACTCCACCCTCCCTTTTATATCCAAGATCCAATCACGTCTAATTTCTAAACGGATAAAGATATTGACTTCGGCGTTGAATTCCTTAGTAAATTTTACGTTAGATACATTATATTAAAATTTTTTATGAGGCCTTTGATAACCCAAAATTTAGTTATTACCTTCAAGTGAAAAATTGCAAAATTTCAGAATTTTAAATATTTTTTGTGTTCAATCACCTCTAATTTCTAAACGGATAAAGATATTGACTTCCGGTTTGCGGCGTTGGATTCCTTAATAAATTTTACGTTAGATACATTATATTAATTTTTTTATGAGGCCTTTGATAACCCAAAATTTAGTTATTACCTTCAAGTGAAAAATTGCAAAATTTCAGAATTTTAAATATTTTTTGTGTTTAATCAACTCTACTTTCTGAGCGGATAAAGATATTGACTTCCGGTTTGCGGCGTTGGATTCCTTAGTAAATTTTACGTTAGATACATTATACTAAATTTTTTTATAAGGCCTTTGATAACCCAAAATTTAATTATTACCTTCAAGTGAAAATAGCAAAATTTCAGAATTTTAAATATTTTTTGTGTTTAATCAACTCTACTTTCTGAGCAGATAAAGATATTGACTTCCGGTTTGCGGCGTTGGATTCCTTAGTAAATTTTACGTTAGATACATCATATTAAATTTTTTTATAAGGTCATTGATAACCCAAAATTTAATTATTACCTTCAAGTGAAAATTGCAAAATTTCAGAATTTTAAATATTTTTTGTGTTTAATCAACTCTACTTTCTGAACGGATAAAGATATTGACTTCCGGTTTGCAGCGTTGGATTCCTTGGTAAATTTTACGTTAGATACATTATACTAAATTTTTTTATAAGGCCTTTGATAACCCAAAATTTAATTATTACCTTCAAGTGAAAATTGCAAAATTTCAGAATTTTAAATATTTTTTGTGTTTAATCAACTCTACTTTCTGAACGGATAAAGATATCGACTTCCGGTTTGCAGCATTGGCTTCCTTGGACAATTTTATGTTAGATACATTGTACTATTTTTTAGAGGCCTTTATTAATCTGAAATTTAATTATTTTCTCCTAGAGAAACTTGTAAAATTTTAAAATTTTCTTGTGTTTAATCAACTTTAATTTCTGAATGGATCAAGATATCGACTTCCGGTATTCGACATTGGATTCCTCAGACATTTTTATGAAAGATACATTGTACTGTATTTTTTTTGAAGGACCTTTAATAAGCCGAAATTTAATCATTTTCTCCAAGAGAATAAGAATTCTAAAATTTTATAATTTTCTCTTGGAGAAAATCATTAAATTTCGGCCCTTCAAAAATAGTACAATGTATCTCATATAAAAATGCCTGAGAAATATCTTTATCCGGTTAGAAATTAGAGTTGATTAAACACAGAAGAATTTAAAAATACTAAAATAAAAGAAGTGAAAATCGGTCGCCATTTTCCAAGATGGCCGTGGCACAAAATGCATGAATGTTGATTTTTTATATGTTGTTACTAGGTAGGTACTAGTACTACATATATGCAAAGTATCATCTTGTAGGGAATTACTTCCAGGTATAGGCTAGGCATATTAGCAAAAAAATTGTTTTTTGGGTCTCTGAACACGAATTTGAAGTTTGCGGGCAAAAATTTTGCCCAAAACTTTGTTTTTGAGCACTTTTAGACCAAATTGTTACAACAGTTACGTATCACAGCAAGGCCGATTTCTGCGTAAACGGTGAATTTCACTAGATATGGAAATATGGCCCCTTTTGGGCGCGCTCTAGCGGCGAAACGGTTAGTCTTGGAAAAAACCTTAAATATGAAAAATGTAGGAAATTTTGTCTACTTTAATTTTGTATAGAATTGACTTTTCGAAAAAACGCTTCTTTTCTGAGATATAAGCCAAAAACTGAAAAAAGTGCCAAAATTTGGTCAAAAAGTGTCAAAAAAACAAAGTTCCGGTCAAAATTTTTGCCCGCAAACTTCAAATTCGTGTTCAGTGACCCAAAAAACATAAACGGTGAAAAAATTAAAACTATATCAAAACTTTCCTCTGAGACCCAATATTTTTACTAATATGCCTAGCCTATATTAGAAAACTACTATTTTTGTTGGGAGTTATTTACAATCCACAATTCATTCATTCCTTCTATTCCCGGAAATTTCATTCATTTCAGTATCTACCAATAGTAATAAATGTCATTGGTCGAATATAGTAGCACGTTGTATCTTGTAGAGGGGGAACATACTCCCCTAACAATTTCTCCTCCATAGTCGATCGTTCAGACTTCCGAAATAAGCGGCGAAAAGGGGTTTAGTAGAAATCAAGCCACAGCTGACGAAAAGAGATATTTCCGATTTTTTTTCACTAGCCTACTAACTATTGGGCTGACTGAATTATTTTTCATGCTTTGTACATTTTCCCTATTAAGAATTAAATTGAAAACAACAAATTTTTTGCTGTTTTTCTAAATTATCTTAATTAAAGTTTAGATCATTAATTACGCAAAATAATTAGTCAGCCCAATGCACTGATCCTGCTGTCAAGTTTGAAGATATTACTTGAAAAATGTAAATGTAGCGTGATTTCTACTAAACTGCTGTTTTGCGTATCACCGGCAATCGCCTTAATAAATTAGATAACTGTATAGTGTATAAGCCATTACTTAGTTGGGTACATATATATTTATCTATACAATTTGGACAGAGTGCAAGACAATGGATTTGATAGTACTGTGTTCATTTTATAAAATGTAATGTTATTTACTTACTTGTATATACAAATTTTAAATAAATATAATTTTTTATAGAATAAAATGTTAACTGCGAAAATGGTGTATCTTTGTCATTGTTAGTCGTTTTTGGAATTTGAGATTTTTCACCAATACCGGAGTAGAGGGACGTTTAATTTTTTCAGGTATAGGCATTATCATTTCACTGTAAACTGGCACCTATAAACAACAAAATATGTCAGTTTGCACACCTTTTTATAAAAAAGGATTCATTCGTAAATCGATAATGCAAGTTATAGATTGTTATGACATCAAAGGGTTCATCCGCCACTTAATTTTTAATTTATTTTATGAAAATTTGGTTTAAATAACATGCGTTCTACTATAGCATTAATTTAAATTTGTTTCACAATTTGTTTAACTTGCTTCATTGTTTATATTTACTCTAAATTATTTAACTTTGCATTTAAACACGTTTGATCTTCAATATTTTCATTTTTTTTAAATCCATCGATGTACAGGGTGTTATGTAAGTATACCACCAACGCTTACATGGTGAATAAGGAAGATTCAATGAGTATCACACAATTTTTTGTATCCTCAGTGGCTCCATTATCCCGTAAAGGAGTTATTAAATAAACCAATCACAGCTCGTTGTTAAAATGCATGTAAAAATTATACCAAGTAGGGAATGTTTTATTTTCAGTGCAATTCGCGAAAAAAATCAAAGTGGCTGACCTCTTGCGGCCAATTGATGAACACTCGCACCCATGGTACTATGAATTTACAAGGTATGTCATTGTGCATGTTTCTCTCTATCTGTCTCTTTTGTAGTGACGTCACCCAGTGACAACACATAACTGTCAACGTTCGGACCGTATATTAATGTTCGTACTATTTTATTTATAATCTCTTAGTTAAAATAAATTATTTATAACCTCATTAGTTAAAATAAACAAGTTGTTAAACCTTTGCTGCTTTGCTTTATTTTAAAATTAATTGTAAGTTTCTTTTAAAGATTTATTATTATAATTTTCATCTATTAATACTACTGGCGGAAAATAAAAATGAAACACTTGAAATTCGTAAAAATATCGACCATTTTCAAACCGCTATAACTCGGTGTATTTTCAATCGATTTCGATGAATCTTCGAGGGCGAGAAACTTTGAAGTGTCTACTTTAAAGTCATACATGCAAACTTAAACGCAACCCCTTCCGCCCCCCTCTAGCAACCATGTGAAAAACTTTCACGAGGTGTACGGAGTTTGAACATTTTTTTGACTTGATCCACCAAAAGGGCACAAAAATTTGTACAATTCCCTGTGCAGGACTCAAAGAACGAAGTTCCTACGATGATTTGGCACAAAGTTATGGATTTTTTTAAAAATGGGCATTTTTTGGTTTTTCGCACATAACTCAGCGACTTTTCAACCAAATTAGACGATTTTTTCGAGGAAAAAACCCATAGTGGCTCTACTTTAAGGGGGGTTAACTCAGATTAGGATGATGTCATTTCGTACCCTTCAAAACCAGCACAAAAAAAAACACGTTTTTGGGCAAAAACACGTCCAACTTTGGCCATGTGTACCGAGTTGGAAAAATTTGTAGACTCGATCCACAGAAAAAGCATTGAAATTTGTTCAATTACCTGTGCAGGACTCAAAAAACGAAGTTCCTACGACGATTTAGCACAGAGTTATAGGCGTTTGAAAAAAGTGCATTTTGTGGTTTTTCATTCGTGAAAAAAAAACAATTTCGTCAAAAAACTTCCGACTTATGAGTCAAAAAACCACTTTTTTGCACTTTTTTCAAACGCCCATAACTTTGTGCCAAATCGTTGTAGGAACTTCGTTTTTTAGTCCTGCACAGGTAATTGAACAAATTTCAATGCTTTTTCTATGGATCGAGTCGACAAATTGTTTCCAACTCGGTACATATGGCCAAAGTTGGCCGTGTTTTTGCCCAAAAACGTGTTTTTTTTGTTCTGGTTTTGAAGGGTACGAAAAGAGATCATCCTAATATGAGTTAACCCCCTTAAAGTAGAGCCACTATGGGTTTTTCCTCGAAAAAATCGTCTAATTTGGTTGAAAAGTCGCTGAGTTATGTGCGAAAAACAAAAAAAATGCCCATTTTTAAAAAAAATCCATAACTTTGTGCCAAATCATCGTAGGAACTTCGTTCTTTGAGTCCTGCACAGGGAATTGTACAAATGTTTGTGCCCTTTTGGTGGATCAAGTCAAAAAAAATTTGGACATTTTTAAAATTAAAATTCGTTTTTTTCACATGGTTGCTAGAGGGGGGCGGAAGGGGTTGCGAAGTTTGCATGTATGACTTTAAAGTAGACACTTCAAAGTTTCTCGCCCTCGAAGATTCATCGAAATCGATTGAAAATACACCGAGTTATGGCGGTTTGAAAATTGTCGATATTTTAACGAATTTCAAGTGTTTCATTTTTATTTTCCGCCAGTGTACAATTCAAAAAATATGTATAGATATAATGTTACGAATTACGAATACCTACCTATCATTAGAATACCAAGTACTTAAACAAACGTCACTACTCAAATATTTGAGAAGGCTATGACACGTGTCACTGGGCGACGTCATGCGCGTGATGAACGAAAATGAAACCTCTAATTGACATACCTTGTAATATTCATAGTACCATGACTCGCACCCAGGAAAACAATCAGATGTCATATACCTGTCATAAGTTGTTCTTGGAAATAAGGGAAGCAATAACAGTTATGTTTAACAATGTACAAAACGATATTGTCAAATCAAGATCACAAGTGAAGATTTTGTCAACTGTCAATTTTTTTTCTAGGTACGAGGACATCTTGGCGTTGATCGCAGCAGCGCCTCTACAGATCGATTTTTTCGCGAATAGACCTATAAGGCATGTGCAGCTTACGTCACAATCTCAAACAACAATAGTTTGATAGGCAAGCATGACAGGAAGGTGCAATTTGATTTTTGTAAAGAAGAGTTTATTTTCAAATTTTTTGACTTATTTTTATGAGAATATAATTCATATATCACGTGGCCTGTTTTCCGCCAATCATCATCGAGATCCTATCGAGATCTGCTTAGTTACATGTCTATCACAGCGATGATAAAAAACAAAGAAATTATCACCTTGTTTTGGTCCGTTGCTAAGGGCATTTTTTCTGTATTGACAGTTAATTTCGTATTTCTTGACTATTAAAAGGTGTGATAATCGTTGGAGTGATGCTAGTAACGATTAAATTAGTCAAACAATTAAAAAATTGAGGTAACACATCTTGCAAAATGCAAATATACTTGAACAGCAACTAATAAAGATCACCGGTTATTCCAATAGGTACTAATACAATTCAGTGTCATTTAAATATCCAATCAAATTATCATCAAAATATTATAAATTCCTTAAGAGGAAATAATCTAGAAACACCTGAAAATCATATTACAGTATCTAATTCAACAGTTTATTCGTATTCATATACACAAGATACAAATCCACACCGCAAAATATATAGGTATAGACATAGACATGTGTATTATACTTACTTCAAATTGTAATTGTGTGTGTAATTATAATTACAAATAAAATATGTTTTAATCTTTTAATACAGCATCTAAAATTACTTAGGTTAGGTTAAAACACACCCAAACACCCGATGAGATGTGTTGCGTTCAGTAAACTTCCAACTTTAAGGTGCGTTCCCGTTCTCATTGCGCGCGCCTTGCGCATCACTCACTACAAATTCATTATATTCTCTCATTAAATATAAGCTCGGGATATGATTATTAATCGAAGATATTGCTCGTGAAACCGAAGCAGAACATTTCACTCGTCCTTCGGACTCGTGAAATCTACAGCTCGGTTCCACTCGAGAATATCACCGATAATAATCATATCACTTGTTATATTACGTATGAGAATATTAAATAAAATGGTAGTATAACTCATTTAACAGTATAAATCGTAGCTCAGTACTTTGTATTTTGCACTTTTCTATCATGCTTACTTATCAAACAGCAGATGTCGTGACGTAGGTGCACATGCCTTATTCAGTTGAATTTTGGATGCGCGCGCATGCTTGGGCATTGGGCATCCGGTTAGAGGAAGCGAGTTCGATAGTTACAAATACAAAGTAACATGTGTGTAGAGTGAGACAGAAAATCTGCTACGCAGTGTGATTAGTTTAAATTGTCATTTCATATTTTTAAATTTGTAAAATGTAGGGGAAAAGTTTAATTCAATTTAAAGACATTCCGCAATTTGAATAATTTAGTACGCAACAGGCATGAAGCAAATTAATGAAATCGTTAAATAAATTGAAATTAAATTTTGAAATTTCTGCTTTTGGGAAAATTTAGAATTGGCAACCGTAGTAAACGACCCCATTGTCTTTAGCAAGAAATGCGCCTTCGTACAATAAATGAATAACTTGAAATAAGAATATTTACATCTGGCAAACTGGTGTTCAATATGATATCGTAATGGTGGAAGCCTCTCGTAGGGAGTTTGAAATGCTTCCCTAACACATTGTCGAGATTAATTCTTTTGCCGTAGACCTTGTCACTTATGTCACCCTTCTGGTTGAACTGTTGCTGTTGTTGTTTTTTTGTTAATCTTTTCTCAACTTTACCTCCAGTCATCACCTGTAGTTTAATTTGATTCAATAGAAGGTATATTGTTTGTTATACAGAATGTTACAATACTTTGGAAAAAAATTAAGGTTATATAAAAAGAATTTTTTTAAATTCGCAAAATTAAGGCGCATGCCATGCATATAACCCACCACAGTTGATGGTCTCCGATTTCATACAGCATGCCATTTGGAGGATATAATATTGACCCTATGTCAACAAAGAAAAGCGGGTATTAAACCTTTGCACGCTTTCCGGTCATATGGAAAATTGAATTTTTCCTCTTGCACAAAAACTTTGTGCTTTTCTCTGATTTAATAATGCATGCTCTTTTATCAAAAGAAACTTAAACACATTTAAAGTCTTAAAAATTATAGACATGCGATTTGCAACGGTCTCGTGATCTTGTAATAAAAAAATATGGTTTTCCGCGTTTTCATACAGCATGCCGATGAAAAGAATTAATATTTGTGTCATAAAACACCTATAACCAAATTGGCATGCAATCCTCGTTGGCTCAAGGGTGGAAAATTTCGCAAAAGTTTTGTGCAAGTGCAAATGCAATTTTCCATATGACCGGAAAGCGTGCAAGGGTTTAATACCCGTTTTTCTATGTTGTCATAGGGTCAATATACTATCCTCCAAAAGGCATGCTGTATGAAGTCGGAGACTATATCGCCTGGCATGAGCTCCCGGTCTAAAAACGTTGTGTACAGAAATACCTACTTGTGGTATTACAGTTGCAGTACATTCAAATAAAATATTTAGAGAAATACTACCTACTTACTCGTACTAAAATTGTTCACTGTACTAAAAAATAAGTTATCCTTATTGTTGCGAATTTAAAAAAATTCTTTCTGTTCCATGCTCAGTACATCATATAATAGTTTTTTCCAGAAGTATATTAACACCCTGTATCTATATGATTTATACTCTGAATGTAGTGAAACTAGCACATCTTTGAATGTCAGCTGGTAGGGGGTATTCTCTTGTATCATCTGCTTCCATAGTGGGAGATATAAAAGTCCACGGTTTAAAAGTACCAAGTGTTCCCATGTATCTGCCACCTAACGTCCATGTACGTGCACTGCCATCTGAACTACAACTACAATACAAATTTATAATTTTATCCAACATCTCTTAAGAGTTGTATTTACATTTTGTGCTCGC